>CM046429.1:9774506-10374506 GCA_025506505.1 Flaveria sonorensis
TTTTTCAGTATAAATTTGAGACATATGGGTCTTGGTTTAGATGTTTACTTGGAAAACCGACGCGTGTTTGACAAACCACACACATACATGATGACCTGTCGTTGGGGTCATGCAAAACCTAATCAACCTAGGTAGCTAGGGTAAGTCAGGTATCGTATCCACGGGGAGCATGTGGTTAGTGTTACACGATTCGTTTGATTATTTAATTAAGTTACTTAACTAAAACTAAATTATTGAACTACTTATACTATTGCATCTTGGCTGTGAAAATTGGATTTTGAAATAATTAACAAGTGAACTAGGAAAACAAATTGCAAATAATAAAAATTAATTAAGAAGACAATTATAAGAAATAGTAATCCACCCCGGGATCAAGGATTGGTTTTCGGTAATTGTTTAGTCCAAATTGGTGGAAAATCCTTAACGGGGATTCTATGCGTGTAATGATTGAGTGATATCGATAATTAAGACTTAATAGGTCTTAATACACAATGCCAATTCGATTAGAAACCAAAACTTACAATCATATAATTTCCGGAAGATTAGATGATATTAAATCAAAGTTTACCAAAATCATTGTTTAAATAACCAAAACACAAGTTAAACTTATGAAAGAACTTAACAGGTTCTAAAGTTTAATCCCAACAAAGTTATACATAAACAAAAACCTAATCACACAAAACCTAATACCCGAAGTAGATCACGAGAAGATTAGCCACTCATCGTTCTTGAATGATCTTCAAAACCATTGTTGATTTGCATTCCGGATGATTGTATCTTGTTTTTGAGGGTTGGAATCGTGAAAAATCGATCTAAGAACTCCCAAAATTCATCTCTAAACGTTCTAGGTCGAATAGGGGGCAAGTGGTGGGTGAAACCTAACAAAAACGCGGTTTTATAGGTGTTCCACGGAGGCCCTGGCGTAGCCAGCGTAGCCTACGCTGGGGTACATTTTTCTGATTTTTTTCTTGAGCTGGCGTAGCCTACGGTGGCTACAGTAGGCTACGGTGAAGCCTTTCTGCTGCACTTTAAATCCTTCTTTCTTGACACCTCCAATGACTTGTTTCACCATGTAAGCTTCCAACTTGCTTCTTTTACCTACAAAATCACTTTCAACTCATAGTTAACCTATTCAACTTAATCACATGCATAAAAACGAATAATCATATGTAATATTTAACGTTTAGACGCTTAAAACACTATTCCAACACACTCGTATCACATTCCCCAACTTAAATGTTTTTCGTCTCGAAAAAGATATTCAATGAGATCATAACTATTATGTTAATCTTATAACACTAATTTCAAACAGAAACATAATAATACATTAACCATGATTGTCAATATATCGTATCCATTTTAAACTCAGACCCATTTAATCCAGCTAATGCCTCGTGCTTTTTATATTATACAAAATTACCGTAATGGTTTAACCGTCCCCACATCTAATGCCTTTAGCAAAAACCTACCCAACCTCAAGATTTATTGAATGTTCGAGCATAACCTTGAGGAACCATAGTACGCTATCATGACATATTATTTTTTTCTTTTATTTTTGTTCTTTTATTTTTCTTGGGGTCGGGACTTTTCTCTCTTATTTTGCTCTTTTTCCCCAAATAACTATATATACATTTTTTTTCATTTTTCCTTTTTTTTCTTCTTCTTTAACTAGTATGTCATTTTAACATAGATATAGCGTGTGCCAAAGCAATAAATTCTCAATCTGTTTTTGTCAGGACTCAACTTTTAACTATTGGCACTAGGATGAAAAACACTAAACACATATTCATCTATTAGCATTCACATAAGACATTAGTGTTCGTATTCAAGTCGAGCCTATCAACATATCACAAGTTATATGTATTTTCTGTTCTAAAGATTCATTACATGTATAAGTATCAACATACCAGTTTTCTATCATCTCTCATAAATGGTTAAGTTTATTTCAAGGGACATTGATTATTTTTTTTTCAAGGGTATTATCACAATCATTTTTTTTATATTTTTTTATTTTTAAGTTTAACATGTAAATACAAACATGTACACATGACCTAACATGCAAAACTATAAATTTAATTATTTTCACAGAATTCATAAAAAGAACAAGTTCACCTGATTATTTCGTTGTGGTAGGATCCTCGTGATTGGTAACGATCTTCAAGTCTTATTCAACAACCTGCAAAACTTTATACAAATCGTTTAGAAGCGAACTTCTTACGTCGTGGTTAACACATAAAATTTTAAAAATTTTGCAAATTTTCATTTAATCCCAAAACCATAATTTCGAAATAAAGATGTACCCCCTTTTCCCAACTTAAAGCATTGCATTGTCCCCAATGCATCATTTAAGCTAAAATTCTATAAAAATAATAAAATTTTCAAAATATATTCAAAATTACAAAAATTAAGTCCTAAACTCACTTTCGTAGGAATCACGGTTGCATTTAGCATATGCAACAAGCCTTTTAAACCCTTCGGTAGGCCCGAGTGGACGAGTGAAGTCTCGTGAGGGTTTCTAGTGAACATACCCACAAAGTTCTCCGAGTTGCCTCCCGGAAAACGCTAAGTTTTAGGTCTTCAGCCAGACCGTAGCTGATACAGTTATGGTGGTTTAAGTGAACATTTGCCTACCAAATTCCCAATAAACGCTCGGTAGTTGACATTCCATTTTAATAATAGTTTCCCACTAATTGACATGTAAGCAAAGTATTTATTGAGGAGCCACTTCTTGAAAACCCGTCCAATGTCTATTGGTCTTACCTTCTTCATCTTTGTCTTCAAATCTTCTTCCCCAACTTTAATGGTTGAAGTAGTTAGCATAGAAGAAGGTTCGGGATAAACTAGATCTACATTCGGCTTTGACTCCTCCAAAGAAGTTATGACTTCAACTAATTGTAAACAATTATATTCAAGCTCAGGAAGACCCATAACTTCTTTACTATTAACCACGATATCACTAGCCAACTCACCTTGCTCTCGTTTAAGTTCAGCCACATCCTCAGCAAGTTGGCCAACCTGCTTAAGTAAAGACTCGAATGTTTTATCTCTTAGCTTGTCCTCTTTCTTCATTTCCATCATCATGTTCATGATTGTATCAAGCTTAGAATTTATTGAATCTTGAGTATCGTCGTATATGGACTGAGGGTATTCATGATAGTAGTCGTCATACTCCTCTTGATAACATAAGAAATGTGGCATCTGAGGTTCATAGTTGGTAAAATTTTGTTCTTGGGCATAGTGGTAATCCATATCTACATGATAATATTCTTGATAATTTGATGATGGAAGTGGTTCAGAGTGTGAATAATATGACGATATCTCTTCATCTTCATAGTCTGCTCTCACATATCCTTTTTGTCGCCTATATTCAGAACATCCTCTCTCTATGTTTCCATATTTGCTCTCGAACAATGGACAATCTTGAACCCAATGACAATGGCTCCCACAACAAATACATGGATCATAATCATCATCATAATCCCAATCCATGATTTTACTAAGCCTGCAAAGAAATTACCCTGCACAAACAACTACAATACCCAATGTAAAGACGAATAAATAAAGCAAATAAAAAAATACTTTTGATTTTTTTTTCGCTTATTTTTTTGATTTTTTTTTTTTTATTTTTACTTTTTTTTGATTTTTTTGAAACTTAAACAAATAATAACACTAAAACCAATCAAATCAAATAACACAAAGCGCACTAGCTCCCCGGTAACGGCGCCATTTTGATGACCTGTCGTTGGGGTCATGCAAAAACCTAATCAACCTAGGTAGCTAGGGTAAGTCAGGTATCGTATCCATGGGGAGCATGTGGTTAGTATTACACGATTCGTTTGATTATTTAATTAAGTTACTTAACTAAAACTAAATTATTGAACTACTTATACTATTACCTCTTGGCTGTGAAAATTGGATTTTGAAATAATTAACAAGTGAACTAGGAAAACAAATTGCAAATAATAAAAATTAATTAAGAAGACAATTATGAGAAATAGTAATCCACCCCGGGATCAAGGATTGGTTTTCGGTAATTGTTTAGTCCAAATTGATAGAAAATCCTTAACGGGTATTCTATGCGTGTAATGATTAAGTGATATCGATAATCAAGACTTAATAGGTCTTAATACACAATGCCAATTCGATTAGAAACCAAAACTTACAATCATATAATTTCCGGAAGATTAGATGATATTAAATCAAAGTTTACCAAAATCATTGTTTAAATAATCAAAACACAAGTTAAACTTATGAAAGAACTTAACAGGTTCTAAAGTTTAATCCCAACAAAGTTAAACATAAACAAAAACCTAATCACACAAAACCTAATACCCGAAGTAGATCACAAGAAGATTAGCCGCTCATCGTTCTTGAATGATCTTCAAAACCATTGTTGATTTGCATTCCGGATGATTGTATCTTGTTTTTGAGGGTTGGAATGGTGAAAAATCGATCTAAGAACTCCCAAAATTCGTCTCTAAACGTTCTAGATCGAATAGGGGGCAAGTGGTGGGTGAAACCTAACACAAACGCGGTTTTATAGGTGTTCCACGGAGGCCCTGGCGTATCCTACGCCAGCCAGCGTAGCCTACGCTGGGGTACATTTTGCTGATTTTTTTCTTGAGCTGGCGTAGCCTACGGTGGCTACAGTAGGCTACGGTGGAAGCCTTTCTGCTGCACTTTAAATCCTTCTTTCTTGACACCTCCAATGACTTGTTTCACCATGTAAGCTTCCAACTTGCTTGTTTTACCTACAAAATCACTTTCAACTCATAGTTAACCTATTCAACTTAATCACATTCTACTTAATATGAAAATATCACAGATTAAATAGATTTAATTTGTGTATTAAGTAACTGAATCTTTACATTCTTGTTTTTCAGTATAAATATGAGACATATGGGTCTTGGTTTAGATGTTTACTTGGAAAACCGACGCGTGTTTGACAAACCACACACATACACACTCTCTGAAGAATATCCAGAAATCTTCACTCTAAACGCTCTTGTCCAAGACACTTTCGTTTCCATTTTTAGCTCGGATGCGAGGACATCTCAGGCAGTACAAACATACTATTTTGGTTGTTTTAACCTGGAAGACAGACGTGTTCATCTGAGAAGAGATGCAAAATTTGTTTTAAAGAACCTTTATTGAACAATAATCTTCAACAACAAACACACACACGCACACACCTTGAAGAATATTCAAATTCTTCACTTTACATGCTCTGTTCACGACACATTTGTTTCCATTGTTACCTCGGGTACGGCAATACAAACATATTGTGTTGGTTGTTGTACCCTAGGAGACAGACGTGTTCATCTGAGAAGAGGCGTGAAATCTGTTTTAAGGACCTCTGTTGAACAGAAATTCTCTCTACGGTTTCAAGATTCAAGTGAAGAAAGTTCTCTGTTAAGACTAGGGTTTGAATTGATCCCAATTCATATAAATGTTAATACTTTTATTCGGATTGTATACGGTATTGCTACAGTATCCTATCAATAATGATAGTATTGTTATTTTTATTTTATGTATTAGTTTATAAAAGTGAACTTATGCCCTACAAATGTGTGATCACATATCACCATCCCTAGCCTTTATCACCACTCATTTCTATCATATGGTCACTCATATCCAACAACATACTTTCAACTAAATTGATAAGCTTGACCTTCATATCATCACATCCTTCACCCCTCTATCACATACACTCAAAAAGAGGGTTAATAAGTAACTTGGTCTAGAAATACCATATTTGAGCAAAATCGATGCATCAATGTATCTTGTAAATATATATCAAGAGACATGATACAACATTCTTATGGGTAAATTCAAATAAAACATGTAGACACTAAAACAAAATTAAACATATACCAGTATATTATAGAAAATGAGTATGAAGATGATGGGTATATATTAGATACACATAAGGCATAATGCAAGTCAGGTTACGTGTTCACATATGCCACTAAATGCTATTATTATTTTTTATAACACTCTAGGACATATTTTTACTCAGTATACAACTACTAGTGACATACTTTACGATTGTGTTATGTTAGTACTTTGTGATCTAGAAATAAACTAAAAGTACTTGGTCATTTATATTGGCTGAGCAGAAACCTTTCTAAAAAACAAACGAGACAAAACTTAGTTAAGAAAATAAGAACACAACATGCATCCTCTCAAGTTATGTTATGTCTTTTAGTCTACAAGGTATGAGGTTTGTACCAAAGATCATATGGTTAAACCATAGTACCAAGATATGTTGGAAATGGGTGTACTTTTATGCATTTTACGGTTCAAGTCCAAGTATCATGATCGACCAAATGTGTAAATTTTAAAGTAGTAGTAAATGGGGTATGAATTAACCGTTTTCTTTAAGAAAACATGAGGTTTGCTTATTGGTAAAGGTAGGTGGATTTATAGCAGTTGATGGTGTTATCTCATATTGAATATCTTATGGTATCATGGTCTGATGTAGTTCAAAGTTAGGTCTCAAGTGTCGCAATGGAACCAACACACAATGCTCAAACATATAAAAAGCGTAGAAACTGAAAAATAAGAAACGACAATTTGACGTGGTTTGGATTCGATATGAATCCTACATCCACGGATTGGAACTAGGTTTCTCTTTTATTAGCTCAATGAGCTCAAAGATTACTATTACATAGTGGAGTATATAAAGATAAAAACTAGGGCTAATCAAACTTAGTGAACAAGGAAAAAAAATTTGGTCCACGCCCTAATACTTCTTGTCACCAACTTAAGCCTAAGACCAAAACTCTTCACAATCTCCCACTTAAAGTCTTTACAAAATCTACAATAACAATCTAATCAAAGCATCTATCCAGTAAATTTAGTAATATCCGAAATAAAAAAATCTTCCAAGCCTCTAGTTCCAAGAAAAAGCTAAGACTTTTTTATTGCATCTCCTAGTTATAGTGACACCGATCATCAAGTATCTGAAGGCTAGTTGAAGCTCTAACAGCTTCAACATGTTAGCCATAGCTAAACCAGTCATGGCTAACCCAGCCACTAAACCATCCTTTATCATAACCGGTTTACACATTCCACCAGATCCAGAGATACACTAAGGGCAATCAACACTCCTCAAACTTAGCAAGTAATCTCAGAGATTGTATTAGTTGAAATCCCAGTCTTAAAAACCCAATGGCGTTCTAGAACTATACTAGAACACATCCATTCTCCCACTGCCACTATATTGTTGAAACCTTCAAAATGAACCTTCTTTTGCATTTTTTATTATGATAACCTAACTTTGTCTTGCTTAACCAGGGCAATCATGCTCCCCATAGCAGGTACCTCAACCATATACAGTGATCACCATTTCTTACCACGAGCAATAATAAGATTACTATTGTTCACCTTCCATTTACCACTACCAAACTTAACTTCTAGTACTTGTTCATCCATATGACCGACGGAAATAATTTTTTCCTCTAACCCTGGAATCACTCTAACATTCTATAAGTTCAATTTAGTATCCAATGGTGTTTTCAAATTGATATCTCCAATACCAGTGATATCAAGAATCTCACTGATATCTAACAGTACCTTACCAGAGTCTCTTTGTTTGAGATTCAACGTCTAATCGTTGTACATAGCGTGAAACAAAGCCCCTAAATCTATGACCCAAGAGTACATACCACTTTCCACTCTAAGTATCAATGCGTCATTATCATAAACATCCCCAAAAAGTGTGTTCAATTCCTTCTTATTTAAACATTGTCTCTTAATATGCTCCACCTCATTGCAACTACTACACTTTACTTTTTTATGAGTTCGAGATTATTTCCTATCCCAACTCCCACTATTTCTGTTACTTTCCGGACCTCTGCCAACATTCAACAATATGCTTTCAAAAGTGAATCCACTGATTCCCGTTTGACTGGAAATAACAGTAATGGTTCCTGACCAACTGCCTAGCAAAGAGAATAACAATAGTAGTGCCTGAACCTTATCATCAAATTTTATCTTGACTAAGATTAATCATAATAAAACTAAAACAAAAATCATTAATTTCTGTTGACATTAAGCCACCTTCCCAACTAAGATATAGCGTTAAAAATGTTAATTAAAGAGTCCTTAATCACCCTTAATAGTAAAGGGTAAGAAGGGTGTCAAATCCACAGGGAATCACAGGAAAGTGCTAGTAACGATCAACTAACAGAATTAAACATTAAAAAGTAAATTGATTTATGGATTTATTTGAGAAATAATTAAATGAATGAAATAAAAGTTTAGGTTTTTAACAATCTTGGAGAAAAAGCAACCCATTTCAAGATTCAGGTTTGGCAAAGTTACAATTTTTCTTTAATGAAACCTTGTGGGAAGTCATTAATGGTGACTTACAAATGATAGGATTTAAGTGATAATTATGGATTAAAGCTTAAAGGACCTTATTTACACAATTACCAATTTGAATAATAAAACCCTAATTCTAATAATCAATCACACAATGATTAAAGACAACCAAAGTTATAGAATATTAAAATTAGGTTTAAGCATAATCAAACCGTTTAAATAATCAAATTATAAATTGAATCCAAACGAACTTAAAAGGTTTAAGATCCAATCTTAAATCTAGGTTACAACTAAGAAAAATAAGAACTTGCACAAACTTGTCCCCCGAAGTGAATCACAAACGATTTAGCCTTGCCTCATCATTGAATCTTCAACGCCAATTGAATAATCTTGTAGATTTGATGATCTTGATGTTAGAAGAGCTTGAGAATGATCAAAGATTGTTAATTTTCATCCAAGATTGCTGTTGTAAAAGTCAAAATTCGTATTAGGGTTTTTCCCTTTTTAAATCCCTTCAAATTAGGTCAAATCTCAACAAAAACCCGGACCCCCGCGTCGGTGGCGCCTATGGAGGCGTCGGTGGCGCCACCCCCTGTACAACCCTGATTTTCATGTGCAACTTTTCGAGATCTTTTCGTTGATAGGTAATGGGTCCCGTAACTCCTTTCCTAGCTCAAGTTATGCCCGTTTTAAGATACCATTGTCGTGCAACTTCGATTGATCATATCTTTACTTCTCGAGCTCCAATTCTCGTCTTGTTTCTTCCAATTTTTTCGTATTCTTCACGTTTGACCTACAAACACAAGATAATCCCAAAGTAACTCTATTTCTCATAAATTTACACATAAAACACGAAAATAAAGCTATTAAACATTGAACCTTCACCACCCTATCAATAGACCAAACATTATATCAGATGTAGTTAATATAACCATATAAATAAAGAATTACACACAAAAAAAATTAAATTGGTAAAATTATAAATATTTTATTAATAAAACAATATTAAAAGACAAATCTTTTTGAATCATAAGCAAGCGATGGAGAAGAATCAAGAATCTTGTCCTTCTTGGGTTTGGAAGCGGTTCTAAGAGGATACCTTATACAATTTGCCCTCTTTGCCTTTGCAACAACAAATTATTAATTATTACTTTATGTTGCTTAGATATTGCGTGGTATTTGCGAGAACCCAAAAGACTCATGCAATTCTAGATTCATATTTGAAAAATCATAGATGCATACATGTATTCGGTAAGATTTGATGAAGATGAAGAGGTGTTTATAGCTTTTACGAATTGTGAGTGTGAAACAGAGAGACGTCTTGATAACAAGCGAGAATTTCTGAGGTTAGAGGTGGAGGTCACTAGCGATGTGGGGAGGAAAGGAAAAAAGGAGGAAACATAAAAAACCAATGAGTAGAAAAGAGAGAGTGAACCGTTAGTAACAACCCCTTTTCAAAAGATTTTTTCTTACTTTATACGGCTAGGATTCAAATTTAAAGACTTTTATTGTCAGGACAGAAGGCTAGCTATTTGGATTTCGTAATGGAAGAATACGATTAAGATTGTGTAGGGTGTACCAGCGAACCTGGGAGGATAAAAAGATGGATCAAAAACCTTTCCGAGGATAGAAAAGAGTGAGTGAAACTTGTTTCGAGTGTTGCTTCTAGAAGTTTTTAAGTGAGTTTAAATGGCTGAGATTAATGTTAAAGACTTTAAACCATTGGTTCTTAAAAATTGGTATAATAATCATTGGTCATATTATATATAATACAAAAAAAATTAATAAAGCCTTTAATATATATCAATTAAACAAAATTATATGATTACAGAGAAAAAGGCTTTAAGAAAATACTCTTGCGCGTAGATGATTCTGGTTGAGAAAAGTTGCGAAGATGACTAATGCGTCAATTTTACTTTGAATATTATATATCTCTACGTTTCATTTGATTTGATCTAATAACATAATATATTATAAATACCAACTAAAATAGTTATATAGATTAGTTTGAGTGGTCAGCGATACCCTTTTGCTAAACAATTTACTGTTATTAAACAATACCGCATTTAGTCAATAAACGTGTACATATTACATGCCAGGCTTGTGTTTTATTTTTGTTACTCGCAAAATTATAGATGTATTTTAAACAGAGATGCATAAAATTAATAAGGTTGGCATAGCTCAATGTAGGAGCGCAACCTCTCCTTAAAAGGACCTGAGTTTTAATAAATCTCTAAGCTGGTTTTGTGGGCTTTTTTAATTTAATTTTCAAACTTTTCTTTATTTATCCTTCGGGATGTTTTTTCTTTGTTTTTAATCTTAAGTTTTTTGAAATTTAATCATTTGTTTGTTATGAAGATTTTTTAGTTTTTTTTATTTATTTTCTTGGTGTTTTTAAATCCCAACCATACTCCAGCAATGAAAAAAAAAACACCGCAAAACATGGAGTTAGCTTACTATTTAACATCACATCTGGTTGTTATAAATCCTCATATCCTCTCATCCAACCTAATCATCTTTGTTACTATTTTTTTTCAAGATCTTATCATTAAAAACACAACTAAAATAATTAAATAAAAAAATTATTTGATATTTTAATGTCTTTTTTTAAAGCCGAAAAAGTGATTCACTAGTGAAAGCAAACATGTCAACAAGCAAACACTATTGACAAAGGTGACATAAAGGTTACAAGAAAGTCACCATCAATTTTTTAAAGATGCCTAAAATGATATAAAAGTAAAAGGAATAGCATTAACCATAACAAGCATCCATCTTTTAGGGATCATGGATCAATGCCGCCATCTTAAAAGATGTCTATGCTATGCACTCGCATTATTCGTATGTTAGTTGCATCACAACCATAAGAAAGCGTCATCCGGCCACTAAGGAGCATCCATGTGGACCATATACGAATATTGATACCTTATGGTAAGCATTTTGAGTAAATTATACGTATCATCAACTACATTCATGTTCCTACATGACTATGCTAATTACGTCGAAGCGAAGATAAAAGTTATAAAGGTTAATGTATAAAATATTTTAAAAACTTAACTTGATGATTAGTTAATTACTCATAACGGTATCAATAATTGGAGGGACCTTCTCAAAATATGTTTAATGATACACAAAATTCTTATGTGCTACAAAGTTTCGTATTTTAGATATAAAATGATATGTAGGATAACACATATGTCAAGACGCAATGATAAGTTAAGTCAGATATGCTAACTTTGCAAAACAGAATGCATTGGAGTGGTATTATTTTCATCAAACATTTAAATGTGTTTTAATATACATACTTATATTGGTCGGGCGTCTTGTTTTGCACATTACTAACTTTTGGGTTTTACATTATGTTACGCTCCCGCATCTTAAACTGTGAACAATGTTTTTTCGTGTTGAATGAGCAAACTCAGTATAGGAACATTTTCTGTAATACTCTAGACAATTTACACATTAGTCATGAAAAGAAGAGATGTTGGGTAGAAAATGAATTATCTGCCTTAAATATCATCAAAACATGTTTTGGGCATAGTGATTGATGTAAGGAGATCGGACTCCATAGTAAGTTTGCTTGGTTCGGAACAATCCAAAGACGAGTGACCTAATAAAAAGTTTTCCCTTGGGCAAACAAAAGTAAACTAATGAGCTAGTTGTGGGCAACACAGACCATATTAGTTATGAGAGATCAGATATTACAAATGGTGTTTGAGCCATTCGTGTGGTTCCAGATGGTGGGTAAACTATATTAAAAATAATTAGTCTCTGAGGGTTTGTAGAGGGACACTTTAGGCAAATCTCATATTTTTTTTATTGAGAAGGTGACATAAACCTCATTGAATATGATGAGACTATAACTAACCCGGGGAACGGGGTGATGTAACAACTTAGCGAAATCTCACATCGGTCATGGATATGAGAGATATTCATTAGAAATGATCCGTTTAAAATACCACCATGGGCGTAGTGGTTGTGAATATAAACAAAAGGAAAACCACACAAATAATGTTTGAGCAGTCTAGAGATGTGTGACCTTTTAAAAAGTTTTCACTTGAGCAACCAAAAAAATATGTGAAATGTTTGTGGACAAAACGAATAACATTGGTTGTTATGAGAGACCGGGTGACACATTTTCTCCGACAACCAATTTATCGAAAGCATGGCATCAATCACATTCATATATAGTTATCCGTATTTTAGGAAAAATGCTTATCTATTCATTGTGCATTTGTAAAGTAAAGTTAATGAATTTATTTTGGTTTTATTGTAGAATTTTGTTGACCTGGTCGAGAGATGTTTTATACTATTCAGAATATAGATTGAACAATATATATTGAATCTTTATATGTGGCCCGCAATATAAAGTTGAGAGCAATGATACAAAAGAAATATATATAAAATCCTTATCATGAAGTTTTATTTAATATACACCCCCCCTGTTGATAGGGGAATATGTTTGAACCACACATGCAAATTAGTCGAGTGCATGCATATCAAAAGATATAAAACACCAGCCACATATAAGAGAATAACACAATTCGACATAACATAATACATATATAGAATTAAATCTCAAATATACATCTATATAATTTGGCAAAAGCATATAAACCAAGTCATTACATTGTTAATTGTTTAGCATAATGCCTTCCTTAACAGTTAACACTCAAGCTATCATCCGTGTCTCCACATTTAATGTCTTTTTAACATGAAACTTACTGATTCACCACCACAAGTCTTTCACCTAACAATTTCTAAATTTGAGTAATATATTTAAGCAAAACATGAAATTATTTCTTGTATATAAAAATATTTCATCCAAAATTTGTGATGAAGCATGTAACAAATGCATGTTTAGACCGTTTTCCACTATTATAGAGTATGTTTGTTAGGATTCTGGTCCGAATGAGGATTGAAGTTCGTTAAGACTCCACATTAGTTCAAGTGAGAAATATAATATCACCTTTTTTACCTAGCTACCGTTTTATGACAATATATTTCAGCTTTCTCATCGCATGATAAAATATTGGGATTTTGCATATTTCGTACACTAATATTGTGGCTGTGTTTGTGTTTTTCTTTAGTACATCATGTGTTCTTTAAGGTGAAAAATAATCTTTTCTTGCTCTAGCTTCATCCTATCGTCTTTCCTAAAATTAGTTTTGCAAGGTATTTGGAAGAAAGTAAATTTTTCGTTTATTACTTTTGCATATACAGAGAAAGTTTACGGTACAAAATGTTTTTTTCGTGCGAAGCGTACGTAGTTATCACGCAAGAATGGACGTTACGGGTGAAATTATGACGCGAGGGTAATAATTAATCACGCAGAGATGGAATTATCACGCAAATGTGAAATTATTACGCACGAAGGTATTGTAGCGTGCTAATTCCATCTCTGCGTGATAATTCCACGCGAGTGTAATTTGTATTGCGTAATTATCACTTTGTTCTTGCGTGATTATTATTGTTTTTGCGTGATAATTCCATCCCAAAACTTACGCTTCGCACGAAAAAAACACTTTGTATAGTAACCGGTCCCTATATATATATACACCAAGAATTGATAGAATAATAATATGGTAAGACTTCAAATAAAAATAATGCTTTATATAAAAATATGAGAAGATATCTTAACCATTCATCATTTTAATTAATAGTTGAGATCATATTATAAAAAAAATTGTTGAAATATTATTTTAGTAATAGCTATTTTTGTTAACTTTTGTTCAAGTCCTTTCATTTTTTTTAAACGCTCATGACTTTTTCATACGATAATATTTATTATAAATATTTCACCGTAAAAACGTTTTTTTAACCCTTAAAACAAGTTTAGTATTGATATATAAAAAGTTCAAAAAAAGTTATGTCATTGTATATTTTGTTCATTATGATGTCTTTCTTGTTTATTGTTGTATTTTCTTGAACGCCATTGTGTTTTTTTAAAATGATAAGTTTTGAAAAACACAATAGTGAATTAACACCATTGTTTACTTCTAAAATGTAAAACACAATAATAAAATAGCAGATAATTTATCTAATACACTGAAAGCAATAAAAAATAATTTAAAACATAAAACACAACTGTTAATGTATTATTATGTTTTACTAAAAATATATTTTTTTTAATGATTAATTCTGAAAAATACATTAATGAAATTATATCATTATTTACTACTAACATGTAAACATAATGATAAAATAACAATAAATTTATCTAAACATAAAACATAATTTTGAAATATATTAGACGCATTGATTTGATGCATTAAACACAATCACTTAACGTATTTAACATAATAATCAAAATACCTCATCACTTTAAAACAATAAAATAACACATGTTAAGAACATAATACTTCCTATACTTTTTTTAAATATCATGAGTTTTTACTATAACCCTATCATGATAATATAATATTATTGAGATATTATTGTATATCATTGTATATATAATATAATATTGAGATATAATATTGAGATATTATTGTATATAATATAATATTATATACATTGAGATATTATTGTATATATGATCTTTTAACTTTTTCAAAAAAGTATTTTGCATAAATTAATGGTAATGTCATAAAGCAAGTGGATTTGGAATAGAATTTTATATGAAAAGGTGTATAATCTTTATCTCTTTATAATCTTTTTTATGCTTTACATTCAAATACATTTGTACGCAACCCACCTGTGCATTTGTCAAAAAGACCCTACCAACGCCTTCACCAAGAAGATGATGTCCCGGACCCATGTTTGGAGCAAAAAGCTCACCTTTTTTGCTTTCTGTGGTTTCTTTGTTGCTCTAAATAAGGACTGATTTTTCTTTTTCTCCTTTTTGGTGAAAAATCACATACAATTAAGTGTTTAAAGTGTACCAAAACAACCCTAGTGCTTTTCATTAACTTATTTCAATTTTTTCCTTTCACATCTGCTTTTTAGGGTGGATCTTAACGGAACGATAAGTCTGTTGTCATATGACATAGATGTTACATTCGATTCGCGAGCTCAGTATTTTGCAGAAAAACAAGATAAGAATATAACAGAAAAACAGATATGTATATTAGTTCTAAAGTAGCACGGCACCCCGGACCCCACGAATGTGGGAACCACCAAGTTTGCCTTTCCTTATCTCTCTCTTTCACTCATTATATAAATATGCCACAAACATCCCCCTTGCAACCAAATAGAACAACTTTCTTTCTTGTTGTAACATCAAACATGAGAGTTCTATAAACATTGAATTCATAAACACAGTCTTGTAGTCTTGTCCCCTTCCTTTGGTTGCCTGTTGCTCATCAAGCTTTTTATCTCTCCCAAGTTTGCATGGCGGATGTTCATAAAGGTCATGATTCGACACGTATAAAGTTATTTGGTAAGATGATCAACGTGCAAGAGATGATTGAATTGAAACAAGTGCCCATAAAGATCGATGATGCCGATGATCAAACGCTAGCTAATAAGAGGCCTGACAAGATCATCCCATGCCCTAGGTGTAAAAGCATGGAGACCAAATTTTGCTACTTTAACAACTACAATGTTAATCAGCCAAGACACTTTTGTAAAGGGTGTCAAAGGTACTGGACCGCTGGTGGTGCCCTTCGCAATGTGCCAGTTGGAGCTGGTCGTCGCAAGGCTAAACCACCATGTGGTCATAGCCTCTTTGGTGATAGTTTATCCGATGTTTCATATTTCGATGATACTACTTCAACTAGCGGTATCCATTTTGATGGGATGATGAAGTGGCACATGGCTGCCCATGGCGGTTTTCAACATCTTTTTCCAGTGAAGAGGATGAGGAACTCCACCGGTGACCAGTAGTTGAGAATTTTTGTGTTAGAAAACTAATTATTCCGGCTGGATTTCTAGCACCTTTGTTAATTAGCTAATTAATTAATGAAGCAAGTATATCGTGTAATAAACAAATACTGTGAATGGGTAAAAAACAGTGTCATTTTGGTACTTTATTTCTTTATAATATATATAGGAAGAGGTTGTTGAAGTGATAATTCAAAGTTAGTATTTATCTTTTATTATATCTATTAGTAATTATCTTTTGTTAGTTAGTTTAAGTTTATCAATACGGCAAGTTGATAGTGATTTGTTTAATGTGTTTATTCTTAGTCTTTAGTAGTTTGATTTGGTTTATGATGTAATCAACTTTTTATATACAAGGAGAGTTCTTAATGAATAATAGCGGGTTAATTTTTGGTACATTTCTTTGCGTAAGTTTTCTCCAGCTTCTCATCCAACATTGTGGTATTAGATCCACAACCAAGTCTTTCACAACATCATAGCACTCCTGGCCAACAACATCAACACTATTCTAGGCATATCGTCACCAGCCTTCAGAGGAGAAGGGTATGATTTCTGGCATATATATTCATATAAGAACTATTCGGATATCCCAAAAACTCTGAGAAACTATTGTGATAGATATCAATGAACATGACAGTGACTCTTGAAGACTAAGAGAGAACTAGAGGAAGGATGTCGGTGTGTTGTCCATATTATAATAGGCCGTAGACAATAAGGTTTTCTCTCGAATTGCTAAGGCAACTACTGCCAGGTAAGCATGAAGCCTACTTCAAAACGGATATCAAGGAAGATCAAAAGGTTGTTGAGAAAGTTTTGAGGAGTCTACTAGCCAGATGAGATCATATGATGGCTGCTTTTGAGGAGGTGAAAGATCTAACCACATTGACTTATGATCAATTTATGGGATCATTATAAGCACATGAGGTGCGTGTAAATCAACATGTTCAACAAACTGCAAAAGAACAAGTTTTCCATGCCACTGAAGATGTGCCGGTCTCTTCTATTGAAGAGTGCTCATGTTTTGTGAAGAAGTGATTGTTAGAAAGTTTCTTAATTCAAAACTGAAGATGTGCCGGTCTCTTCTATCACAATTGACGTAGTAATAAAAAAGGGAAGCACTCAAAAAAAGTGGCGATGCATGTCATATTCAAGCAAACAAGTGGAGCATACTCCTGATATAATCTGTGCTCTTAGGCAGGCTGTTCGACGCCTCTTGATTTCAATAACAATGGTTACTTATGACACAAAAAGGAAACCCTTGCGTCATTTGGCAAGCGAGTATTGAATGCTAGGCATTCAGTTGGCTTTAATCCAGTAGGAATATAACACATTCAACAAGGGATTTAACTTAGAGGAACTCGATGACGGAGGACGTAGTGTGACAATTAGCAAAGTAG
Organism: Flaveria sonorensis; assembly: GCA_025506505.1. Classification (NCBI taxonomy): domain Eukaryota; kingdom Viridiplantae; phylum Streptophyta; class Magnoliopsida; order Asterales; family Asteraceae; genus Flaveria; species Flaveria sonorensis. Next base: position 9,792,053 of record CM046429.1, read on the forward strand.
CAGGGTGTACAAACCCGAATTAACAAGCTCGTGTAGAACTATCAAGCTGCGTAGAATTAGGCGTGCACGACACCTGTTACGTGTAGATAACCAGGCCCCAATAGATTACTCTTACCAGAAACCCCTCCTTAACATAATAGCACATAAACCTCATGATTCACGTTCTTCCCTTTTAACATTATCACAAGTTGATGGATTGCTATCTATTACGTAGAAGTCCTAATCTATATCCATTGAAATCGGCAAACACCTTAATAACGTTCTTAGAAGACATACCCCGCAACCCTATTCTTTAAGCTAATCTTCAAGGGAAAGGTTGTTGCAGACAACTTTAAAAGGAAAACCTATCCTTATTCAGCCAACACTCCCCCCCCCCCCCCTGATATTCTGCATGGCGACCAGACGAGCTTGTTAATTAAAACTTCCTACAATGAGTTTGTGCGTTTAAATGCCATGGAGCTCTAGTGATCGCGTAATCAACCTCTAAATTATAACAATCCACCCTAAATTTAACCATTATCGTTCATGAAGTGATTCCTTTGTTTTGATTGGCATGGCGGAAATTTACACAGCCACTAGTCCATATACAATGTTGATAAATCCCCATTCCTTGCGATGTCATCTCTTGATAGAGCGCCACCGTGGCCACTAAAGTCAATCTCAAGCATTACCTGCAACCCCATGTCCTAAGTTAATCATGTCCGGAAACAATAACTAGCCATACAATAATTTCAAGGACGAAATTTCTTTAAGTAGGAGAAAATATGACAACCCTCAAATGTGGGCCTAATTTTACTTGCGTTCGGCCCAAAATATTGTGTCGAACGCTATCCAAGCCCAATAAACCACTGGCCCAGCTATGGCCGAATATGAAAACTTGGATCAGCTCTGACCCAATACATAACTAGATCAATATATATATATATATATATATATATATATATATATATATATATATATATATATATATATATAAAATTTAAGATGATTAATAAAGCACATTGCAACTCAAGGGACTCGTATGTAGTCAAGGCAATCACATCAAAAATCTACGTGCAACCGTTAAACGGATAAATACAAAATAGTATCTGACAAATAATTATAACCCTATGTTATAACTTTATATGAGATAAAATAACTATGAATGAAAATATTTTCTTTTATACGTTAAACCATTCAAAGAATCATAAACGAACCGAGCAAGCACTGACAATTATTAGCAACATTAACGCGATTGTGACTGCCAACAAGTATATATAAGTTAATGCATAGACCGAATACAGTAAGTATTTCAAAATGATTATTTTACGTTTAACATTTATAGATTGTGAATAATCAAAACATTTGAATCGTGAACTATAATCAAATTCGTCAAGCAAATTGAATACATGATTTCCGGCAAGCATTGACTTAGACGTCACCCTCAAGTGGTCAAATCAATTGGCATTTTATAAAAACATTTACACATTTGTATATGAAATAAAATTTCTAAACTTTCATAAAAAAAATGAGACTCGACACAATACGCGATACTACAAAAAACAATGTTGGAAGGACACTGTGCTGAATGGTAGTGTTAGAAAACTCTAAGTATATGAACCATTTTTCTTTTCATTTCCCCATTCACTTTCTCTCTCTACCTCTCATCTCTCTCTCATTAAAAACACACAAACACACACACACACAAGAATTCTCTCTATTTTAGAGAGAGAAAGAAGGCAGATTGGTGGTAATGGAGGCAGCCTCTCGGCGACAGAGCAGGGTAGGCAAAAGGGCCGTAGGTGGCGGCGACCTGGTGATGTCGCAGTGCGCGACGGCGCGTGGCAGTGCTCCGACGAGTTGTTTACATCAAATCGAAGCTTCTGATGAGACGAACACAATGGTGATGGAAGCATGCTTAGATTCTCAACGGTGGTGGAGCAGTTGCGGCCGCAAACGAGCTCCAGCCAAACCCGGTCAATGGGGTGTGACATTAGCAGTTCAGATTAGAGCACACAAGAAAGGTACTAGATTGGTAGATTTGGAAATATCCTACAATTATTGACTTTTTTTAAATTTTCCTAATTTTTTTAAACGCATATAATTTTTTATACAACATTATTTTTTTAAAAAAGATACACCATAAAATCATGTAAGGCCCTGATCCCAGGAAACCTTATAGTTGGGCATTCACAGCAAAACATAGATTTAAAACATTCGTTTAGATAAACATTTGCAGCGGAAAAGTACATTAAGTTTCAACCCATTACGACATAATTCTAATAAAATGTTAACATTGTCTTTAAAACATCAAATAGTCTTTAAACAAAAGATCTTCTTAATAATCTTCTTAATCAGCGATGCTAGTCTTTAGTTGCCAAGAAGCTTCGCATCCATGCCCTCATCCTTCTAAGCCCCAACAGTTCATCTGTCAAACTAATATACATACAAAAGTCAGTTTCGCTGAGTGAATTCTAGGTTTATTTTATCAGAATATCATTTAGTGAGGTATGTTAACTTTATCATTTTGAAATATCATCATATGAACAAACATTTACTATACACAGACTGTCACTTTATCAATACTTTATCATTAAGGCTTTCGCTCATTTATTTTCTATTACTCTTCTTTATCCGTCAATTCTCAGTTACTATATCTCGGGATCTGCCCAAGCGCTAGACCCCCCGCTTGTGATGAACACAAGACTTTACTTTATCCATGCTTGTGATGAACACAAGACTTTACTTTATCCATGAGAGCACAACAAATGCAACTCTCCTTTATCATTTGCTTGCAAGACTTTACTTTAGTAATGGTATATTGTTATGAGCTCAATAACATTTCTTTTAGTTTCACTTTCATCTTTAGTTATACATATACTTATACATGCTAAGAATCAACTCATAGTCCATATATTCACATTCTTCAACAAAAGAATACGCATAGTATAACTGACCCTCCGCGGGAGAGCAGGGGTTCGGGGGCGGCAGCCCCTGATAGCGAGGTTCTAGGGGCAGCAACCCCTAGTGGGGTGTTGCCCCTGGCTGGTATATTTAGTATGCATATTGCCCCAAAACATTGAAAACGTGTAAATAAGGGGGATCTAGAACTCACCTGGTCAGTAAACAACTTCACATCTAAGTTTTCTAAGCTTGGATCACGGTGCACGGTCTGTATATAAGTTAACACACAAATAGGTCATTTTCTACACAGTTTCGGCAGTAGTTTCGCTGCCAGTTTCGCATGGCAGTTTCGCTGCCAGTTTCGCCTAACTTTCGTTGGAATTTCCCAGATTCATTAAATCTACAGATCTACCTATGCACTTGCAAAACTACCTGCAAAACTATAGTTTTGCAGGAAGGAGATTGCCTTAGTTTCGCAGGAAGAACTGGCAGTTTCGCTGGACGTATAAAAATGACGAACCAGCTTATTTTTAACCTAAAATCTCAACTTTTTAAGTCCAAATCCTTAGTTTTTCATCCATGAAACTATATCTAAGCTTTTTACATGATTTCATACGTAAAAATATGACCTTTGTGTGATTCTTTGCAACTTTTAAAAACCCAAAACCCTAGAATCTGGGTCTGACCTACAGAGGCGTTTAGAGGATGACTCTTACCTGGATTTCTTGCTCCTTTCTGGTGGTTTAATGCTCTAACACTCAGATCTTCAATCCATTAACCAATGAAGCTCCAAATCTTGAGTTTTCTTCACTTTCTCTCTCTACTCTCTCTCTAGAAAGTTGGTGGCTAGGGTTGCAAATGAGGAAGATTATGGCTGGTTAGGTGGTTTAAGTGATTGATTATGGGCCTTTAACCACTTAAATCTTTTTGTTCATAAGACTAATTTGACCCATAACCCATTTCTTTCCTTTATTTTTATTAAATATCCCTTAACTAAGCCCATTATTATTGAATGGCTTGTTTCGACTTTCCGGGGCGTTACAAATCAAGCATTTTATCTTTAATTTGAGTATGGTATTGCTATACTTTTTTTAAAAAAAAAAATCAACATTTTTTAGAAAACATGAATGTGTTGTTAGTATGACTTGTGTGATTATAATTGCGTAATTATGAAAATACCTTGCGTAATTATAACTATAACTTGTGTAATTGTTATTTATAATTTGAGTAACTTTAACTTGCGTAATTATAATTACAACTTGCGTAATAATGAATATAACTTGCGTGATTATACACATTATACGCGTAATTGTGACGCGTACGAAATTACCCCTCTCCCAAAAGACATGTGTCACTTCTGATGACTTTGTACGTTTCGTATGTTTTTTATACTTTCTACAATATTCTTCCCCATATTATTTATACTACAATTGCAAACTAAATATAATTACTAAAATACCCTTGGTTTATACTTTGTTCTATTTGATTTGTATTAATTTGATTGGTTTAAGTTCTTACACTTGCTTGAATGTGTGGTCTTCTGGTTAAACAAAGCATGGATACTGGAAGTGTCATAACTCCATATTTGTTTAATTTCATTTTCTTTAAAATTATTTGTTTAAATTTTTAAAAGTTAAATGGCCTTGTTCCATATTTTGCTAAATGAATTTGATTGGTTTAAATTTCTTAGTATATTTAATAGGTGAGGTTATTCTACAAAGTGTATTTTTACTACAAAGTGTGAGAAGACATAATGAAGCTAAAAAAGTCACAAAAAAAATTATATCTCACAATTTAAATCGAATTTCAAAAAAGTACTTCAAAGTCTATGTTCCTCTCGTCGTCCTCTTTCAGAAAAAATAAAAATAATAAAAAAAATTCATTGTGTTTTTTATTACACAATGACGTCATTGTGTCTTTCATAATGACACAATGACGTCATTCTGTCTTTCATAATGACACAATGACGCCATTTTGTCTTTCATAAATGACACAATAAAAAAACGTTAATTTTTTTTATTTTTTTTTTATTTTTCGTTTATTTTTTTTCTTAGTGAGGACGGCTAGGGGAACAAAAGCTCGAAATTACTTTTTTGAAATTCGATTTAGATTGTAAGATATAATTTTTTGTGACTTTTTTTGACTCATTATGTCTTCTCACACTTTGTAGCAAAAATACACTTTGTATTTGAACCTCTTTCTATTTAATATCCATAATTATTTTTTACACATATTCTATTTTTCATTTATAACTTCTAAATATAATGATTTGTTTGAATTCTTAATATATTATTGTGTCATGATTAAAAATACACTTTGTATTTGAACCTCTTTCTATTTAATATCCATAATTATTTTTTACACATATTCTATTTTTCATTTATAACTTCTAAATATAATGATTTGTTTAAATTCTTAATATATTATTGTGTCATGATTATTTTACCTATGTTTTGATATAATTTCTTTTAAAATCAACACTGGTCAAATATAATATATTTTTAATGTGTGATCCTAACATTTGTTTTTGTAACAACGAAAGTGTATACATGGGCGAAGCTTATTGAGGGTCGGAGGGGCCCTCCTTTCTTTTTTTCGTTTGTAGTGTTAATTTTCTGTCTGCTAGTGTAAATTTTCGGACCGGTAGTGTAATTTTTTAATATTTATAGAGTTCGCCCCCCTCACTTAAAATAATTTACTTTCGCCCCGCCCCTTTATAGTATCGTTCAAGCTCCGCCACTGAATGTACAATACGTCATACTTATTTTATCTACGATTTAGTATATATTCTATTGAAAGCTGACATCGCCATGTTTTTCTATTTAGTTACATCCGACCATATATATAACTAGTGAGGTTACCCTCACGTTGCGTCTGGATAACCTGATCTATTATCGATGAGTCCTACATAATAATACTTATCTAAAAGCTAAAACTCCTAGCTAGTAATATTAATCTAAAACCTGAAAAGAAGGGATAACCTGATCTATTATCGATGAGTCCTAGATGCTAATACTTATCTAAAACCTAAAACTCCTAGCTAGTAATATTAATCTAAAACCTAAAACTTCTTTTCTGATATGAGTGCTAAAATCACCATATCTTTAACTCAATTTGCAAGCCATCACCTGTGACCTCTTTCTTTTGCGTGACAAAAGTCAACAAACATAATTTGTAGATGGGCTTTAATATAAGAATACAAACCATTTCAGAAACAAAAACATAAAAAAAAGTAAGATGATCTAATAAAGATCTTGCACTACTAAATTATGAAAAGGAGAATGATTATCTATTGAAAATTGAATAGAAAGTGGCCCGTTTTTGTATTCACAAGTCTCAATCTATCCAAAATAAAGGCAAGAAATATCATAAGCATAAATAGAGAAAAAAAAATTACAATGAAGCTATTCACACAACCTTTAATCATGTATCAAACACTCAACAGTTTGTGATTACAACAAATTGTAAGAGAAAAAAACTTGCGCCGGGATTGCGATCAGTTTGACAAAAAATACAACATGTGAAATGTTTCGCTCAAAGCTAACAAATGCACGCAACAATTGACACTACTTTATCCATGTTGAGGAGGAAGATATTTATGATGCCATGTAAGTTATGGGTTTTCTTCATTTCATTGCATTTGGACATTTAGATTGATAAAAAACACTACAATTAATGCATTATTAACCTCTAGATCAATGATATATCCCTTACCAAAACCACTTATGATCTTTTAGTTTCGTGATTCATTTGATGGTCAGAGGCGAATTGAAAGCTAAACAGTGGTAATTCTAAAGATTCCGGGGGGAAAAATAGAGATGTCTCCTACGTTACCCATTATATGTGGAAGTATCAACGTAATTTCATATAGAGTCATTCGGTCTGAATGCTACATGAAGAACATAAGCCAGATGATGGAACGGGAAGACCTAGGATGTAGAAGATCATAACATGAGTGATTCGGCAGATTTTGATTCCTATATATCCACCCATGTGGTACTTCATTATACCATATATATAAGATCTATCTGTATAAATATCACCATCTACATCCAGAAAGCAGTGGATTTCCTTTGATAGCCATGAGCAACCTGCAATATTTAAGTTAAGAAATCAAGATGATGTTACATAAAATATATATAATAATTAATTAAATACCATATACATAGAAACTTAGGACTATAAGCCTTATTCAAGTTTTGAAAAATGCAGATGAAAGTTGTGAACATGACACGTTGAGTAGAGAATAAAGAACAGAGGATATTACCTCATCTTCTTCATCATTAAAGTTATACAATCCAACATCATTTATAAAGCTCTTTTTTTCCAATCTAACAACACTAGTTTATTACATAGTATTAGAAAATAATGATTCATTTTATCAAACAGCTGGATACTACCCGATCCACTTCTCATATGACCTGATAGAGATAAAAATGCAATCAATTTCAAACTATTTATGAGTAGAAGGGCCGAAGGCCATGCCAAGAAAACAAAACAATATTGATGCAAAGGGGGGTTTTAACCTTTGGATTGAAAACAAAGCCTCTAAAACCATGACGAAGAGAAGGATATATCATGATTAAAAAACGTTTATCTTAATTTAAAAATCAAATAACTATACTATAAATCAATCCATGAAGGCAATGAACGGTTGTTTTTCCCCGGCCCACACCCACCATATTTAGTTTTTTCCGGTGTCTAGAGATAAACTTTAGCTTTCTTTTTTTCAAAAGTTTTCAATCTAAAGTGTTGAGACTCCATCCACTTTATACAATTCCTAAATCAAGGCCACAGATTCAGATAATGGAAACGAAAATTCGTAATCAATTATCCTTTCTAATTGAAACCAAATCCAAAAGCAAAGCTTCGATTAGTTCTCGCTCATAGCTGAAAGAAAGATGAAATAACACAATCGCACACACATACACATACTTTAATGATCCAATTAATGAAGAACTTTACCTGGTTGTAGTGGTTACGGGAGTGGATGATAAGGCTCATCGATAACCTCTTCTTAAAAAGTGAAAACATAAGTACCGTGTCTGGTCTTTCATCATCGTCATCATCATCAGGTATAAAGCAACACCATGCTTGCCGGAAGAACGTCACGTAAGTCTCCCTTGGCGCCTCCGGCAAAAGTTTTCTAATGTATATATAATGCTTTTGTTAAATTAACTTTTTCTTGGTAATAGAGGTTATGGTTTTATCTTTTTGTTAAGGAAATTTTTATTTCTTAATGTTTATAAGTTAAATCAAATACATTTATTCGTTAAATTAAATACATTTGCATATAAACTGTTTATTTCTTACTTTGTGATCTACATGTATTTCTCCGCGACATCGCACTGGTAGATACTTGCTATTTTTATATAAATAACAACTAATGTCGTGTATTTTAAAATATTTACTCTAATAAATCAAAATTGTAAGGATCACCACAATACAATCAAGATCGATCTCGTGATAAGAATACGAAATGTAATCATCACGGAATATAAGATTGAATAGAAAATGAAGAACACAAGAGTAAATAAACTTTTCAATTCGATTGCTCTCTGATTTTTAATATTTACAAGTAAGACTAAAATCAGGAAACACACAAAAGCTATTCTATTACATTACAAAACTCCTATTTATACAAAACTAGAGTTCTCGCGCGAGTCACTATTTCAGCGTGACTTGTTATTATCGAGCGTGAACCAGTTTTCGCGCGACAACTTTAACTTCTCGCAAAAGCTTGATCTTCTTATCTTGATTTGATATCCCGAGCCTCTAGGTTCAACCCCTACAATCTCCCCCTAGGCTCGGTAAATCAATGCTGTTAGAAGTCCACATCATCAACTTGATAACAGCCCCCATAAGCGTACATCTTGTTGTTTAGGGGAACTGTGCTGCTATGAAATGTATAGATTCATTAGCTGTAATTGGACAAGCCTATAACTTCATCAAATCTTCCTTTCCAAATTTGAGCAAATCCAGAGGGTCGATGACACGGTATTCCTTATCTTCATAATTTATCAACGCATGTCCAGTCTCCTTTTCACAACTCCACCCCTTAAGCTTTGACAAGCTATTAATTGGCATGGGAGTGTGAATAGGGATCTTCATAGCATACCTTGGATGTCTATAAACCCTTATCTTCATTGGCTTGTTCGTGTTTGGGTCAATCCGGGTCTCATCTTTAGTGACTTTAGATTTAGCAGTTTTAAAGTCTTTGAAGTTGGTTTTGCTCTGTCTCCAAATCATGTTTCTTATCCATTTTCCTTTGCTGTAGTTTCTTGGGTTAATAAATAGAACATGACCCATGGCATATAAATCCGATGCTCTGAGTGTATGAAATTCGTGTTCGTCTTGGAAATATTCTATAGCACCACCCCTTCTTTTTACTATGTACATCTTCTTCTCTTCATCGTATGCCCAGCTAATGATAGGTTCTGAGTTTCCGTACCTTGTGAAAGGTTTCGAATGCCTCAGCGTGTGAATATAAGCTGGTGAAGGAAGATCATTAATTGTTAAGTTTCCGACCTGGAGCACAGCACTTTGACCCGTAACATCAGCTGTCTCGTCAGTCATTTGCTGTGTGCTCGACTCTTCTACGATCTCTCCCTCTTCAATCAAAGTATCTGAAAACAAGTCTTTAAGACTGTTTCCAAATATATCTGTGTAGTCTATCCCTTCAACCAGATCATCAAAATCACCAAGATCTTCTTCAGACTCCTCAGCAATCAAACTTTGCTAGAACGTGTAGAATTCTCTCTCATACGCTTCTTCTACAGCTGGATCTAATGGCGTATAGTCAATGGTATCATCGGGACTTGGCCCGGAGACATTTTTAGCTCCCGATGACCCAGAAGCACCAGCTGCACAACCAACATCACCACCTTGATCATCATCATCATCATCCCCATCATCCTTCTTATCATCATCTCCCTCGTCACCATCATCATCATCATCATTCTCATCATCATCTTCAATCTCATCATCATTGGAATTAAAATCAACCAAATCCAAATCATCTTCATCTTCAACTGGGTTAGGAATAGGAATCATATGCTCAGGCTCTACAAACGCCTCTCTAGTATAAACTACAGGTTGGTCCTCAGTAGTCATAGGGATATCTATGGAAGGTGACTCTTGACCAACATCAGCAGTCTCTGTTGTCCCTTCTTGAACAACAGGATCAACAAGATGCTCTATAGCTACAATAGGATCTTTAGCAGGTTCAGGATCAGCATGTTGTTGTCCACTTCTTTCTCCAACTTCTATGGTCCTTTGTTGTGAAAACTGAAATGACCCACTAGAAGTGAACTCCCACACATTCTGCTCTAGGATCTGAACATAGCTAAATATAAACGTTTGCTAATGTTCAAGATTCCTGATTCTTTCATCTCTCTCAAACAACTGCCTCTACAGATCATCTATCATTTGGGTCTTCTCCAACATTTCTCTCTCCAAATTACGTACCCGTTCATCAAGTGTGATATACGTTGGTGAACTAGTTGAAGCACTAACACCCTGTCTAAACTTAGGAGGAGTGTTGGTGAAGTCTTCCATACTGATGGTCTCCTCATTCACCTGTTCTCTTGGAGGAGACCTTAAAATATCAGTAGTAAAAGAAGGCATGTCAGATGATATTACAGTAGTTGGTTCTGTAACTATCACTGGTGTCTCTGTTAGTGTTCCCTCACTTACTGTGACTAGAGTCTTAGTAACTGGAACCTCCTCCTCAATTGGCTCAGTGGTCACGGGGGTCCAACGTTTCGTCCTCTACCCCTACCATGAGGACTGTTACTCGCTCTCCTTGCCATTCTTTTCCTCCTTCCCCTAGTGACAGGTGTTTCTTCGGGAACAAAATCAGTGTCACGCTCCTCAGCAGTACGTTTTGGTGGAGTTTCACGTACTCTGGGACGTTCTTGTAAAACACAAGGGACGTTCCCTACTTGGTCACTATCTGTTTCACTGTCACTGTCAATGAACCAAGAGTCTATTTTAGCATCTATATCAGATCTTCGTGCACCTTGAGAACTTTCAGGTGCTTCTTGTGCAACCTGTGTAGATATACCAGCAGTATCATCTTTATGAATATGAGGATTAGTAGTCTCTTGTGGTGGTGCATCAGCTTGAAATTCTTCAACAAACCTTCCAAGCTTGGCAAAATTAACACCGTTCCAGGCGTTCCCTCTAGCCCCCAAAAGATAAGTGAAAATATCCTTCTTCATCACCATTACAGCATAGGTGGATGAGTTGGTTACAGCTAACTCCGGATGAGCAGCATTCACTATAAGCTGAATAAACAGTGGGTACATCACAAACTTCTTTCCTAATGTGGCTATAACATTCTTCTTTAGTTCCCCAAAAATAGCCTTGGATATGCTGAATGGAAGTTCATCAATAAGAGAAATCAGCAGGGATCCGAAAACCGCACTAAGACTATCCATGCCTGCCTTCAGATTACTTAGGCAATGGATTACAACATGGAATAAGTACTTCCAAAGCAGTGGAAGATACTTCTTCTCAAGAGATGGATATCTATGATCATATCCCATCCTCTTGAGGCAATCTCTTACTGCATCGTCATTTATCTTTACTGGTGCGTTAGGCTGGTCTTCAAGTAACAACACATTGTTGATCACTTCAGCTATGATCACTACCCTATTCTCTTTCACTGTAGCTGAAATACATGGTTCTCCAGCCTCATCAATCTCGTTAACAGTTGACTGCCAGAACTGATCGATAACGTCAGTGAAAATAAACGGATTAGCCGAGATGGCATAATGAATCCATGATGACTTCAGACCGTCAATCAGTGATCGAAATAAAGCTTTGTCATCCGGTACGTCTCCCAGATATGCTACAGCATTATGGTTTTTATTAAAAACCAATGGTCGAGCCATCTAAAACATGAAACAAAATTGATAAGTGAAAAGATACTTAAAACATGAAACAAAATTCAAATTAAAACAGAAATTGACACTTAGAAAAAATTTGAAAAATGAAACTTCTCGCGCGAAAACATCAGCTTCTCGCGCGAAAGTTTTAAGTTTCAGAAATAACTTTTCGCGCGACAACATGAGTTTTCTCTTGAAACTGACTTTGACTAAAAGTAAACTTCTCGCGCGACATGTCCAATTTCATGCGAGTAGTTCTGTACGAATTTGAAAGTTCCCGCGTCTGTTCATCTTTCAGGACACTTTTCGCATGCGAAAACTCTATGTGATTTCAAATTTTCAATTGTTCAATTTTAGAGTGTTTCAAAATTTGTTTATTAAGTGTCGCTTTAGTCATTTTAAAGGTTTAACAAGATTAATTTGTTAAATTTATCATGTAATTGTCATTTTAAGTCTCGGTCAAGTATCAAATACACTTAAATCTAAACAAAGTCTCAATGCGACGTTAGTGGACTCAATAATCAAGGTTTAAACGATTTCTACACTTAGAATTTTTGAGAGTAAAATTTCAGAAGTTTTCGTGCGAATAGTGTTACTTTTCGCACAACTGTTGCTTTTATAGTACTTTGACTTCTCGCGCGAGAAGTCAGAGTTCTCGCATCTGAGACTTTTCGCATCCTTTTGAACTTTTCGCATGGATTGAACTTTTCGCATGCGACAAGTTCATTTGATTTTAAATTTTCAACTTTTTAATTTTTAATTTTAAATAACTTAAATAGCCTTTGATTTGTTTTGAAAAAGATTATGTTTAACTAAGTGTTTACAATTATTCTAACACCCTTAATTTTGTAAAAGATATAGAAATGAAACAATTAGAAAAGCATATGTAAACAAACAATATTAACTAACTAATTATTTACTTAACTATTTTTATTAAATTTTCAAGTACGAGATCATATTTCTTAGAAATCGATCATTACCATCATTCAGCTTTATTATCAATAGAACTGGTTATGTTGATTGTCAATATATTGTGTCCAATTTAAACTTAGACTTTAAGTTTACTTAGACACATAAGCTGTGATTTTATCATGTTTTGATTAAATTATATGACTTCAGTGTGTCTCATAATCAAAAATCCTGTAGAATCTTATCCAACTTCAAGACACTTTCGAGATTTCAATTCACCCCAATTTGACTTAAACCTTTCACTTCAGATCAGCTTTTTCAGAAAGAATTTTCTAATATAACATCTATTATGAGCATAACTAGACCAAAAAATGTTTCTGAACACAGAATATTAACAAGTTTTAGGACTTATTAACAGCCAGTCGGACTTATGTTTTTGCCTTCGCAAGACGTTTAGGACTTACAAGCCAAGTCGGACTTACATGCCCCATCTTTTGATTTTGCCTCCTATGTCAGAACATATTCTCAAAAAGAAAAAAATATTTATCATATAGTATGTATGCCTTTGACATATCTTTTATTAATGTGCTCATTGACATCTTTTATTCCTATATGGCCTTTTGGCTTCTTTTTGCTCATTTTGTTTGTTTTCTCTTTTGTATTTTGTTTTCATTTGTATATCTATTTTTGTATTTTGATTTTTACATATATACATACAATATCTGAAAGAAACTGTATCAGAAAGTAATTGACTTGACTATGACCAGACTATAACTCTCAGTCTGTTTTAGCATGAAATCAGAATTACCACAAAACCTTGATGAGTTACCCACTTCAGACATAGATAGTTACTTTCAGTACATCACAGAACATAGTGTTTTTCATTCTTGAATATCCAGCCTATCAACATATCAAACATAATCCAAGTCAGTTTCTTGTAAGCCTTAGGATGCAATGATTTAAAATCAAGAAATGTACTATCATTTCCTGTAAACTCTTGAAAATTTAATTTTCTTAATTTTTGTTAATCAAAATCTTTTTGTACTTTTCTTCAAACTATTTACTCCCCCTAAGAACAAGATCTTTTTAAGTATTTTCAAATTTTCTCTCCCTAAAATTATGATTATCTAAACAGAAAATAACAATTTTAAACCAAAAATAATAAAAAAAATTTATAAAGGGTGTAAGAATAAAAGTTAACCAAAGTTAATCATGCCCAAAGATTTAACTAAAAAATCAAATCTGGAATGATCAAACGCCTTAGTAAACAAATCAGAAATGTTAATTGATTCCAAATGGATAAGTTTGCGTTCAAAATAGTCATGAATGAAATGCATGCGGATGTCAATGTGTTTTGTCTTTAAAAGATCAATCGGATTCTTTATAATGTTTAAAGCTGCAGTATTATCATAAAAAATTTAGTATCATAAATATTTAGGTCATAATCAAGGAGTTGTTGTTGAATCCAAACGATTTGTGAACAATAACTTGATGCAGCCATATATTCAGCCTCTACAGTGGATGTGGAACTGTCTGCTGTTTCTTGCACTGCCATGAAATCAACCTATTGCCAAGAAATTGACAACCGCCCGCAGTAGATTTCCTATCCAAGTTACATCCTACATAATCACTATCAGTGTAAGCAAATAAGTTGAAATCAGAATTTTTAGGATACCAAAGGCCGAGTATTGGTTGACCCTTAAGATACTTAAAAATCCTCTTGACAGCTTTCATGTGAGATTCCTTTGGATTACTTTGATATCGTGCACACTGACAAATAGGAAAAATAATGTTTGGTCTGCTTGCAGTGAGATACATCAGGGATCTGATCATTGATCGATACATGTGTTGATCAACATCTTCTCCCGTGAGATCTGGAGTCAAAGTAGGACGAGAAGACATATGAGTAGGAGCTGTCTTGGAGTCTTGGAATTTGTATTTGTCTAGGATAATATGAATAAACTTTTCTTGATGTATCAGTATTCCCTTATCATCTTGTTTAACTTGAATGCCTAAGAAAAACATCATTTCTCCAAAAGAACTCATCTCAAATTTCTTCTTCATTACTGCTTCAAATTCCTTGCATAAATCATCATTGGTAGATCCGAAGATAATATCATCGACATAAACTTGAACTAGAATAAGATCGTCACCAGTCTTCCATATGAATAAAGTTTGATCAATTAGACCTCATGTATAACCATTTGCAAGCAAATGTTCAGTGAGAGTGGCATACCAAGCTCGAGGGGCTTGATGTAAACCATAAAGTGCTTTGTCTAACTTGTAAACATAGTCAAGATGATCTGGATCTTCAAAACCTGGTAGTTGACAGACATAGGTTTCTTCTTTCATTTCCCCGTACAAGAATGCAGTTTTGACATCCATTTGATAAACTCTGAAGTTTTTTAATGAAGCATATGCCAGAAAAATTCATATAGCTTCTAATCTTGCAACAGGAGTGTATACTTCTTCATAATCAAGTCCTTCAATTTGATAGAATCCTTGAACAACAAGTCTGGCCTTGTTGCAGACAATCACATCCTTTTCATCCGTCTTGTTCTTAAAAATCCATTTCGTATCGATTGGCAACTTACCCTTTGGCAATTCACACAGATGCCAAACATTCAGCTTTTTAAATTGCATCAGTTCGTCCTACATGGCCTCTACCAACTTTTTTCTTTTAATGCCATTTTAACATTTTTTTGGCACTATTTGAGATAGAAAACATGAATATAAACATGTGTTATCGATCCTGATTGACTTCGAGTTCTGACGCCTTGTGATAATGGACCAATAATTGCTTCCTTTGGATGGTTTCTATGAACTCTCAGCTGTGGAATAGCATCTTCAAAGATAACTTCATCTAAGTTAGACATATGTCCAACTGGTTCATCAGCAGTGCTCCCTCCTTCAGGTTGATAAACAATATCTTCGTCTTGAATTGTATCAATTGGATTAACTTGAGTAGAAGAGGAACTCTAATCTGAAACTTGTGGAGCTTGTTCAACAATTGGATCATCATGAGATAAATCCATTTCAGAAACAGAAGTTGGAATAACTGCAACACTTGAAGAAGAAGGTATATCTGAAGATATTCCTTTTGCTTGAGGAGTCATAGATCCAATATCATCAGCAAAGATATCTGGAATTGAGGATGTCAAAGGTAGATTAGCAGTAGAAACATTAGATGATCGATTAAATATTTCAAATAAAGAAGCATAATCATAAACCCATGAAGGTGCAGAACCAACATCTGTTTTGTTAGATTCGTGCCAATCAATATCAAATGACTCAATTATTTGTTTTGATCTTTTATTATAAACCCGATATGCTACTTTGTTGGCTGAATATCCAACAAAATAACATTCATCAGCTTTTTCATCAAATTTTGATTTATTATCAAATGTGTTTAACAAAGTACAACAACATCCAAATGTTTTGAAATATTTGACTTTGGGTTTATGTTTGAAAAAGATTTCATAAGGAGTCATATTTTGTTTTTATTGATTAAAACACGATTCTGAACATAACATGTAGTGTTAACAGCTTCAGCCTAAAAGAATGAAGGTAATTTGGCTGCTGATAACATAGTTCTGGCTGCTTCAATTAAAGTTCTGTTTCTTCTTTCTGCAACTCCATTTTGTTATGGAGTTCCTACAGAACTAAATTGTCTTGCTATTCCCTTTGAATCACAGAATTCATTCAATGTACGACTACAAAATTCTGTTCCATTATCACTGCGTAAGCATTTGATTGTTTTGTCCGTCTGATTTTCCACGAGTGTCATGAATTTTATCAACAAATGAGGTGTCTCATCTTTGGTTGCTAAAAAGAAAACCCATGTAAATCTAGAAAAATTATCAGTAATAACTAAACAATACGCACGACATCCCAAACTCAAAACACTAACAGGACCAAATAAATCCATGTGTAATAATTGAAGAATAGAGTCAATTTTGGTATGAGCAATTGGTTTATGAGGAAGTTTGTGTTGTTTTCCTTTTGAACATGACAGACAATGTTTATTTAGTTGAAATTCTTTCACAGGTAGGTCAACAACATGATTTCCTCTAACCAGTTTGTTCATAGTTTTAACATTAACATGACCAAGATGATGATGCCATAACAAAGTATCACTTTCCGAGGCTTTAGATAATAAACACGAAGCAGTTACAAATGAATGTAAACCATTCATGTCAAGTAAATATGTGTCTTTGTCTCTTGGATTTCTCAATAAAATCCATTCATCAGGAATTACAAAGCCAGGTTTTAATATAAGACATTCTTTATCAGTGAAATATGTTGAATACTTTTTGTCAAAAATTTGAGAGACGCTAAGCAAATTATGTTTTAATTCCTCTATAAAATTAACATCTTCAAAGCTTAATACACCATTTGTTACTGTACCTTTCTTTGTAATTTTACCTCCTATGTGTCCCGCAAAGATAACATATCCTCTATTGTATAGTTGTATGTTGTTTAACAGAGATATATTACCAGTTATTTGTCTTGAACAACCACTATCTACATGCCAAACACCGTTGATAGCTTGTCTTGGTTCCTACACATTTGAACAAATTTATTCATTTTTAGGAACCCGAGCCATGGTTGACTTGAGCTCTTTGTTTTTATCTAAATATGATATATTTTGTAATATCATATCTCTTTTGTCATCGAAAACATATCTATCAACAACAATAGGCTCAAGGGATTTGTCTTTAACTTTCCATCTTTGAACTAGTTTAATCGGTGGTGTGGTGGAATTGTTATCATCAACTTGTATTGATTTTACTGTAGACTTTTCTTTGTTTAAATCAGTATTGTTTTTAGCAAAAGAATTTGACTTATTTAAGTTTCTTTTCAAATTTGCATTTACAAATAAACGTTTTCTATTGTTTGAAATTGAGTTATGAAATCTCTGTTTGCTTGTCAATTGATGTTGATGATGATAATCTCTAGCCTTGTGATTTGGCTTTCCATACACATAACAACATAATTTATGATATGAATTAGACGCTTGTATGTTTTGCACGAACTGTTTTGGATAACTTCCATAGTTATCACAGAATCTAGCCTTAGTATGTCCATGGCCTTTTGATTCTTTAACAGTCTCTCTTTTTTTTCTCGTTATGAATTGTTCGAGATGATTCTGGAGAAAATGAGGTATTGGTCCTAGCTTTTAGATTCACTACTGATGCTGATGTAGCATGATTTATGGCTTTATCCTTATGAATTGTCCGCACTGGAGTAGGACAAGTGTCTTTCAAACCTGTCCTACACACATCTTGTTTCACAGAGTTAGCAATAATAAAAAAATTATTTTTAAAGAAACTAATATTGGTTTCTTTAAAAATATGATCCTCCTTATCAATGTTGCCTATAGAAACAAATATGTTCTTGAAATCAGTTTTCAAGTCAGATATAGATGTTATGACACGTTTACTATCTTTATTCTTAAAGTTTATTTTTGATTCCTTTTTCTTTTCTTTATTTGACAATTTTGAACAAACATTTAAATCAACAAAAACTGCAGATCTTTCATTTATGACAGATGATGAATTACAAGATTGTTTTTCATTACAAATCTTATTTTCCTTAAATTCTATTTCATCATCACTCTCCCACTCTTCAACCAACCTTTCTTGCTTCACACCTTCTGCAAAAGAATTGTCATGATTTATATTAATTTTAGTTTTTATGACAAGGTCAACAGTTAGTGTAACATTGACTGGAGGTGTAAAGTCTGTGTTTGGTTGAAAACCTAATCCATAGGTCTCTTCATCAAGAATTGTAATTGATGAAGGCAACGATGTATAATCATGATTAATAGGTGGTGCAATGTTAGCATAACCAACTCCACTTTTACCACCATTAATCTTTTGTGTCATCTGTGACTTGATTATACCCTCAACCATGTTTGATGACAATTCAAATTTCTCAACAACTAATTTTGCAGATAAGAGTTCACTATTAAGTTTGTTAATTTCTAAAGATAGTTCATCATTACGTGTTGTCAAATCTTTTATATTACCTCTTTGGTTGCTTCTAATTTCTTTGTCTCTTCAGGTACAACTTGTACCATGAAGGCCTTTAGTATTGTTGTTTCTTCTGCTTTTGTTGCTAGAATGATCTCAACAGCACTTTGCTCTTCAGCACATGCAGATGCTGGAGTAAACTCAACAGCATTAACAATCTTTTCTTCAGTTTTGACTGGAGTAATCTCAACAGTTTTTTTCTTTCAGCTCAGCTTCCTTCTTATTGACCTTTGTTGAATAAGCTGGAGTTATCTCAACAGCTGTTTTCTTTTCACCTTCAACATTCACTGTCAAACCATCAACCTTTTCTCCTCTACTTCCTCAGCTTTATCTTTCTTTCCTTCTGCAAACACTCCTTTCAACACATCCTCAGTCATAAACTTAGCCAACATATTCTCCTCAACCTGATCTACACCATTATGAATTTCTGCTAGTAAAGCAGTAGAAAGCTTCATATCCAGTATCTCCATTTGGTCAGACCAATCATACTCACCTTCAGTCTGAGATACCAATGTTTTGTTGTTGTTAGAAGAACTATCCTTATCACTTTTTGTTTCAACCTCCACCATTACCATCTTTTTCCCGTTATCAACTTGAACAGATCTTCCCTCAGTGCATTCTCTAGCAAAATGACCGGGTTTGTCACAGTTGTAACATCTTAAGTTTGATTTGTCAAACCCGATTTTGCTAGAGTTGTTAAGGCCAAAAACTTTTCTCCCTGTTCTTCGTGAAAAGTTCTTGGCATGATACACCATCATGGCCATCTGATACTTGATGTCATTTTCTTCTACATTATCAGGGTTGACTTGTTGCAAATCATCAACCATGATATTGGGTGTATTGAGTCTACCAGCAGAGAAAGCTTCATAGCTGTTCATGAATGAGGTAAATAGAGCAAGATGCTCTTCTGCAATTTGGATAGTCTGTTTACTGGGTTGGGAATTGACAACAAATGCTTGTTGTACATGTGGAGATGATTGTCTTTGAGAATTGGAAGGGGAAAAATGGTTAAACTTGAGGCAATGATTGATCCTTGACAACTGGATGACTTGATGCTGCTTGTTGCTGTTGCTGACACAACTAGAAATAGCTGACATAGTAATTCGAATTACTATCCATTTTAGCATACAAAGGAGATGCCTCAGCTCCCATTGTGTTAATGTAATTGGCAGCCCTTTGTTTATCATCCATGTCATAGGACTTGATTATAGAAATTAGATCAATAAAGGACAAGGTAAACAGATCCTTAGTCCTTTTGATTGTAGTGCAGTTGTTGTTCCAGCTATATGAAAGTGAATTTAACAACTTCTTGTTCACTGAAATGTTCTCCAGTGTGATTCCTGCACTCTTCATCTTGGTTATAAGCTTCACAAATCTTGGCATTTGAGCCTCCAAGGTTTCACCCAGTATATGATTAAACATATTAAACTCTTGGTTTAACATGTCTTTCCTACTTTCCCTCATATCCTTGTTTCCCATAACCTGCTCTTCCATAACATCCCATAGATCTTTCGCCTTCCTGTAGCCCTTGAATTTATGAGCTATCTCAGTGTTCAGCGCCATAGTGATGGCAGCATACGCTTTGTCATCAAGCTCTCTCTTTTTCATGTCTTCCTCATCCCATAGATGCTCAGGATTCGGTACCAAATCTCCCTTGTCATTAGTGTAGATTGGTATGTATGGACCCTGTTTAATGGATCTCATCATCCTGGGTTTCGTGTAGATGACATGGTTCTCAAAGCGGTAGACCCAATCAGGATAGTCTTCCTCGCTGAGAAGTCGGGGAGGCTTTGTTCTGGTTCCGATCTCATTGTCGAGATTGAGTGTAGCAATAATGTGCTTCAGGTTTGCCATCTTCCTCACTTCAAAAACAACTTTCTAAAAAAATCTTGAAACTTGAAGTTCTCGCACGAAAGGAATCTTTCTGTAACAAACTTCTGCGAAAACCTCAACTTTTCACGTGAATACTAACTTTTCGCATAGATTCTTCAACTTTTCGCCTGATCCATTTGTGCAATTTTTCAAGTTTTTCAGTTTCATTTTTTCACTAAATTGATTGAATTTTGATTAATTAAATGTTCAATTAGTTATTTAGGTTCAATTAAGATTCTAGTTGTCTCTAATTGATTCAATAAGGTTCAATTAAGGTCAAAAACATCTTCAAATCCTCAACTTTCGAGATAATCAGCTTCATCATCTTCAAATATGAACAAACTTAGCAGAAAACAAGTGTATCTTCAAGTATCAAGCAATTCACGGTCAAGAACACTCCAAATCACTCACTTTCAATCTTCAATCAGTTGATCTAGAGCAACAAGGCTCTGATACCAATTGTAAGGATCACCAAAATACAACCAAGATCGATCTCGTGATGAGAATGCGGAATGTAATCATCACGGAATATAAGATTGAATAGAAAATGAAGAACACAAGAGTAAATAAACTTCTCAATTCGATTGCTCTCTGATTTTCAATGTTTACAAGTAAGACTAAAATCAGGAAATACACAAAAGCTATTATATTACATTACAAAACTTCTATCTATACAAAACTTGAGTTCTCGCGCGAGAACCAGTTTTTGCGCGACAACTTTAACTTCTTGCAAAAGCTTGATCTTCTTATCTTGATTTGATTTCCCGAGCCTCTAGGTTCAACCCCTACAAAAATAATTGTAGCCACGTGTCTACTTTTTATCATTTTCACGTCATCTCCACCTAGGCTCCACCTAGATGTGTCTATAGGTTATCACCATAATAAATTTACAATTTTGGTATAAACCTTGACTTTAAAAAATATTTTTTTGTCACACCCTCAATTTCCACAAACGGGGTATTACCGTTAGGCGTGTGACTTCCAGGATCTCAGCCACTAATTACACCAAACGACACGTTAATTACAAAACATAGATTATTTATTAACGATTAAAATATCCCAAAAGCAGAGTTATTAACGTAACCATAATAGATATTGCGGAAGCATAAATAAATCATAAATCTTTAACCCGCGCAACACGAGCAAAATAAATAAATGAAATTCATTTAAAAGTTGTCATTAAATCATGTGAGATGATAAATGCATGAATGATGATCCTAAGCGTGCGAGTCTTGTGAACCTGAAAGAAACATGCTAAAGTGTCAACACAAGGTTGGTGAGTTCACAGAGTTTACAGAAAACAGTAATTATCAGTAATGGAAACCAGATTTAGTAAACAAAGCATATCAGTAGGTAGCTAGCCTACAACAAGTCACTATGTGTATGAATTTCGCGACCGAGCTGACAGTAATGTAATGTAATGAATGCCCCGACTGTGGGTACCAAACCACAACACTGTATAACAGGCTAACCATTCACCCGTTCGACCTCCAGTCAAGCTAGCGCGACTAGCCCGGGTGGGGTTTGTCAAACCCAGTAGATCTACTAACAATCACCTCGCTAATACCATATTAACGGTCCGAATGAGGCGTAGTGGTAACACCATAGTACACAAGTATATGCAGTATTACAAATCTAAGTAACGAATAGTATATGAAAACAACATGTTTCTCTCCCCCAAAAGAGAATATAGAATGAAAAGTGGGGCTGTAAACTCACCTTGAAAGCACAGCAACCAAGTAATGCAGAGAACATGAAATTAGGTTTCCGATTAACCTGGATGTACATTTTTATAATTTACATTAGTATTAATTGTTAACAATGCGATCGTACGGTTTCGCGTTCAAGGTTCGGTTACGGTGTCGGTTATCGATACTTCCACATTCCTCAAACAAGCTCAAGCATACACAAATTCAAACGAATATAAAACCCAATCATTCACGCATACTCCAGCACATACATAAAGGTACTCTTTATATATATTTTTAATTATAAGACCTTTTTATTATAAAACTCATACGTTTGATCGTACATGGCATACACCCTTAAAGCATAACAGTTCATACGTAGCACAATTATAATAACATACGTTCATGGATTAAACCACAACATTATGTGCACTACTTTTATCACACATATGCAATATATATATATACAACCAAGCTGCCACAATCGGTTATCACCCAAACATGAATATACACATTCACATTACCCCACCATGCATATATAACAGCCCACACACACACATGATACATACATCGCAGAAAACACGCACAAACATCCATATATAATACATGCAACCCACGCATAACATTCACATAAGCATATACAATAATAATGAACGTATACATATATTAATATATACATACACAACACATTCATAGACACAACATACACGCACACGGCGCACACACGTTCACTAACGTGTACACACACATCACACACAAACACCCGCAGGCATACATACAATTCTATACACATGCTCAAAACAGTAACATGAAGGACACACACACATACTCCTACACACCCCATGCGCCTACCCCATGCACAACCCGTACATACGCACACACCAAGGCGCATAAATATGTATATAACCGTACGCACACATAGGTACATGAACACGCATGAACATAAAGAACACCCAACCGAGGACCGCTAGGTACCCTTAACCGTCTCATACCCACGCACACCCTCTCCCGACCACACCCAACAGCGAACAAGAACCGGGGCGAACCGTATCGACACAAACATGAAACATGACGGAAGAAAAAAAAACATACCGTGTGAAACAATTAACACTCGCAGTCACGCGAGGAGAACGTGCGCACCGTAGAGGTTGCCAAGCGGTGCAGGGGAAGGCCACGGTTGGAGAGGCTGTCGATGGGGAAAGCTGCCGATGTAATGGAGTCGAAGGGGAGAACTAGGGTTTTGAATGGTGGGTGGAGTCGGTTTCGAGAAAACAGCCGAGAGGGGGGTTGCACCAATATCTCTTGGTAGAAGTTTCATTGTAGTCCCCTTAGTTTAAGTAGTTTGCATTTTAGTGTTAATTAAGTTTAATTAGTTTATAGTTAATTATTAATAATACCAATAGTAACCATTAACATTTAATTGTAACCAAAAAAATGGCTATTTATAAAAACAGTGAAGAGAGATTAGTTAATAGAAACAGTGTTAACCTGAAAAGAACAGGGTGTCACATCATCCCCTTGTTGAATGAATTTTCGTCCCGAAAAATATCAGGTTCATGACGAACATCAGATTCAACGATCTGTAACGCATATAAAATAAGGTTTCTAGAATTTCTTAATCAAACCCAAAACAAGGAAACGTAAGGTTTCGCGAGAGTTGCGACATCATCCTCTTGTTGAAGGGAATTTCGTCTCGAAATTTAAAAGAAAATATATCTTAAGAATGATACCTTAAGAAGTAGATGCCTGATCTTTGAACAGTTGCGGTTACGTATTTTTCATCTGGTCTTCTCGTTCCCAGGTAAACTCTGGTCCACGCTTTGAATTCCACCTAACTGGGAACGCTGTGATAATTTCAAATGGTCCCACGTAGCGTGGATTCAGCTTTCCCCGCTTTCCAAACCTGATCACACCCTTCTAAGGTGAGACTTTCAGAAGTACTTTGTCACCAATCTGAAATTCTAATGGCTTGAGGCATTTATCTGCGTAGCTCTTTTGTCGATCGCGTGCCGCTGCCATACGATTACGAATCTGCACGATCTTCTCAGTCGTCTCGTGCACAAGCTCAGGACCAATAAGTTGGCTTTCTCCGACTTCTGCCCAACAGATAGGTGATCGACACTTACGTCCATACAGTGCCTCAAATGGTGCAGCCTTAATTGAAGTGTGATAACTGTTATTATATGAGAACTCAATCAAGGTAAGTGAGTTTCCCAACTGCTGCCAAAATCAATCACACAGGCACGCAACATGTCTTCTAGTGTCTGTATCATAAACTCACTCTGACCATCAGTTTGCGGATGATACACAGTGCTCATATCCAGCCGTGTTCCCAATGATCGTTGTAAAGACTGCCAGAAATGAGAAGTGAATCGAGCGTCACGATCAGATATGATGGATACTGGCACACCATGCCGAGAGACTATTTCCCTTAAATATATCCTTGTCAGCTTGTCCATTCGATCCATCTCTCGGATTGCCAGGAAATATGCGGATTTCGTTAAGCGATCTACTATAACCCAAATGGTATCGCATCCGCTGGGAGTCTTAGGTAACTTTGTGATAAAGTCCATCGAGATCTGCTCCTATTTCCACACTGGAATGTCTGGTTGTTAAAGTAAACCAGATGGTTGCTGGTATTCCACCTTAACTTTAGAACAAGTTAGGCATCTGCTTACATAGGTGGCAATCTCAGCTTTCATGTTCGGTCACCAGTAGAACTCCTTCAGGCCTTGATACATCTTCTCTGAACCCGGATGAATTGAGTAACGTGACTTATGAGCTTCATCCATTACCAGCTCTCGTAAATCCCCATATCTTGGTACCTAGATCCGTTCCATGAATTAACAGATTCCATCGGTCTTTATGTCTACATGTTTCTCCATGCCCCGCATGGATTCTGCATTTAGATTTTCAACTTTCAAGGCCTCAGTTTGAACAACCTTGATTTACATCGGCAGATCAGAATGGATGGTCATTTACAACGCGCGCACCCAACGGGGTTTTGGTGTTTCTTTCTGACTGAGGGCGTCGGCCACCACATTAGCCTTGCTCGGGTGATACCTGATTGTACAATCATAATCATTGAGCAGTTCTAACCACCGTCATTGCCGCATATTCACCTCTTTCTGATCATATATTTGCTCGAGGCTCTTATGATCTGTATAGATCGTGCACTTGGTTCCATATAAGTAGTGCCTCCAGATCTTTAGGGCAAACACTACAGCTCCCAGTTCCAGATCATGCGTTATGTAGTTCTTCTTATGCACTTTGAGCTGTCTAGATGCATAAGCAATGACGTTGTTGCGTTGCAACAGTACACATCCCAAACACTGGATGGATGCATCAAAGTAAACAACAAAATCATCAGTCCCTTATGGCAACACTAGGATCTGTGCACTGCAGAGTTTGTCCTTAAGCGCTTGAAATGCAGATTCCTCTTTCCTGCCCCATTTGTAGATGGTTCCTTTATGAGTCAGGGCAGTCAGAGGTTGTGCTAACTTTGAAAATCCTTCAATAAATCGTCTGTAATAGCCCACCAAACCAAGGAATTGCCGCACTTCAGTAGGCGTTTTTGGCATCGGCCATTCCTTGATTGCCTCAATCTTTGAAGGATCCATATGTATACCCTTTTCGTTCACCACATGCCCAGGAAATTGCACTTCCCGCATCCAAAAGTCGAGTTTTGAAAACTTTGCATAAAGTTGTTCATTCTTCAGCAGATCTAGAATGATTCTCAGATGTTCCTCATGATCCTCTTTATTCTGAGAGTAGATTAGTATGTCATCAATAAAGACAATGACAAACTTATCCAAGTATGCCTTGCAAACACGGTTCATGAGGTCCATGAAAACCACTGGGGCATTGGTCAGTCCAAAAGGCATAACCGCGAACTCAAAATGTCCATAACGAGTCCGGAATTCAGTTTTCGGGATGTCTTCCTCCCGAACCCGTAACTGATGATAACCCGATCTCAAATCGATCTTGGTATAGTATCTTGATCCTTGCAATTGTTCAAACAGGTCATCAATGTGAGGGAGTGGATACCTGTTCTTGATTGTCACTTTGTTCAATTTCTGGTAGTTGGTGCACATTTGGAAAGCTCCGTATTTCTTCTTCATGAACAGCACTGGAGCTCCCTAAGGTGAAGAGCTGGGGTGTATGAATCCCTTGTCTAATGATTCCCGTAATTACTTAGACAAATCTTGTAGTTCGTTCAGTGCCAAACAGTACGTCGCCCGATCAATCGGAGCAGCTCCCGGTGCTAACTCAATCTGAAACTCTACCTGCCTGTGTAGAGGAAGGCCAGGTAAGTCTTCTGGAAATAATTCCGGGAAGTCTTTGAAAACTGGAATGTTTTCAATTCTCTTCTCCTCCACTGTCTTTTCTGTAACTAATGCCAAGAGGGCGAATTATCCCTTCCGTAGACATTTTTGTGCTTTCAAGTATGAGATGATGCCGACCACAACATCCCTCTTGTCACCTTCCACAACGAGTTTCTTGCCACTAGGAAAAGGTAACTTAATGAGTTTGTCTCCACAAACGATCTCTGCTTGGTTCTTGGATACCAACCACAACATCAAAGCTACCGAGCGTAACAGGAATCAGATTCATATCGAATGAATGTCCAGCTAAGCCTAGTTTACATCTGCTATATACCTGGGTAGCAGCTATAGCTCTACCATCGGCTATCCCTATGGTAAATTCAGAACTCAAGTCAGTAGGCACTACCCCTAACAGATTACTAAACTTATTAGATACGTAGCTTATGTCTGCACCCGAATCAAAAATATACTGAGGCGAAACAACCATTTTTTTTGTCGGTTTTCCTTCTTCTTGAACCTTGGATAGTTTCTATTGAAATACACAGGTTGTCCACTCTCGTAACATCTTTTTGTGTTTCTTTTGGCTGAGGTGACTTGGTCGGTATGTTCACACGACGGTTCTTAATAGGAAGACCGAATTTCCTACATCACTCATAGATTTTCTTATTGCATGGCCCATTGCGATGCTAGATGCACTTGCTACAAGTGGAAACACAGAGAGGTAACGGATGGGATTGTTACAACACCTTGCCAATCGATCATAGGCCAAATGTAATCAACCAGGAAAATCCAATTTGAATCCCACCATTGGAAAATATAACATATGCTGAAACATGATGAATACCAAATGAAATGAATGCTAGAATGTTCAATCTGCCACGTCTCTACGTCTTAAGGTCAATCCAATGATTAGAAAATATTTGTGTAGAGAGTATCATCACTTTGTTATTACTTTTCGAGGACCTCACATGTTGTAGATAGATAGTATTGCACGATCACTGAAATGCTAGAAAGAGCAACGTCTTATAGAGACTAATACTAATTCAATAATATGAATCTCATTAAGGCTCGAGGTAGATGAGAACTTTCATACGAGTAAAGATGGGGATTGTTTCCATATCAATAGTGAAGTTTTATGAAAAGCGAGACTCTCATATCCCAAAGTATAGAAATGACATTTTGTACTGACTATGACCGTTATCACCCGACAGAGTTCGCCAGACTTCTCATGCACGACAAATTATAATTACGTGTGCACCCGTAACGGTAATTTGCTTTGCATGGTCACCCCTAGTTCCTTCCATTCGAGCTAACATACCTTGTCAAGTACAGAGTGTTATCAATGATAGTAGTATCAAAGATGTTGTCATTAAACCAAATGTCAATTAACCAAGGTTGTACGAAGGAATCAATAAGGAAAATATTCATTTGGGCAAGAAACCATTGATTTACTCAAGTTAGATGGGTAAGATAGTGTTATCATAAGTAAACCCTGATAGGTTGTCTCCCAATGTCTATGATAACCGTCAGTGCAGCTATTTCCTGCTTCACAGGGCAGGGAAGTAAAGTGGAAAGGGAAGTAAGAAAGTATGACAAAAATAGTTCTCGTAAAGCATCCAACAAGAGGCAGAACATGTTCCCGATGAACCATCCAAGTCAAGTACCGATGGTATTGTATCAGATTCCGAAAGGTATGATGTAAAAGGTACGGTAAATCATTAATCGTAATTAACTTTCTTGTGACTCACAGTAACTCGGAGTCACCCGCGCTAAGGAACAGGCGGTAACAACGGGGAATTAGGAAGAACTGGCCTTTTCCCATAGACCTAACATGAGAAGTTGAAGACACCATCCCGGTAGTCAAACACTCACTAGAATGAGCAAAGGCAAGCAATCCAGCAAGGCAAAACAAACAAGGCCAACTAACTAGCTAAACGTGTCTATATGCGTGTAACTAAGGCAACAGGCTATAGTCTAAATGCAATGCAAATGAAATGCAATGTCAATTTAGTTTGCTATAACCAATGGCTCTGATACCAATCTGTCACACCCTCAATTTCCACAAACGGGGTATTACCGTTAGGCATGTGACTTCCAGGATCTCAGCCACTAATTACACCAAACGACACGTTAATTACAAAACATAGATTATTTATTAACGATTAAAATATCCCAAAAGCAGAGTTATTAACGTAACCATAATAGATATTGCGGAAGCATAAATAAATCATAAATCTTTAACCCGCGTAACACGAGCAAAATAAATAAATGAAATTCATTTAAAAGTTGTCATTAAATCATGTGAGATGATAAATGCATGAATGATGATCCTAAGCGTGCGAGTCTTGTGAACCTGAAAGAAACATGCTAAAGTGTCAACACAAGGTTGGTGAGTTCACAGAGTTTACAGAAAACAGTAATTATCAGTAATGGAAACCAGATTTAGTAATCAAAGCATATCAGTAGGTAGCTAGCCTACAACAAGTCACTATGTGTATGAATTTCGCGACCGAGCTGACAGTAATGTAATGTAATGAATGCCCCGACTGTGGGTACCAAACCACAGCACTGTATAACAGGCTAACCATTCACCCGTTCGACCTCCAGTCAAGCTAGCGCGACTAGCCCGGGTGGGGTTTGTCAAACCCAGTAGATCTACTAACAATCACCTCGCTAATACCATATTAACGGTCCGAATGAGGCGTAGTGGTAACACCATAGTACACAAGTATATGCAGTATTACAAATCTAAGTAACGAATAGTATATGAAAACAACATGTTTCTCTCCCCCAAAAGAGAATATAGAATGAAAAGTGGGGCTGTAAACTCACCTTGAAAGCACAGCAACCAAGTAATGCAGAGAACATGAAATTAGGTTTCCGATTAACCTGGATGTACATTTTTATAATTTACATTAGTATTAATTGTTAAAAATGCGATCGTACGGTTTCGCGTTCAAGGTTCGGTTACGGTGTCGGTTATCGATACTTCCACATTCCTCAAACAAGCTCAAGCATACACAAATTCAAACGAATATAAAACCCAATCATTCACGCATACTCTAGCACATACATAAAGGTACTCTTTATATATATTTTTAATTATAAGACCTTTTTATTATAAAACTCATACGTTTGATCGTACATGGCATACACCCTTAAAGCATAACAGTTCATACGTAGCACAATTATAATAACATACGTTCATGGATTAAACCACAACATTATGTGCACTACTTTTATCACACATATGCAATATATATATACAACCAAGCTGCCACAATCGGTTATCACCCAAACATGAATATACACATTCACATTACCCCACCATGCATATATAACAACCCACACACACACAGGATACATACATCGCAGAAAACACACACAAACATCCATATATAATACATGCAACCCACGCATAACATTCACATAAGCATATACAATAATAATGAACGTATACATATATTAATATATACATACACAACACATTCATAGACACAACATACACGCACACGGCGCACACACGTTCACTAACGCGTACACACACATCACACACAAACACCCGCAGGCATACATACAATTCTATACACATGCTCAAAACAGTAACATGAAGGACACACACACATACTCCTACACACCCCATGCGCCTACCCCATGCACAACCCGTACATACGCACACACCAAGGCGCATAAATATGTATATAACCGTACGCACACATAGGTACATGAACACGCATGAACATAAAGAACACCCAACCGAGGACCGCTAGGTACCCTTAACCGTCCCATACCCACGCACACCCTCTCCCGACCACACCCAACAGCGAACAAGAACCGGGGCGAACCGTATCGACACAAACATGAAACATGATGGAAGAAAAAAAAAACATACCATGTGAACAATTAACACTCGCAGTCACGCGGGGAGAACGTGCGCACCGAAGAGGTTGCCAAGCGGTGCAGGGGAAGGCCACGGTTGGAGAGGCTGTCGATGGGGAAAGCTGCCGATGTAATGGAGTCGAAGGGGAGAACTAGGGTTTTGAATGGTGGGTGGAGTCGGTTTCGAGAAAACAGCCGAGAGGGGGGTTGCACCAATATCTCTTGGTAGAAGTTTCATTGTAGTCCCCTTAGTTTAAGTAGTTTGCATTTTAGTGTTAATTAAGTTTAATTAGTTTATAGTTAATTATTAATAATACCAATAGTAACCATTAACATTTAATTGTAACAAAAAAAATGGCTATTTATAAAAACAGTGAAGAGAGATTAGTTAATAGAAACAGTGTTAACCTGAAAAGAACATGGTGTCACATTTTTAATAACTTTCATTTAATACTATACTAATTTAGATAAGTTTTTTTTTAGAAATAAATAATATTTTATTAAGATTACTTTAATAAAACTTAATTTCGTTAAATATAGTTTAATTTGTAGCTAATCATCGTTAAAATAAAAATATTTTGAAAAAATATATAAAAAGGTTTATGTATATTTATGAATAATAGGATATTTTTCTATTTATGTTATTGCTTATATCTTGATATGTTTGTTATATATAATAATTTTATTGATATGTTATATATAACATATATTAGATTATACATATATATACTCTATTATATATATTTTTATGTTAACCCGTATAACGCACGAGTATCTAACCTAATAGTTAACATCTCATTGTAAACGATGGATAATACAAAATATATCGTTAATATATCATTATTGGCTATGCAAAAGCATATTAGTTCGTACGAAACTGAATGTTCAATCTAGTGAGGGTCGGCTCTATAATTTAATTTGTGACGCATTGGGTTTGGGGGCCCCAAAAAATAAGGGCCCCATTTTATAAAAAAAAATTATATTGGATTTGGTGTTAAATGTGCCAATGAAATTATGGAACAGTAATAACACTTGATAGTTGAGTCCAGATGAAAATTTTGATGATCGACTAGTCTTTTTTGTCTCTATTTTTTTTCAAAGAAATCAACTATAAAACTCAAGGTTAGTATACCAAATTTTTTTTAATTTGTTGCTTTTGTTCAATGAAATTTGATTAGGTTGCTTATGTTTAGATTGCGTTTTTGAAAAAGGCCTTAATTTTTTAGCTTGATTGGGGCACCAAAAAATGTTGAATTGGCCCTGAATCTAGTACTCGCTTTTATAAAAACTACATACAAGATGTTTTGTTTTCATCTTCCTAAATGGAAATGCTTCTTATTATCTTTTACAGCATTTCTACAAAATTGCTTAATCACTTGCTATTGATTCTATCAATCACGATATGGCCCGTTGTTAGCTCATGTGTTGGTTGAATCTACCAATGACTAAATTCTTTTTTCACGTGGACATTAGAAGCCATGGACCATGATAGGAATTATGTGATACAGCTTAGTGTAATTATGTCCAAATATTGTCTTCTTCAGTGTGTTCAACCAACGTTCATTTTAGTAGGAGCAACTAATCGTAATGACTTGGTCATTCACATTGTAAAAGGAATAATATAATATATAAAACCAATGTTTTCAAAACTGCAACGGACAACAAATCTATCACTTTAGCGGTTCATTAGTCGGACCGGTCATACTGGATTTAAAAATCATATGACTTCATATATATAGAAACATAAATATTAGTTATATATATCTAGATCAAAATCATAATATGAAATTATTATATGTTTTAATGTGAATTTACAGTTTTAACAATATAACAATTAAATAACTCAAATATGTATCATAATTACTAAATTAATCAAAAAATATGATTTTAAAAATAAAAAAACTATACAAAATAAATCCGCTCAAACCATATAATCTGATTCCACCGGTCCGTAACCGATGATCAAATGAAATAGTTAAAATACACACAATCAGACCGCTTCACGATCCAACAAATACGGTCCGATTCTGAAAACACTGACTAATAATAAAAGACTACAAGAAAACAATCACAATTAAAGTTTGATGAGGGATTTATGTGCGGTAAACACTAAGAGATCACAAATGTATAAAACAACTACTGGAGAAAAAAAGAAGGTAAATTGGATTTTAATAATCTAAACTATTACTTATCGACGAATAATAATACATACTATTGATTTAGCTGGTGTTTTATTTTTATTACCAACAAAAGTAATAGTTGCATAATTATCATATATTCATACTCGATTTGTATTTATTTTTTGATAGATCTAGCTTGTATATTTTTATTTTATTCATAATCATTATTATAAACGAAATCAAGTGCAAATCAAATGTAAATTTTTAAAATTACGTCATTAGGATTGTTGTCGATAATAAAAATTAAAACTGCGATTATTATTGGGTAAATAATAATATGATTATTGTCAATAATTGAATTATTAAAATTCAATTGGTAAATAAAATGCAAGTTTTTAATGACCCGACAAAACATCACATCTGATGAGTTTCAAATGTTGGGATATGTGCCTGGAATTTAAAATCGGCTACATACATACCTTCATGGTGGTTATGGTCGGACATTTGCAACCACCTCACCTCATGGTCTATTTAGTTTTATAATTTGTATATATTGCTTCTAGTAAACCAGAATCAGACAAGAACCAGGCTTATTTGGTTATGACGCTAATATGTATTTCTAATTTTCTATTTGTTTGTAAAATTGTTATTATTTGTAAAACTTGTAGTTATAACTTGAATTATATCTTTTAATTTCTATATTGGTTGTAAACATGCATGGAAATACGTGGATCAATGTGATTCCTTGTAGTCTGTTATCACTTAATTATTTACGTCATTTAGTTATATTCTAGATAATTTATGAGTTGCTGTTAAAAAAAAACGCTATGGCACTATGGCTCCATATGATTCATTATGACATATATTACAGAATATTAGTTAAACATAATAATTCTTGATCACCCTTAGTGATTTGTTGATAACATCCATCATTAATCCGATAATGAAGTCTTACTTACACCTTGTTTTACCACAGATTTTCACTTCCGGATTCAGAAATAATTATATGTCTATCTATAATTAAAAACACAAAGGAAGCATTATTATATGTAATTAGTTAAGTGCTTAATTTACAAATCCACAAATATTTATTTACATTACTGAACAAGCATTCACATTTTCATCGCTAAACGCATTGCTAGCCCTTTCACCAACACCAGCCGAAGAATAATGCCTATCCTGATCATGACCATACTGATTATTATTATAGCCACGTTCGTTGTAGTTATACGTAGAGATCTCGGGCCGCTGCTCATGGAAGTATGTTGCAGGGTCGCTATGGTAACCATATATGTCCGCATACTCCTGCGTAAAACCAACCATCTCTGGGTTGTTTGGAAAAGGCCATAACTCAGCTTTCTTTCCTGTCCTTCTAACCCTCTTTAGAACCTTTTCTTGATCCACCCATCCAGTTACTGTCACCTTTTGCATGTCCATGTCTATTTCAATGCTCTCCACTCCTAAGAATTAAAGAAAAAACAAAACATTATGTCTATATACAGGGATACATTGTTTCAAAACCAGTAATATGTAAAAACTGTAAAAACTGCACAATTTTTGCAGATAGAAAAAACATTTTGTCTTCTAATTTCTAAATCTATCTTCAAGTATATGATATCATGCGACATATTATCAGGCAAAAACTGTTTTATATATAGGGACATGTTATTTTCAGAACCAATAATATGTTAATAACTTACTGCGACAGCTGTATAGTTCATGTGTGTGTAAAGAGAGAGAGATGGTACCATCTAAGTTTTGAAGGGCTTTTCTAACTTTGCGTTCACAGCCTTGGCAGTCCATGTTCACAATCATCTCCACCATCTGAAAAATACAAATTAAGTTTCAGTTTCATGGTTTTTTCGCCTGTTTACCGTTAAATTGGACTCCGAATGTAGCTTATATAGGATTAACGTTTAGGACTATGTATACGTAACTTGTTTGGAAAGATCTTTAATGATATTCCTTAATAATACAAATTAAGTTAGTTCAATATGTATTTGGTTAACTTCTTGGAGTTTATAATATATATTTAATCTATATAATATTGACTATGGCAAATTAATTTGATTGATTATTCTATGATTGTCTTGGTTCTTAAGTAATTAATCTCCAACTATTTCTTAGAAGCCACTTGGATATTACTTATTAGTTAAATGCATACATTATTCAATACTTGCAAGCTACCGGTTTGGTGAATATCCATAAAAACAGATAAACACAATTCAGAATAAACAAAAATATGTTTATTTGTCATCATTTAATGCAAACTCCCCAACTCTTTCTGGACAAGGCAATTTAATCTGGAATAATATAAAGATCAGAAATGTTTTGTGTATAAATCTTTATGGTAGCAAGTATTAGAAAATTGGGCCATTTGTTGCGAACGTTTAGTGAGACATTTTCGACATATGAAAAAAGATTGTTGGAAAAATAGTCCTAGGAAAAGTTTTCCAGCATGATTTCTGATGCATTTTTCTTACACATTTCCGACATAGACAATCATACATTTGTTGAGGAGTAACTCAACTTCTCTATGTATGAGAACGAGATTTTTAGATTTTATGTATTAAAAGATGGTTTGAAGTTCTTTTATAGCATATCATTGTATTTCACTAGCTAGATATACTAAAAAATAAAATTTAAACTTATAACATTTTAACCGGCAAATAAGCATCCACCACTTATCATGTCTACATAATCATAAAAAGCGCATGCATTAGAAGATTGTGTATCTGATAACGATCAATATATATACGCTACTAAAAAAATTAGACTAATTCATCTGTTTAGAAGCAACATTTCAAAGAGTGATACGTTTTGTAATATTGAGTTGCATTTGAAAATGAAAATGTTATATTATGCAACATAAATATTGTTTCAGATCTAATCCAATGATTATACCTTATGTAGCTTTCAATAAAAATGTTGTTCTAGACATAATACACAATTTTCAATGTCTAATGCAATCATTACACATATATATCCACCGCACCAGCAAGAAAATCACACACAACCATTATACGCATACATGCATGCTATGTATATATGCTTCAATATGTTCATTCGGTATGCATCCAGTGCACCTATGTTATGCCCATGCTCACACAAATAAACACACACACACACAAGAGAGAGAGAGAGAGAGAGAGATATGCTCACTGTCATGCTTGAGAATTATATATGGGGAGAATGAGAGAGATGGTAATGGTTTGTGAGCCTTGAAATATTTGAGCTATGAGAGTGTAATGTTGGTGAATGGAGAAAGAATTTGGAGTTTATATATAGCCCTAAACTCCGTACGCGTTTTGTTACTTGTGAGCCAAGTTTATGTGGTTTCAATTTTATTCACGTATTGTTGCAAAATAGCTGCTAAATTATATAGCTGTCAAATTGTTGCAAGCATTACATATTGTTGGATCCAGACCAATAGATATATATTTATGTTAAGTTTTCTTGAAAATACTGATAGCGGATATAAACAATAAACGTTTCTCACTATTTGTGCACATTTATCACAAAATATAACTATAACTATATATTAGTAAGAATTATTGACACAAGTTCCAATACAATTATTAGTTTTTTTCTTTTTGAACAGCAACACAATTATTAGTTACATCAATGAATCGCCAACGATAAAACATATGGTTTATAGAATTATTTTCGCCATAACACTAGCCAATAAATCAAATAATTAACTATTCTCGGAAGACCAAGGTACAATTCTGCTCTCAAATATATAAAATAAAAAAAGACGAGAGAACACGTTGTCTTGTGAAACTAACCAATTTATCTAAATTGTATGTGAAAGTGCGTTGTCATGAGCCAGAAGTTGTTTGGATGGTGGTAATGTAGTTGACATTTTAGAATGTTAATTGTAAAAAAACAAATGTCTTTCATATGATTTCAAAGTGATTCACAAGGAAATGTACATTATTTCTGACATATTTATCGTTTAAAACGATTAAAAATATGATTATCAAAGCTAGATTTCTTAGCCTAAGCCTCTTAGCTTCATCAAGAAAAATTAATTCGTTTATGGAGCAACATAAATACACCTTATCTAGATACACTAAGCTTGTTTATAGGACAAGTAGTATTCATATACATAGTATGTATGCTATACTTTTATCATGCCCTTTGCAATGTATTTTGCAAATTGGTGACATGATTTCGAGTGATCCTTCTGTCATGTCACTATAAAAAAATAAGCCTATAACAACGAAAATTTGGCACCTTATAGAGACGACATGTCGTCGCTATAGCTAAATTTGGTCTATAGCGACGACATGTCGTCGCTATAGAGTTAGTTCGTAAAAATTAGTTGTAATAGGCTGATATGTCGTCGGGATAGAGGTCGTTGGCACAAGTTCTTCTATAGGAACGACAAATAGTCCCTATAAGTATCGTGGTTTCTGATTTTATCGAATAAAAAAAAGGAAAAACATAATTTATATTTTTCTGTTTTTAAAAAAAATTGAAAACACCTATAGCGACGACAAGTCGTCGCTATAGGAGTTTTTTAATTTTTTTTTAAAAACAGAAAAATAATCTATAGCGACGACTTGTCGTCGCTATAAATCAGTTTTTTTATTTTTTTTATTTTATGCAGAACCTAATTTTTTTAAAATATTTAACAAACATATAATTAATAAAAATCCAATGTAAGTTTAACAAACAAATAATTCATACAAATTCAAATATAAGTTTAACAAACAGATAATTCATACAATTAGTTTAAAGTTCAACAAAATCTAACAAAAATATAAACACTAATGACCACCCGGTGGTCGTTGCTGCTACCAGTAGCGTATCATTTCCATATGCTCTTGAAGCAATCATTGCATTTCTTGTATTTGTTGTTGTTGTTGTTGGATTTGTTGTTGTTGTATAGTTTCTTGATTTTGTTGTTGCTGTTGTCTAAGTTCTGCAACTTGATCATGCAAATGTTGTGTTGGAGTAGGTTGCGAGCTATAAAAATCAGGGGTAGGATGTCTCACCACGCGACCAACACCTCGTATATGTCCTCGCCTTTGACCTAAGGCACGCTCAATGCATTGAATCTCATCAACAGCAGATGAGTCTCCACCGGTCTCGCTAGAAGATCTCACATACTCCTCTTGAATTCTTTTCTGCATTAAACATATTGAAAATATTAGTTCAAATGGGTCATTTTCACCCAAACACACTTAAACATACTAGAATCACACAAAAGTTAGTTCAAATGGGTCATTTTGACCCAAACACATTTAAGCATCCTAGAATCAATCAAAAGTTAGTTCAAACGGGTCATTTTGACCCAAACACACTTAAACATACTAGAATCATACAAAAGTTAGTTCAAATGGGTCATTTTGACCCAAACACACTTAAACATACTAGAATCAATCAAAATTTAGTTAAAATGAGTCATTTTGGCCCACACACACTTAAACATACTAGAATCACACAAGAGTTAGTTCAAATGAGTCATTTTCACCCAAACAAACTTAAACATACTAGAATCACATAAAAGTTAATTCAAATGGGTCATTTTGACCCAAACACGTTTAAACATACTAGAATCAATCAAAAGTTAGTTTAAACTGGTCATTTTGACCCAAACACACTTAAACATACTAGAATCACACAAAAGTTAGTTCAAATGGGTCATTTTGACCCAAACACACTTAAACGTACTAGAATCAATCAAAATTTAGTTCAAGTCTGTCATTTTGACCCAAACACACTTAAACATACTACAATCAATCAAAAGTTAGTTCAAATGGGTTATTTTGACCCAAACACACTTAAACTTACCCAATCCGATACTGCAATTGCATTCACCTATCCCGTGCCTTCTCTGAAATGCATCTTTTGAAAGAGATCAATCGGACGACTCCCCTGTGAATAATAAAAATTCTTAGAAATGCATCTTCCGATAGTTAATACTTATTTTTATACTAACAATTATACTTTTACCTCTACATGTCTCTTCTGTGCATATGATTGGCTCCCATGGAAACTTGGAAGCGTTGTTTACCTCTGTTTAATTTGTTTGCCTCAGATCGGCTCCTATAAGCAGGATCTCAGAACAACTCATTAATCACCCGAGCCCGTGCTTGCGGGTCAGTTCCCTCAGGAGGACAAGTTAACGCTGTTTCCACATCATCATAACCACCCACATCATCAAAATGAGATTTTAGATCTTGCTTTCGATCTTTATAGGCTCTTTGACACTCGGTAGTGATTCCGAGCCTTACGCCTTCCCACTGTTCAGATTCCCTCCATCTAGCAAGATCAAAATATTCCTGCAAAACATGTAATTAGAAAACATATAACACTTATATAATTAAAATACGATAAAAACATAACATTATATACTTACAAAAAGTGTGGGATATATGGCTCTCTTAAATTCATCGGGAACAGCTTGCCAACTGGGATAATGGAAAGGAACAACCTTACTAATCACATTAGAGATTAACCTTATAAAATCCGAGCTGTTTTCTCCAACAAACTTATATTGGCCCCCCTTGCTTTCAACTTCAATCGGTAGTGGTTGATCTTTATTTTGCTCAAATTTTTTAAATAATTTAATGTTTTTTCCTTTAGATCTTCTTTTTCTTGCGGGTTGTGCTATATAAATATATGCAATTGAAAAGTTAGAAAACAGAGATTATGTTCAACATAAAGATGTATTTTTTAACTTTAACAAATAACTTACAAGACTCGTAACCTGTTGGGATCCTATTTGGATCCCTATGCGGAGGTAGATCCCCGCCATCCCCACCATGACCTCGAGCAATATATGTTGTGATGCTTCAATAAAAATAGACAATAAACATTAACAATAAACACATACAAAATAAATATGTTGTAAATAAAAATTTCATAAGAATTGTATTCGTCTTCATCTTCTCGTCTTCGTTATCATCAATAAAAATTTCATCATTAAAGTCATATACACTTACATATCCATACATACAAGCATAATCACAACACATAATCACTTACAAGTATACAAGTATACAAACATACAAATATACAACATACCTACATACACAATTACAAAAATACAAATATACACACACTTACAATTATACAAAAAACATACAAGTATACAAAAAACATACAAGTATACAACATACTTACATACACAATTACAAAAAACAAACATATAATATACTAATGAACAAACATATAAACATAAATACATACAAACATTCACATACAAAATTAACATAATTACATACATATAAACATATACATAAACAACTAAATACATCAAACCATATACATATAAATTAACACATATAAAAATACATACAAACTTAAAACCATGAAAATATATGTAGTGGCATTTCATCAAACACTTGGTGGGCATAACCTAATCTAACATTAAACCCATATACACTTACATATATACACTTTTACAATCATACAAGCCTAATCACAAACATATTCACTAAACAACACTTAAATCATAATCTTTAAACGAATTTCATACCTTTAAATCTTCAAATCCTTTACTTTCAAGCTTTAAACTTTAATCTCATCTAAAACACAAAATTTTAGATAAAACTTATAAAAACAAGATTATATAACTTTATTATAGTAAAAGAAACATCATTCTTACCTTTAAACACTCCAATTTGATACCAAATAGGCTTATAAACCAAGGTGAAATCGAGAGAAAAATTGGGGGTTTTTTTGGGTGAAAAATGAGGCAGAAGGTCTGAAATGCGATTCAAGGGTTCTGCACTCTATAGCGACGACATGTCGTCCCTATAGAGGTAAAATAAAAAAAATTAAAAAAACCATGTCCCGACGACAGAGTTATAGGTGTACCAACGAAAAATATCGTCGCTATAGGTGTCGTCGGAACAGAGTTAAATTGTTGTAGTGTGTATATTGGGAACTCCAGCCGGTGTAGGTAATGCAAAAGAAGAAGTTTTCTTGTTTTTATATGCATTTGTAGATCTTTATGTTAGAACAAGCTACTTTGAGTGTATAAATTTTAAGTTTTGATCGATGCGTAAGATGTGAAATGGACAAGCACAAGGAAATTAAGATGTTATAACAAGTTGTCAAACTAAAACGAGCATGAGCCAAGCTCTTTACATGATGAGTCCAAGCTCGAGCTTTGTGCATTGAGATCGTTTAGTCTCTTTAAATCCTAAACAAGCATTTTACAAATTTAAAAATATTTGTCCCTCTTATAAACTATGTAGCTTTCTTTATATTTTATTATTCAAACTCAATACCTAAATACCTTTTAAAGCTTAAAGAGCTGGTGATCACAAAACTCTTTAATCATTGCTAATATCCTCTAATCAGACTCTATTAATAAGACTCATCTTATGCATTCACTCGGACATCTGATAACGATATTAACTAATGAAGATCAACTAGTCAATTCACATTACAAGGATG
The DNA here is from genome assembly GCA_025506505.1 of Flaveria sonorensis. Classification (NCBI taxonomy): domain Eukaryota; kingdom Viridiplantae; phylum Streptophyta; class Magnoliopsida; order Asterales; family Asteraceae; genus Flaveria; species Flaveria sonorensis. The sequence continues at coordinate 9,833,073 of CM046429.1, forward strand.
AGAGTTTTAGCGATAGAAATATGCTGCCCTTTAGTGACGACGACTCATTGTTGTAGGAATTGTTTCCGCCCTCTTATTGTTGTTGTAGGCGTTGTTTCTATATCGTAATTTCATTGTTGTGTCAGTTGTTAAGAAGAGAATCTCTGGTTTTGATCACCGATGATTATCAACTGTTGTTTCCATTAGTGTTCAACAAAAAGGTTTTAAGTGACGTGTCAAAAATATTAGAGGCGGCATCATCCCACACAAACCTATATATCTTGAGTTTTGAGAAATACTAGTTTACAGAGATGCATGACAAATAACCAACCTAATCACATTGCTTTAATTAAGGTATCTCTTAATACAAAACTCAATTTATATGTGCATCTTATGATGTAATATCCTAATCTAGAGGTGCGCAAACCGGGTTTTTTACCTGAACCGGGTTTGACCACAAACCGGGTCGATTCTAAAACCGGTTTCGGGCCAATAAAACCCAACCCGGTAGGAACCGGTCCGGCTCGGTTCCAAACCGGTTCGGGTCCAAAAACCGGTTCCAAAAAACCAGTACTTTTTTATTTCAATAAATAATATAAAAAATTAGATTATTTAAAAATAAACTTAAAATAATATTTAAAAAGTAGATTATTTTTTTTAAAGTATACAATTTATTTAAAAGTAGAATAAATGAGACAACTACAAATACATTTTTATTGAGTGGTGTTTCTTTAAAATGTACATTAAAAATAAACTTAAAATAAACACTTATATGGATTTTAAACAAAACAAAAGATACATCTTGCGAATACAAGTTTTTTAAATTTAATCGTCTTCGTCAGTTTGTGTGCCAATGCGTTGAGACAAATCATAAGCGAGTTCTTCGTCGGAGAGCGGTGACGATCGTCTGGTTTGTACTTCTTGTTCGTGTATTTCTTCTTCAATTGGAATTTCTTCTTCAAGGTTTGATTTATCTTGTCTTCGTTTGGCCGCATCTAAGTGGTCTTTTAAACAAATACACATCTCTACCGCTATTGGAGTTAGTCTTGTTCTTCTTATCGATAAAACCCTGCCACTAACAAAAAATACAGACTCCGAAGTTATTGTGAAAGCTTGGACGGTTAGTAAATCACGGGACATGGCGGCTAGGATTGGAAATTGTAATTCCTTTTCTTTCTATCATGTCAGAATATCAAACGATAGAAATTACTCGGGAGTCATAGTAGATAAAAAATCGGTTCCGGTATACCTCCCAAGCTCGCTACTTGAGGTGTTACCCCTTTGTCGTTTATTGTTTTCATTTCTCAAAGTATTATATAAATTAATCATCGGGTTTCTACTTGAGCTCGACGAACTCGATTCCATTACGGTCGATGACCGATGGATATTTGATGTTATACCATATTTTTCAAGATAAACATTAAACAAATTTTTAAGATAATCATTAAATTATTTTTTTGTATTAGATGCAAAAAATGGATTTTCTTCATATAAATCTAAATCATAAGTATCTCATCAATTAAAGTTTCCACCCCCTAAACATTTAAGCACGGGTCTAGTATGGCGGAACACGTAAAAACGGGGTAGTTCGGAAAAATAGTTTTTAATTTTTTTCTTTCATAGACGTCACCATTGCTGAAAACATATCGTTTCTTACTTCAAATTAACTTAATTTATGTGTCATTAAATACACTTGATTAAGTGTTAAACAACTTGTCGGATAATAAACCCTCGACAATTTTATAGTTGCATTTTTAAAAACCTCTAAAAATTGAGTTATTTCTTGAATACATTCCCAACCCTCTAACGGAAACGGAACAACCCGACCCCGCATCGCAAGACCATCATGAAAAATATGAAGTGTTTCTTTTTGTAGCAAAGCACTATTAAACATTTTCCAAGTTGAATTCCATCTAGTCGGGACATTCCAATTTAGTCCTAAACAAATGGAATTCGTATTGTAACACAATTTTCTATAATTAACATATCTTTTTCTACTAGTTTTAAAAATTTCATGTAACATATTTTTGAAAGAAGTTTTGAAATCCTCAACTTCATGAACGGCAAGACCATCTTACACAACTAAATTAATAATATGTGCAACACATCTTGAATGAAAAAATACGCCGTCACAAACAGGTTTATATTTTAGTTTTAATTTAACAACGGCCGATGTGTTGTTCGAGGCGTTATTAAATGACATTGAGAAAATTTTGTTTTCTAATTTATATGTTTTGATTACAAAATCTTAAATTTGAAATAGATTATCACCTGTATGCGGATTGTGACATCCGGTAATTTTCCGTTACCAAACTCCGTTAGTTCCGTTAGGTCTTGCATACACGTGTCGTGAGCACACACTGTTTTTCGTTGTACGTTGGTGACTTAATAACAATTATCTATGATAAACAGATAATAACTTAACTAAAAATATGATTATTAAGTTGTGCTTATGTGCTTACGCGATTTGAATATTATTTGTGAATTTTACCTTGTAACGTGGCAACGTGTTATATCTATTTCGTGTGTTTGGTGACTAATGGAAGTTATGCATGATTATTATTAATGATTAATAATATTGGTGTTTAGTAGTTAAAAACTATTTAAAAAGTGTTTAAAAGATTAGTTTTTATAAAAGTTTAAACGATAAGGGTTAAAATGTAATTATTCTAAACATAATATTACCTAAAACAAAACCCTAATCCCCCCTCCCCACCCTTCGGCCACGACAAGCATCCACACACACACACACATTGTGACTTTTGAACCAAGAGCAAGCATTCATCATCGATTTTGGTTAGTTTCAAGGATTACAACACGTTAACAACATCAATTCTTAGCCACTACACGATTAAAGGTTAGATTTTTATGAGTTTTTTTATGGTTTTTGAATGGTGGCCGAACCCTAGTTCGAACCTTACATAAAATGTCGAATTTTTGATTGTTTGTTGATGATATGATGTTAGTTAGATAGTATTGATGATAGTTTAAGTATATTATACAAGAAATTCGTGATTTTGATGCGTGGTCATACTTTACTAATAATAGTAACTTTATTGCATGAACTTGATGATTTGATGATGAATTGATGATGTTATGATGCTAATGATGTTGCATGAATGTTGGAATTATGATAACTATGCTAGAAATCCAAGAATTGATCATGTAGTTCATACCTTGCTAAAAGTAGAAACTTTTGGATATAAGATTGGTGAATTATGATGATTTGATGATGTTGAACATGTTTAAATGATAGTTATGAGCTTGAATAGGTATTGTGTTGATGAATTCATGATTGAATTGAGCGTTAGATTGATTTGTGTAGAATCTTGGATATGGTGAATTGGACACGTTTATGGTATTAGAATCATGTTAGAATGCTCATTGATGATGTCTAATGTGTTGTTTTGTGATGTTTGGGTCTTATGGTTAGTTGATGCAACTATGGGTACATGTGAGGTTTATTGGAAAATGTGCAAGTGTATATGCTATGGGATGTGATGAATTGTCATTATTGATTTCATAAGACTAGTGTCTAGCTTATATGTGTTACATGTGGAATACTGATCATGGGTATCATACACACGTAAGAATCTGAGGCCCCTACTTTGTAGGATTGGCAGGGTTAGGGTGTGCAGTCGTGAGTGGCTTCACATGGCACGTTGTGAGTGACAAAACCCAATGTGTGATGTAAGGGAATCTAATTTAGAATCTGTGTTGTATGATGGTTTGGATTACGTGCGTTGTATGATAACCTGGATTAGCACGGAAAGCATGATAAGTCTTACGTGTTGCAATGTGGATTATGAGAACAACTTGTTTAGTATTCTGGAACAGCATGTTTAATTATTAGTTGTTATATTTGATCAAACAAGGACGTAATTTAATATGTCACCAATAGGTCAAATGGGTCAACTAGGTCAAATGAGTCTTGTTTTCTAAAACCTTTGGTCAATGTGTTTATTGAGCACTTAGGGTTGTTAATGATTCTGTGTACACGTACTCATGTACTTGCGTATTCTAGGTAACCTCTGAAGGTTGTCTTTCCTCTCTCTCTCAAGTTAGCTTTAATATCATTCGTGTGCACACCAGGTGAGTTCATGCCCTACTTTATTTTCCACTCTCTTTTGGGGGAGATAGCATACTTGTTTACAAACGCTTTACTATTGTAAGTTGTGTATAGTATAACATAGTGTGATATACCATGGAAGTCCTCACACTTTTGGATCGTTAATATTGATAACTAGCGGTAAATCTTAGGTAGTACTACTGGGTCTGACGAGCCCCACCTGTGCGACTCGAGGTCAAACGGGTATAATTTTGTCCTAACACAAACATCGTCATGACCTGGTAAGTCATGACGGGAGTCAACAAACGAAACACAGTCAGCTTCGATCGCGAAATCACTATGGTTATTACTTGTGAATATAGACTAGCTATCTATTTCAATGCATTTCTTATGTTTTACAACTGTACTGATTTATGACTGACGCAAACTCTTGAACTCACCAACCATTGCGTTGACTCTTTTAGTATGCTATTCTCAGGTCGTGGTTAATGAAAAGCCTAGGAGCACTCACGGGTCAGCATTTGTGGGTCAGCATTGTTGGAAATATTTTATTTTGGCAATTGAAACAAGTTTCTGTACTTGGTTTTGAATAACGGTTGGGCGCGTGTTTTTCGCACTTTACATTTTGTACCCTTGTGTTTGCTTTACTTACAAAAACGCTTCCGCAAAAATTTTGAAGTTTTAAACTCTGGTTTGGTTTGAATGGTTCATATAGAGTCGTTCTGAGTAACTAATGACTGAGATCCTGGTTTGTCACACATCTCGCGGTAAAACCTCGCACGTGGATTTTGAGGGTGTGACACGGATATCCAAATAATTCAAACACAATCGTACGTTTCATCATTTGCCACGAACTTGGATCTATCCAATGGGCGGTGACGCAAAGGTACGATTCCGGTAAACCGTGTGGGGCGGACCAAACATCGGTAGTTAAGTTCACACCGGTTTGTAAATTTTCAAATAAAACTTTTAAATCATTTTTTGCTTGTTTCAAAGTTTTAAACAATCACGTCTAAGAGTGGTGCGAGTTACGTAAGTGTAGCGCGGTTGAAGAGTTTCTTGAATCAATCTTGTTAACCGAGGGTTGTCGAAGTGGTCGAACGGTAATCCTTCTTGAATTACCAAATTTGTCATTCTATCTCGAACCATATCTACGTCGAAGTTCCATATACCACCATCGGTTCCGATTGATGTTTGGCCTTGAGTCGGCATACTTTTCAAAGCCTTGCACCATTTGGTCATATAGTTTCTCAAAGTCGTGTTTGAATCCGACTTGAAAAACGAACCACAAAACTTGCATCGAGCTTTATTTTGACCATTCGACATTTCACATAAGTCGAAGTTGCACCAAATCTTTTGGTTTCTCATTGTTGGTAGAATTTTTACAACGGTAGCGGCGCTTGAGGATCCACCGGTTGGAACGGATGCTTCAGAAGCCATATTATACAATTCAAGAGAGTAAAAGAGAATAGAAAATAGAGCAAGTGAGAGAGCGTTTTTGCGTTTTTAAGCACATTTTTGAGCTATTGAGTGTTGTGACTAAGCCATTACACCCACTACCTATTTATACTATCATATAAGGGCAAAATGATCAAAAAAAACTTTAAAAAAACAGTCAAAACATGCTTTAAACGGCTATATTACCATTTGAAAAAGTTTTTTTAATGGTAAAAACCGGTTCCAAACCGGTTTGGCCTATAAATATACAAACGGGTCCCAAACCGCCGGATTTTTCCGGGTTGGAACCGGTTTGGCCTACCACTAGTTCCAAACTGGTTCGGTTCTGGTTCGGGTTACCGGTTCGGTTCCAGTTCGGGTTACCGGTTCGGGTCGGGGAACCGGTTTCCTTGTGCACCTCTATCCTAATCTAATATTTATGTTTGAATCTTATGAAGTGCATTTTTGTGTTGGTGGGCTTAGGGCTTCATAGAAGCTGTTGGGATTCTTATTATTCAGCTTATGGGTTTGTAAGAACTATAATCAAAACTTTTTAAATTGAAGGGGCTGGAATGTATCGTGCTATATCTTAATATCTTACCATGTACATAACTTTTATTAAGAGCTAATAAGATTAGTTCTCCATGCATAAATGTTCAATGACGACTGAAATACTGAATCTGTTTTGACAAATTATTTTTATATTAGCATTTTTGTATATAAATATTATTTCCAATATTATGTAGTTTGAATGAAGGTAATATAATAATTATGTTTATATAAATATAATATACAGGTATACAATTCACTATACGTTAAGAGAAAACACAGTTTAAACTAAATTATTCGTTGAAAGTTTTTAAAACATAAGAAAACGATTCAAATAAATGTTTATTCATGTATTCTAAATTCAAAAAATAAATAAATAAACAAATACCGTTAATGTATAGGCCCCACATATATGTAAGTCATGTGTTCGCATGGAATCATCCTTGTAATAAAGGTGTTTTTCTTTGGTAAAGAGATTGAATGTTTAAATTATGCAAAGTCAGCCAGGCATAAATGATTAATAAGAGTATATAAAAGCTGTTTCAAAAATAATGTTCAAGCGTGTTATATTACCTACGCAAAATTTACACACATATAGTTAAAAGTTAATAATTAAATAAAAACGTGTGCACAAATTAGTGTGACGGTTTTTATGTATATAACATACACATTTGTATGAAACTAGACTTTTTAAAAACATGTCGCATTGATCCAAAAATTAAACCATTTATGTTTTTTTTTCTCGTATTAATTTTTGTGTGTACATATATACTATTGTTTTGATAAAATTATAATGGGTATTATAGTAAAAAAAATATATATTTTATCTAAAAAAACTAATAAGTATTCTAGATTTGACATGTGTTATTCTATTGTTTTCAAAAAAAAGTATATCTTGATTGTTGTCTTAAATAAATCAGGTTATTGTGCAAATACGCCAGATTATTTTGTCAATGATTTGCTATAAATTATACATAGAAAACCTATCAAAATCACATCAATTATTCTTTAATATCTTTTCTAAAATGATGAAAGTGTACTTAAAAATATTAAATTATGTTTTCAGGTGTTAAAGGCCAATATGGACAAAAGAAGCTTACTTAGTAAAAATTTGTTGAAAACCGAGCTTTGAAATCCAAGCATGGGGCCGTGCCTCATTAAGCACGCCCCCATACCCAGCCTGAAACACCCCCCACCCCCTACTCAAATTAGCACACCCCCTGTGTTTGTACATCTGACCGAACAAAAAGTATTGTCCCCTAAAAGTAAGCACGGGGTCATGCCCCATGAGGCACAAGGGCGTGCCCCACCTCAAACACGGGGTCGTGCCCCCTCAAGCACGAGGTCGTGCCCGACATCCTCTGCACGTACGAACCGAACAACTTTCGTAAGCATTGTACTAGCACGGGGCCATGCTTAAACACTCCAGAAAGCCTATAAGTAGAGGCCTAAGTCTATCATTTGGGAGAGCTTTTGGTGGAGGGTTACCTTGCTAATTTCTCTCAGGGATCAAGACTAGAATACCTTTATGGGGCTCGAGAGGTGCATACAACACTTGGAAGAAGCTCGTGATTGTCTAAACATCATCCATTGTGGATCACCGGTTTGATTGTTCCATTTCACCGATGATTTCATATCTTTCTTCTATGTTGTTTGTTGCTATGTTCAAGTTCATTATGAGCAAAACTCTCATTATCATCCTAATTAGAAGAAGCTTATGTAATTTGTGATGAAATAATGGTGTGATTTATGTTATGTAAATGTTATGGTAATCTTTGGTAAACTTTTGATGGGTAGCATCTACATTTGAACAGAAAGTTATAAACTTATAATTTGTAATTGTGAATGCATACAAGGTTGAAAAACAAATGAACTAGCTTTTATTTACGAAACTAATATTCATGACAAATCCATAGTTAATGAACTAGAAGTTGTTATTAGAATTCATATAACTTTAGCTTTCTGATCATTTGCGGTTTTCCATTTATTAGTTTTGAGAAATCTATAGTAATTGTTATGGTTTTGTAAAACTAATAGTATGTTAAAAAAACTTGATCAACACTCTTTCTAACATTAAGTTATGTTTTTAGAAATTGTAGGTTGAAAGATTCCACGAGATTTACCTACATTACTAGTGGCTTGGAGGATTAACATTGCAAGTCAGTCGATGTTGGTGTCCTTATCATTACGAAGCTGACAGACGAGAAATCCACGTTGGCTCACGTTTATAAGCATTAACTTAACTACTTAAACTTATATCTTTTAGTCACACCACGATATTCTTCACAGTTACATAAATGTAATTTAATTAGGACGATATCCTTAAATCCCTGTTTTAAAACACAAAAGTCTTAATTTTACTTTTACTTTTATTTTTAATTACTGTTTTAAAACCTAAAAATTTGGTTACATCAATGCAACGTATATTTTATCAAAACAAAACCCAATCTGATATTCGATTAAAAAGTTGGTGAGTATGCTTGGTGTGTCCACGGATTGATACTCGGTTCTTACCAATATTATATTACCATACAACATGTACACTTCCCTTTTTTGTGTAGTTAGTATAAGTAATAACCAACTAAAACTAAATGTGTGCGAAAATCTTTTATCAAAAATATACACACCTTTCACACGCATCAAGTTTTTGGCGACATTGTCGGGGACACACGACATTTTTGAAAGACAATATGAAATTTTGACTATCTTGTTTATAACGCTGGAATGTATCGTGCTATATCTTAATATCTTACCATGTGCGTAACTTTTATTAAGAGCTAATAAGATTAGTTCTCCATGCATAAATGTTCAATGACGACTGAAATACTGAATCTGTTTTGACAATTTATTTTTATATTAGCATTTTTGTATATAAATATTATTTCCAATATTATGTAGTTTGAATGAAGGTAATATAATAATTATGTTTATATAAATATAATATACATGTATACAATTCACTATACGTTAAGAGAAAACACAGTTTAAACTAAATTATTCGTTGAAAGTTTTTAAAACATAAGAAACGATTCAAATAAATGTTTATTCATGTATTCTAAATTCAAAAATAAATAAATAAACAAATACCGTTAATGTATAGGCCCCACATATATGTAAGTCATGTGTTCGCATGGAATCATCCTTGTAATAAATGTGTTTTTCTTTGGTAAAGAGATTGAATGTTTAAATTATGCAAAGTCAGCCAGGCATAAATGATTAATAAGAGTATATAAAAGCTGTTTCAAAAATAATGTTCAAGCGTGTTATATTACTTACGCAAAATTTACAAACATATAGTTAAAAAGTTAATAATTAAATAAAAACGTGGGCACAAATTAGTGTGACGGTTTTTATGTATATAACATACACATTTGTATGAAACTAGACTTTTTAAAAACATGTCGCATTGATCCAAAAATTAAACCATTTATGTTTTTTTTTCTCGTATTAATTTTTGTGTGTACATATATACTATTGTTTTGATAAAATTATAATGGGTATTATAGTAAAAAATATATATATTTTATCTAAAAAACTAATAAGTATTCTAGATTTGACATGTGTTATTCTATTGTTTTCAAAAAAAAGTATATCTTGATTGTTGTCTTAAATAAATCAGGTTATTGTGCAAATACGCCAGATTATTTTGTCAATGATTTGCTATAAATTATACATAGAAAACCTATCAAAAACACATCAATTACTCTTTAATATCTTTCTTAAAATAATGAAAGTGTACTTAAAAATATTAAATTATGTTTTCAGGTGTTAAAGGCCAATATAGACAAAAGAAGCTTACTTAGTAAAAATTTGTTGAAAACCGAGCTTTGAAATCCAAGCATGGGGTCGTGCCTCATTAAGCACGCCCCCATACCCAGTCTGAAACACCCCCCACCCCCTACTCAAATTAGCACACCCCCTGTGTTTGTACATCTGACTGAACAAAAAGTATTGTCCCCTAAAAGTAAGCACGGGTTCGTGCCCCATGAGGCACAAGGGCGTGCCCCACCTCAAACACGGGGTCGTGCCCCCTCAAGCACGAGGTCGTGCCCGACATCCTCTTCACGTACGAACCGAACAACTTTCGTAAGCATTGTACTAGCACGGGGCCATGCTTAAACACTCCAGAAAGCCTATAAGTAGAGGCCTAAGTCTATCATTTGGGAGAGCTTTTGGTGGAGGGTTACCTTGCTAATTTCTCTCAGGGATCAAGACTAGAATACCTTTATGGGGCTCAAGAGGTGCATACAACACTTGGAAGAAGCTCGTGATTGTCTAAACATCATCCATTGTGGATCACCGGTTTGATTGTTCCATTTCACCGATGATTTCATATCTTTCTTCTATGTTGTTTGTTGCTATGTTCAAGTTCATTAAGAGCAAAACTCTCATTATCATCCTAATTAGAAGAAGCTTATGTAATTTGTGATGAAATAATGGTGTGATTTATGTTATGTAAATGTTATGGTAATCTTTGGTAAACTTTTGATGGGTAGCATTTACATTTGAACAGAAAGTTATAAACTTATGATTTGTAATTGTGAATGCATACAAGGTTGAAAAACAAATGAACTAGCTTTTATTTACGAAACTAATATTCATGACAAATCCATAGTTAATGAACTAGAAGTTGTTATTAGAATTCATATAACTTTAGCTTTCTGATCATTTGCGGTTTTCCATTTATTAGTTTTGAGAAATCTATAGTAATTGTTATGGTTTTGTAAAACTAATAGTATGTTAAAAAAAACTTGATCAACACTCTTTCTAACATTAAGTTATGTTTTTAGAAATTGTAGGTTGAAAGATTCCACGAGATTTACCTACATTACTAGTGGCTTGGAGGATTAACATTGCAAGTCAGTCGATGTTGGTGTCCTTATCATTACGAAGCTGACAGACGAGAAATCCACGTTGGCTCACGTTTATAAGCATTAACTTAACTACTTAAACTTATATCTTTTAGTCACACCATGATATTCTTCACAGTTATATAAGTGTAATTTAATTAGGACGATATCCTTAAATCCCTGTTTTAAAACACGAAAGTCTTAATTTTACTTTTACTTTTATTTTTAATTACTGTTTAAAAACCTAAAAATTTGGTTACATCAATGCAACGTATATTTTCTCAAAACAAAACCCAATCTGATATTAGATTAAAAAGTTGGTGAGTATGCTTGGTGTGTCCACGGATTGATACTCGGTTCTTACCAACATTATATTACCATACAACATGTACACTTCCCTTTTTTGTGTAGTTAGTATAAGTAATAACCAACTAAAACTAAATGTGTGCGAAAATCTTTTATCAAAAATACACACCTTTCACACGCATCAAGTTTTTGGCGACATTGTCGGGGACACACGACATTTTTGAAAGACAATATGAAATTTTGACTATCTTGTTTATAACACTGGAATGTATCGTGCTATATCTTAATATCTTACCATGTGCATAACTTTTATTAAGAGCTAATAAGATTAGTTCTCCATGCATAAATGTTCAATGACGACAGAAATACTGAATCTGTTTTGACAATTTTTTTTTATATTAGCATTTTTGTATATAAATATTATTTCCAATATTATGTAGTTTGAATGAAGGTAATATAATAATTATGTTTATATAAATATAATATACAGGTATACAATTCACTATACGTTAAGAGAAAACACAGTTTAAACTAAATTATTCGTTGAAAGTTTTTAAAACATAAGAAAACGATTCAAATAAATGTTTATTCATGTATTCTAAATTCAAAAAATAAATAAATAAACAAATACCGTTAATGTATAGGCCCCACATATATGTAAGTCATGTGTTGGCATGGAATCATCCTTGTAATAAAGGTGTTTTTCTTTGGTAAAGAGATTGAATGTTTAAATTATGCAAAGTCAGCCAGACATAAATGATTAATAAGAGTATATAAAAGCTGTTTCAAAAATAATGTTCAAGCGTGTTATATTACTTACCCAAAATTTACAGACATATAGTTAAAAGTTAATAATTAAATAAAAACGTGTGCACAAATTAGTGTGACGGTTTTTATGTATATAACATACACATTTGTATGAAACTAGACTTTTTAAAAACATGTCGCATTGATCCAAAAATTAAACCATTTATGTTTTTTTTTCTCGTATTAATTTTTGTGTGTACATATATACTATTGTTTTGATAAAATTATAATGGGTATTATAGTAAAAAAATATATATATATTTTATCTAAAAAAACTAATAAGTATTCTAGATTTGACATGTGTTATTCTATTGTTTTCAAAAAAAAAGTATATCTTGATTGTTGTCTTAAATAAATCAGGTTATTGTGCAAATACGCCAGATTATTTTGTCAATGATTTGCTATAAATTTTACATAGGAAACCTATCAAAAGCACATCAATTATTCTTTAATATCTTTCTTAAAATGATGAAAGTGTACTTAAAAATATTAAATTATGTTTTCAGGTGTTAAAGGCCAATATGGACAAAAGAAGCTTACTTAGTAAAAATTTGATGAAAACCGAGCTTTGAAATCCAAGCATGGGGTGGTGCCTCATTAAGCACGCCCCCATACCCAGCCTGAAACACCCCCCACCCCCCTACTCAAATTAGCACACCCCCTGCGTTTGTACATCTGACTGAACAAAAAGTATTGTCCCCTAAAAGTAAGCACGGGGTCGTGCCCCATGAGGCACAAGGGCGTGCCCCACCTAAAACACGGGGTCGTGCCCCCTCAAGCACGAGGTCGTGCCCGACATCCTCTGCATGTACGAACCGAACAACTTTCGTAAGCATTGTACTAGCACGGGGCCATGCTTAAAAACTCCAGAAAGCCTATAAGTAGAGGCCTAAGTCTATCATTTGGGAGAGCTTTTGGTGGAGGGTTACCTTGCTAATTTCTCTCAGGGATCAAGACTAGAATACCTTTAGGGGGCTCGAGAGGTGCATACAACACTTGGAAGAAGCTCGTGATTGTCTAAACATCATCCATTGTGGATCACCGGTTTGATTGTTCCATTTCACCGATGATTTCATATCTTTCTTCTATGTTGTTTGTTGCTATGTTCAAGTTCATTATGAGCAAAACTCTCATTATCATCCTAATTAGAAGAAGCTTATGTAATTTGTGATGAAATAATTGTGTGATTTATGTTATGTAAATGTTATGGTAATCTTTGGTAAACTTTTGATGGGTAGCATCTACATTTGAACAGAAAGTTATAAACTTATGATTTGTAATTGTGAATGCATACAAGGTTGAAAAACAAATGAACTAGCTTTTATTTACGAAACTAATATTCATGACAAATCCATAGTTAATGAACTAGAAGTTGTTATTAGAATTCATATAACTTTAGCTTTCTGATCATTTGCGGTTTTCCATTTATTAGTTTTGAGAAATCTATAGTAATTGTTATGGTTTTGTAAAACTAATAGTATGTTAAAAAAAACTTGATCAACACTCTTTCTAACATTAAGTTATGTTTTTAGAAATTGTAGGTTGAAAGATTCCACGAGATTTACCTACATTACTAGTGGCTTGGAGGATTAACATTGCAAGTCAGTCGATGTTGGTGTCCTTATCATTACGAAGCTGACAGACGAGAAATCCACGTTGGCTCACGTTTATAAGCATTAACTTAACTACTTAAACTTATATCTTTTAGTCACACCACGATATTCTTCACAGTTACATAAGTGTAATTTAATTAGGACGATATCCTTAAATCCCTGTTTTAAAACACAAAAGTCTTAATTTTACTTTTACTTTTATTTTTAATTACTGTTTTAAAACCTAAAAATTTGGTTACATCAATGCAACGTATATTTTCTCAAAACAAAACCCAATCTGATATTCGATTAAAAAGTTGGTGAGTATGCTTGGTGTGTCCACGGATTGATACTCGGTTCTTACCAACATTATATTACCATACAACATGTACACTTCCCTTTTTTGTGTAGTTAGTATAAGTAATAACCAACTAAAACTAAATGTGTGCGAAAATCTTTTATAAAAAATATACACACCTTTCACACGCATCAAGTTTTTGGCGACATTGTCGGGGACACACGACAGTTTTGAAAGACAATATGAAATTTTGACTATCTTGTTTACAACCTGTTAATATATTTTGTTCAACTTGTTTTATCTTGTTAGTTAGATTAGTTTAAGTTAGTTTACTTAGTTAGTTAGTTTAGTTACATTTGCCTGATTCATTCTAAGCCTTAGTTAGTATATGCTTTATTAAGTTATGTATGTCCGACTTGTCTAGTCCTGAACTTGTTTTGCCTCTTTCGGAACCCGAATGACTTTTCCGTCAAAGGTTACACGAAAGACCACGACAAACAGCAACAATCATCGAAGAAGACATTTTGGAAGGTACACCATCTGAAGAAGACATGACTAACCAAGAAGAGGAAATGAAGATGACACACTATGCCACGCCGTTAATCGATGGTTATAAGTTTAGCGTTGTCCAACCAGCAATAGCGACCAACAATTTCGAGTATAAGTCTAGTATTATCCAACTCATAGAAAACTATATTCAGTTCCATGGATTGTGTAACCTTTTGGGTTTTCGTTAATTAATAGTTAACCCTGTTATGTTCTTGTAAGGACTATTTATGTCATTTAAGAAACTATATGGGTTGTTTATGAATGTTCCTCTTGTTGTGTATTAATTCATTAATTTAAGAGTTAATAATTTATTTTTACTATAATAAACATAATAATAATAGTCAAAATAAAATAAAAATAATAATAATAATAGAAATAATAATTTGTAAAAGTTAAATAATTAATAAGTTAGAATAATGTTTAAAAACTTAAAAGTTTAATTAAGTTGAGGGGGCCTTAGTGATAAATTTGAAAGTTTTAAGCATAAATTAATAAAAGTTAAAACTGCAGGGACCAAACGTGTAACTTTTAATAAATCAACCCAAACCCCCCCCCCCTCACCGTCGACCTCACTCCGGCCACCCTCGGCCGACCTCCGGCGAAGTCCAAACACGAGTGAAACGCGTAAAATCGAACCCCAATCGTTTCTAAAAGTTTCGTGGGCGTGATTCGAACTCATTGAAGGACTTTAATTGGGTTTTAACGGCGGTTAAGAGAGTATTCTAACTCGAGTAACCGATTACCTCAAACCATGAATCGTTCGTCAATAAAAACCAGTTAATAATCTAATTAATTGAACCTGCACAATCGTTTAACCGTTTCTAATCTATTACTAAATGCAATTTCGGTCTAAACACCTGAGATCAACACAATCGATTATCATTATTCATGGCTTCTCATACCTAATCGAACCCCTTTCTCTCGACATTATCACCTCCATTTGATAGAGGGTTTTGATTCGTGACTGTCCGTTGAACCTTCACACGAGTTCAATTTGGTTAAAATCAACAATTCCATATCAAACGAATCCAAGCCTCGGTCGCAGCTCATCTGTATCTGTTCTTACCAATATAATCTTCAATTCGGGTAATTAAACACAGTTACCTACTCGTTTTTATATGGGGAGCAAAAGCCCCATGATTATCATCGTTATCAATATCGATTTATGCTTCAATTTGATTCAAATCGTTCTAGGGTTTATCTGGAAATTGAGGGTTTCTGTAGTTGTAGCTTTTAAGAATTAAAATCCAACTCTTACCAGGCTTAGGCGCCCTCGCCTACTGGTTAAGAGCCCATGTTTCATCCTTGGGGTCCCGGGTTCGAACCCGGGCACCCTCAATATTTTTTTAAAAATGTTTTTTTTAGCAATTTTAATTACAGAAAATTTTAATTATTATAGAAAAATATTTTTGTTAACTTTAAGAATTTCTAAGAGCACCAAATTATTTTCTGTAATTTTTCAAATTTAAATATTTATATACGTTTTTAATAAAACAATATAACAAATGTCATTTTTAGTTTATTTCTTGAAAATGGACTTTAAATGATAGTTTTAATTTAATAAATTATTATTGGTTCATACGTTACTTTTAATTATTGTTTAAATCATGTTTACATCAAATGATTATATAAAAAATCATTTAAACTTTATATTTAAACTTTATCAATTATTATAAATGATATAATTGCATTTCTTCATATTAAATTACTTAAATGGTGTAATTCTTTTCGTTGAATCAAAATATAAGTGAATCCATTATTTAATTCTTTTGTTCACCAAAACCCCAAATTTCTATTGAAACCCTAGTTCACGTATGAATCATTAAACTTATCTTTAGACTTAATCTTGGAATATATACGTTTAGGTATCTTGTAAAAGGAATCGTTGGAGCACCACTTAATTACTTGTTATTACCTTTAACACCAACTTATATCATGTGAGTTTTTCCATACCCCTCTTTTACTTTATTTCACACCTTTTGGGGTGAAACATGTTAACTTTATAAACTTGCACTTGTAAACATCGTGATACTTGTAAACGCACATGCAATTCATCTTTACTTTTTTCATGGTTATTTGTAATATTGTGAGCCTTATATGATGAACATTATATGTTGACAATCATTAACTATTGCTAGCCTGGCGACGTCATAGATCTATGGGCCTGACAAGCCTATTTGGTGCTAAAGCCGAGGTTATTGCCGGCTCCTGATGACGTATGCTTGTTCATCATGGGAACCAAGTACACTTAGCTAATCGTTAAACTTGTAAATGATATTCTTGGTCAAGGTTTGATTGTAGCGATATGTTATCTATAAACTTGCTTTATTCGTAACCATTGACATGAATTGCTACTTGTAAACTTTTATATATATATATGTATGCTTATGTGACATCCGGTAATTTTCCGTTACCAAACTCCGTTTGTTCCGTTAAGTCTTGCATACACGTGTCGAGCACACACACTAGTTGTCGTTGAACGTTGGTGACTTAACAATAATCAGTAATGTTAAATTGATGATAATTAAGTTAACAATGTGATTATTAAGTTATGCTTATGTGATTTGAATGTTAACTGTAATTTTATCGCGTAACGTGAAAACGTGCATATTTATTTCGTGTGTTTTGTGATAAATGGGAATTATGCATGATTGTTATTTGTGATTAATAATAATTGTGTTTAGTAGTTAAAAACTATTTAAAAACTATTCAAAAAGCTTAATTTTTATAAAATACAAATTATAAGGGTTAAAAGGGTAATTATGGATTATTTAATAAAATAAAAATCAAAACTCTAACCCTAATCACCCTAATCGGCCGCGACTTGCACTCCCTCTCGCTCTCCTCTTCGAATTCGACCAAGAACAAGTGAGTAAGACTCGGATTGGATCGATTTCAAGGGTTAGAAGACATTAGAAGCATCAAAGCTTGTTCCTCTTTGCGATTTTAAGGTTAATTTCGTGTTTCTTTCATGTATTTTGTTCTAGCCGAAAGTTATTTTGCGATTTGGATGAATTGGAGGCTGAATGTTGCTTGTTTGTTGATGTTAATGTGTTTGTTAGATAGATTACATGTTAATTAACGTTGATTATGCAAGAAAGTTTGGATTTTGGTTGTTTGTTCATATGATTATCTTGGCCGTGAGTTTGAGGCGAATTTGGATCAAATTGGATGTTGAATGTTGGTTGTTTGATGTTGTAATGATGTTAGTTGGATTGTATATATATTAGTTAACGTCGATTTTGCAAGAAAGCTTCGATTTTGATTTATGGTTCATAGGTTACTAATAATAGTAACTTTATTTTGCATGAATTGATGATTGGATGATGTATGATTGTTATGGATGTGTTTGTGATGATGATTAGATGCTAAGTTGATGTTATGAACAATTGAAAATCAAGAAGATGTGTTATAGTTCATACATTGCTAAAAATAGTAACTTTTGGTGTTGAATGTTGATGAATCATGATGATTAGGTGTTGTTGATCATGTTTAGATGTTGTCATGGACTTGAATTGGTATATAATTGATGAATTCATGAATGTAGTGTGAGTTTGATGAATTTGGGATGAACTTTCCCAAAAGGGAAACTTTAATTGTGCAAATCCTTGAATTGGATGATTTGAGCATGTTTGGGATATTAGGATTGTGCTAGTGTGTTCATGGATGATTTCTAAGTTGATTAAATGTGTTGTCTAGGTTATATGAATGTTGATTTGGTTTGTTACCTGTTTTGGCCTGTTGTAATTCGCATGACTTGTATGATAATTGGTTGTATGATGATCTAGGTAGTACATGTGGTTAATGATGTGCTATATGTAATCAAGTTGTATGTTGATCATGTATGACATACTGTTGTGTTAGTATTAACGAATTATCACCTATAATGTCACCAACGGGTCAAACGGGTCAACTGGGTCAAATGTGTCTTGTCTTTCTTAAACCTTGAGTTCCTTGGTTTGTAGAGCACTTAGGGTTTCGTGTTGATTTTGTATACACGTATTTATGTACTCTTGTGTTCTAGGTGACATTTGAAGGTTGTCTTTTTCTTTCAAGTTAAGCTCTAGGTTAATTCTTGCGCGCATCAGGTGAGTTCTTGCCCCACTTATTTTACATAATCTCTTTTGGGGGAGATAGCATACTGTTGATCACAAACGCTTTTATATATGAGTGTGTATAATATTGATATAGTGCTGTTTACCATGGAAAGTCCTCACACTTTCGGATTGTTAATATTGAATAGCGGGGAAATCTTGGGTAGTACTACTGGGTCTGACGAGCCCCACCTGTGCGACTCGAGGTCAAACGGGTGCAATTTTGTCCTAACACATATTCGTCACGACACGGTAAGTCGTGACGGGAGGCAACAAACGTAACACAGTCAGCTTCGATCACGAAATCACTATGATTAATATTTTTATGTTAATAGACTAGCTATCTATTGCAATACACTACTTATGCTCTGGAAACTGTTGATTGGTTTATATTTTAACGCAAACTCTTGAACTCACCAACCATGTGTTGACTTGTTTAGTATGCTATTCTCAGGTTAAGGTTGCCAGTTGCCTAGGAGCACGCACACCAGCATCGTTGAGTTGTCTACATTGTTTGTTTACACATTTGGGTTTATTTTCCAACTAAATATTTGTGTTTGGGGCGCGTATGTTTTGCGCATTCTCTCTACATATTACTTGTTTTGAGTTTTCTAGTTTTAAAAAAAAAACGCTTCCGCAGTATTTTAAACGTTAACTCTGGTTTTATTTATTTATCATATAGAGTCGTTCTTGGTAACTAATGACTGAGATCCTGGTATGTCACGCGCCTCGCGGTAAAACCCCGCTCGCGGATTTTTGAGGGTGTGACAGCTTAACCCATGGAAACTCACCAACTTTTAAAGTTGACCCTTTTATTTTTAACATGTTTCAGGAAATGCACAAGGTTGATGATTATCTTTTGAAGCATGCTTACACCTAGGATTTGGACCTAGGAAAAATAAATAAAATAACTTGAGACTTGAAAGTTGAACTTTGTTTATCTTTGTTTGTTGAGACATTTGGTTGTAATGTTTATTTCCACTTATGAATTTTTTTATGATAGTGTTATGTGGCTGTGAACAATCTTAACCCTCACATCTCGACATTCCGCCGTTAAGGTTGGGGTGTGACAGATTGCAAGACGAAGATCCTAACACTCATAAATATGTCAGCTCATGGTCAAATATTTTTTCATCATTTGTTATATATATATATTTATCATTGTGTTTTACGTTTTAGATTATTTCATGTTATTTTTGTTATTGGTTTATATATATTATATAACTTTTATTAATTTTTTATTATGTTTTACAATTAAAAGTAGACAATGATATTGTTTTATCAATGTGTTTTCATAACTCACAGTGTTAAGGAAAACACACTAACAAACAAACAAAAAAACACAATAAGACATTTTATGATTTTGTTTTACGTTTTATATCATTTTGTGCTGTTTTGTCATTTTTTACATGCTAGAACTACACAACAGTCTTATTTCACCATTATATATTTTTAAGATCATTATTTTAGAAAAACACATTAGTGTTAGAAAAAAATAATAACGAAAGAAAAGACACAATGAGAAACAGAAATCATATGAGTTAAAATTGTATTTTTTTATTTTTTTATATAATAATATTGTACTCGTTTTAAAGATTAAAAACACTTTTATTGTATGGTGTAATTTTTAGTAAAAAATAACGTCGTATGTTAAAGTTATAAACATATAAAAAATGGGAGGACTTGATAAAAAAATAATAAAATTGGTCATGCCTAAATTACCCCTAATTTTTTTTTACAATTTGATATCAACTATTTATTAAGAATATCCATGGTTAAGATTTTTTTTCTTACATATTTTAGATCTAAAACATTTTTTATTTAAATCAGGTTTACGATATAAAAAACATAAACAAATTATCATCTGATCGGATGGTTAAAGTTTAACGTTACATTGCTGTATTAACATCCTTTTAGTTGTTAATCCATGAAGAATAGAGTTACTTTTGGTGTTTTTTGTGTTTGTAGGTAAACATGAAGAATATAAAAGATATGGAAGTTGTGGTGTATAAATTGGAAGTCAAGAGATCAAGAAACATAGGTGAACATGTTGTGGGACTTTGCTAGCTTCAAACACGCATAACTTGAGCTAGGAAAAGAGTTACGAGACCCATAACTAGTTTATGAAAAGCTCTCAACAAGTTGTAAGTGGAAAATATTATGCGGTTAGGGGCGCCGCCGACATCGACACCGTCAGAAATGACTTTAATTGCACCGTAATTTAGAGGACCTTATCTTTTACTAACGTCGGTAAGCCACCGACGCCACTGGTGGCACACCGACCCCATTCCCCACGTTTTGATAATTTTAACCTAATTTTGATGGGACTAAAAGCGGATTAACCCTAGAACTGAATACACCTTTAACTAGCGGCAATCAAGGAAAAAAAGTGATGATCTTCCTATATTCTAAAGGTCTTCTAACATCTAAATCATCTTAATTCTTCATGTTCCATTCACTTTGTGTTGATGAATCAATGATGACGGAAGGCTAATTCGTTTATGATCTACTTCTAGTGGTGGGTTTGTGCGAGTAGTCGTTTTTCTTAATTAAATTTAGGCTTGGGATTAAATCTGGAACCCTTTAAAATCTATTAGATTTGACGTGTGATTTGATTATTTAAATGATTTTATTGTGTTTAGTGCCTAAAATTAAGATTACATTCTTGAATTGGTGTTTGTATGAATAGAGTTCGTTACACTTTGACCTGCAATCATCACTTGGATCTTATCACACATAAAATCATCATTAATGTCTTCTCACTATGTTAAGCTAAGATATCGTTACTTTGCCAAACCGCAATCCCATACTTTTTCTTCAAGATTGTTTGAAAACAAAGTTTTAATTTTGTTAATTTCACAACTACTAAAATTAACAAATCAAGTTTCTTCTCCGATGTTTGCTTTCTTAGTTTTATCATTACGACCACCTTCCATTAATTCTCTGCACATTTGACACCTTACTTGTCATTTACTATTAAAGATGATTAGTGACTCTTATATATATATATATATATATATATATATATATATATATATACTAGGTTAGTACCCCGTGTATTACACGGGTTGAATAAATAAAATATTAAATAATTATTAATGAAATTTTTTTAATTATAAACCATATGATTGAAACTACATATGAGTAAGAATATAAGTAATAAAACAATGATATCATTGTTATAAACTTTTATTTTCTAAACCCTTATTGCTTTTTTTAAATAAACATTTTGATTCAAAATAAACCGTTTTAAAAAATATTAATATTAAAAATTTCCTTATTATAACTATTAATTTTAGTTATTTTGTTTTATAAAAAATCATTTTTTAAAAAACCATTTTAAAATATTTAATATTTTTAAAAATATTTGCTGTTTTAGAAAAAATTTCTTATTGTTAAAATTTTGTTTATTTAGAAGTTATATTTATAAAAACATCTTTCTCAATTTATTGAAAAACAAATTTTAATCTCAAAAGGAATCAAATAATAATATTAGTATTTTATGTAGTTATTTAATAGGAGAGAGAAGCGGAAAAATTAAAATTAGATGGTCTAGAATTGTGCCAAGTGTCATCTTAAAACCTTATTTTATTATAATAGAAAGATATATAATACTAAAAGATTAACTTAGGGGGACACTTAGTATATTTTTAGGCCCCTAAGTTTGTTTTTCCCGCCTCTCTCTCCTCTTAAATAATTACCTAAATTAAGAAATATTAAATAATTTAAATTTTTATAGATTAAACTTTTTAATAAATTAAGAAAGATGTCTTTTTATTAACGTTATTTTTAGAAAACAATTTTATATACAATTTTAAAATTTTTCTAAAACATCTAACTTTTTTTAAAATATAAAATATTTTAAAATTAGTATTTTTAAAAAGTAAAGTTTTTTATAAACTAAAAACAATTAAAATTAGGAGTTATAATAAAAAAATTTAAAAAATAACATTTTTTAATATGGTTTGTTTTGAAAAAAATATTTAACTTTTTTTGGAAAGAAAGTTTAAAAACAAAAGTTTAAAAATTGATATCGTTATTTTATTACTTATAGTTATAACTCATATGTAATTTTAATCATATCTTATTTTAGATTATCATTTTATACTTCATAAAATTTTATTATATTTAATATTTTATTTTTTCAACCCGTATAATACATGGGTTTACTAAAGTTGTATTAAATAAATAATAATCAACAATTAATCAGAGATATTATGAACATTTATAGCCCGATCCAACCGGATTCAATACTATATCTCTATATTTAATTACAGGGTCAAAATAATTCGAAATTGATCTAATTATTACACATAACCTTTTAGTGTATATTATTTAAATCTTAATTTCTTCATACTGATATCCTCACACCCACTCAATATCTAGCTCACAATTTGACCAGTCAAAAGTATTCCTTTTAAGTCTAAAAGAAGACAGTTTTATTTGACTGTATACGTCGCTATGACAATAAACAAAAGTTTAGGTCAATCTCTGTCAAGTGTCGATTTATACTTGAAAGAGCCTATTTTTACGCATGATCAGCTGTATGGCATCTTGTCACAAGTTAAGAGTAAAGATAGATTGAAACTTTTACTACATTTGATTTTATTTTTATTTGTATGTTATTTAATAATTAATTCTTCACAACTAACTAAAGCTAGCGTGTGTATATATATATATATATAATATTTAACCGACTATACGATATCTACCGTCATCTATTTGTTTATCATAAATTTTGAATATAGGTATGCGCCAATAAACAACATTAAAGGCTTCATAAAAAGTCGACGTACTATGACAAGAAAAATGGTTCTATAGGATAACTTTATAAATAAATAATTGCTTGTAAGCTTAAAGTCAAGTAGTTGAAACTCAAACCAAGGTTTCTTAAGGAGCAGTATTTGCCCCCTAGCCCCCTAGAAATTACACCTTTTGGCAATCGTTTAGACTCAAATATTATAATAAAATAATAAAAAGCATAATAAATAAATAGTAAAAGCTTAAGTCTCACCATATATATCATTTTAAAAATCAGTTTGGTTTAAGTCCATAATCACGTGATTTGATAAATAAAATCTAGTCATGGAGCAATAAGGTGTAAAGTTTCACAACGATATACTCCAATCGTAACTAAATATTTTAACTTTAATTATTTGATCTTGTGAACAATGGAACCCAAATTATTCTTCAATGACCTTCCAGAATCTCACGGGTCTTCGCATAAGACTAGACCCGCTTACCCGTTTCTGGATCCAACCTGGAGTGGGTCCTCATCGTCGTCCCCTAATATGTGGCATCATCAGTGCTTCCCCAACCATCCTTGAGAGGAGACGCTAGTGCTACATTTCAAGCTACCACCTCCACCTAATGGTGTATGTCTTTGACCAGACGAGGAGCCGTGCCCTTGACATGCTAACGAACTACCCCTGGTTTTTGCCATTTATAAATCAAACATTATACATACATTGATCAATGATCATATAACATGATTTCAAGCTAGAGTTGACATGCTGCATTGTACATACATTGATCATATAACATGATTTCAAGCTAAAGTTGACATGCTACATTGTACGTGAACATTATACATATATTGCACATCCACATATATACATACACTATGTAACTATGCCTTTCCAAGAGTAATAAAAGAACTAATACATAGTTAGATTAATAAGTTTATATTAACATTTTGTGCTTCATATCTATCTCTTCTTCTTCACTCCTATCTCTTCTACTTCTAACTTACGACTCAAATTAATCATAAAGAAGGTAAATTTTAACTTAATTTTATGTTGCATCAACTAAGAAAAGTTTTATGAGTGTCATTATAAAAGTATCTTGATATTTTACATAAAAAGAATTATGACTGTCAATTGATACCAATAGGTACCTTTAAATCCGCCCCTGCTACTGATAATACCTGCTCTTGACAAGTTTTTGTTACTAGGTTAATACATCGTCAAACCTTTTATTTGTTGACACCCTTAAATTTAAGGCTTAGTAATGACTCTTAAACTCAATAAAAAATAATGTGTAAAGAAAATCAAACCTCAGACCTCATGTCAATTGACATAAATTATTAGAAAAGGAAAATAATAAAACTTTGATGTTACGTCCCATTTGACATTTTTAGCTGTATAAATACAAAATCTTTATGTAAAGCGTAAACCATTGCTAAATATGAATCAAACAAAAAGTGTTTTGAATTTTAATATGAAACTAGTATTAAGCCTCCCGTGTTGTAGTGGTGACGTAAAAACATATCAAGTAGCACCAATGGCATGCTACCGCCAGTGATCATCAACGCCGAAAATTCTTTTACTAAAATAAATGAAAAATAGAAAAACAAACCAAAAGTAGAAATAAAGACGTTAAACCACGTAGTAGAAACGTAAAACATATAAAACAATAAGTATATCTAGGAGACTAGGACCAGCGCGTTGTGACGGGGTCGTTAAACGGAGAAAAAAATAAGCGTAAAAACGTTGAACCATAAACGCACGCTACGGCGTGTTAACTCGCAAAATTTAGATCGGAATGGGTAAAACGAAAATTTATAAAATATGAAAAGTATAAGGAAACAAAGTTGCAAAATTTAGATCGGAATATGTAAAATGAAAATTTATAAAATATGAAAAGTATAAGAAAACAAAGTTGAAAATAAAAAAATGTTTGGGCTAAGTTATAAAACATATAAAAATAAATTAAAATAAAAAGAAATTAAAGATTGAAAAAAAAAATATGAGTAAAACCCAGTGGGTTAAATGAGAAAGTTATTTGTAAGTAGAGAAATGAAGTTTTTTTATATTAAGAGTTTAAGTCTCATTTAACATATTACTGTAAATGAGTAGTTGTGTATAATATGTGTTTTACTAAAACACATATTACACACAACAACTCATTTGTAATAATCTGTAATAAATAAAACACAAACTCTTAATATAAAAAAATTTTATTTGTCTACCTACAAATAACTTTTTCATTTAACCCATATACATCATGAGTAATTTACAGTAATCTATTATAAGCGAAACTCTTACTTTTAACCCGAAAGAAGCTTTATTACTCTGTCATTTGACCCAATCCCCCGCTCACCTTAAATCTTAGAGGTTGAAATGTCCGTTCAGTAACCAACTTGGGCGGCTTCTAACTCGTTGAGCATCTTTCGTGACTGCATCATCACCATCATCATCATATTCATATAAAGCCCAAGAAGCAAAAAGATTTGTGTGCTTCAATTCTCCTGAAGAAATCATTTCAAACCCATTTGTCACATTTGTCCAATTGTCTCTTCACCCAACACACACACCCTACAATCTTGGATTCTTGAATCCACACTCCCCTCTTTCTATATTCACCATCATCATCGATTCCCCCAACTGAAACTCGATTCAATTCAACTCTTCGAAATGCTCGAATTCAAAGCCTTCAAGAAGAAAATGTGGATGTTTTCTCAATAAGATCCTCTCTGTAACCAAACCCTCTTGTCTTTATCCATCTAATGCAAGAAAATATGTACACAAAATCAAAATCACAATCTCAATCAAAATCATCTGCATCTCTATCGATTATTACACTCATCAGATTTCCCCTTCGTATGGTTTCTTTCTGGTTTGCACCCACCATACGTCCACCAGGTCTCGACCCTTAGAACATTGATCACATCATCACAATCTTTCTATCCCTTAGTTTTTTCTATACACTTAGTACAATAAGATATAGATACATATAGCTGTAAAGGGTATTTGCAAGAATGGATTTTTATGACTGGAATCTTGAGTTTTCAGACTTGGGATCCATTGGGGATGATGGATCTTTGATGGGTTTAGGTGGGTTTGATGGGGATTGTGGAAATGTTGATGGGTTGTTGTTGAAATCTTCTGAATCTTTGGTGTTGGATGGTGAAAAAGGAGAGCTTGTGAAGGCTAAAGGTAAAGTGGCTGGTAGAAGAAGTGGATTGATGTCTGATGAGAAAGCTTTGGCTGCTTTGAAGAGTCATAGTGAGGCTGAAAGAAGGAGAAGAGAAAGGATTAATGCTCATCTCGACACCCTTCGGGGACTCGTGCCCTGCACTGATAAGGTTGTTGTCTATAGAACCCTTTCCTCCATTGGTATTTGATCATATATGTTGATTTAACACCATGTGAATCTTTGTGCAATTAGATGTTTCTGCTATAGTTTTTATGTTTCTATATGGTTGTGCCTTTAAATTGTTACTTATTTGGTCGTATTTTGATGTTCGCGATCAAGTTGGTTGCTTTTTTGAACGGATTCAACGGTGAATCGTGTGGGAAAAGAGATTCTAACAGAGTATATTAGTTGAATCCTGTTCTTCTGAATTTGGATACATGATGATATTTCTAATTTGCATGACTTATTTGGTAACAATGTACTTCTTCTTGGCATTTGGATTCTTTGAATAATTGAAGTTTAACCATTTTAAGAATTTCGGTAAAGAAGTTAAGTTTAATTAGGTAATCTGACATCAAACACATATGGGCACAATGCATGATTGAAGTTTTCTTGAAAATTATGGTTGCCTAACAAGTTATAGTCTTTTAAAAGATGAAAGTCAACCTTCTTTTGCAGTTTTGACTCAGACTCTTTAACTACCATGGGAGATCAGGTTGACTTTTTTCTGAAGATATGATTCTTAAGTAGTTGGATCTAGCATTAGAACTAACAACCAAGAACTAAGAGCTAATTGTGGAGCCAATTTGTTAATTAGAACTACTTACATATCGTTTTCAGTGTTTTGTCATTGGTTTCACTTGCTCTATTACTTACAATTATGTCATTGTCATATCACATTAAACTTTTAATGGCGGCGAAAACTATTGATGTTGATCCAGTTTTATAAACATATGGTTATCTTTCACTATCTTTGTCTTGTGAAATTGCAACATCTTTTTTTCGAAATATACATAGTTAGAATCATCTGATGTTTATATTAACATATTACTTGTGTGGATTTAGACTATGCTAGAATATTATTGCTGAAAAATAATTTAAGATATAAAATATTATTGCTGAAATTACATTGGATAACTACCATGGATTACTACATGACACTTGTTATAAAAAGGAGGCTTTCTTTAGGTTATAATAATGTCAATGATATAATATTGTATATACACAATTATTGTAATAAAATATATGGTCAACTTTTATAAAATTAGTTGACATTAAATTTTTTATTTGTCTCAGACATTTCAAAAAGGTTCATTAGGTCAAAGAAGCAACCTAAGTTTCTCATTCATGGTACTTGAATATTTGTAATAATTCACTTCTAAAAATAAGATATAAGTTGACTTTTGAGGTCAAACCTGTTTCCATTTGATCTCAAATCTGATGAGTGTGCTAACTTCAATATCATTGTTGAAAATTAAAATACTTTACCATAATCAAATGGTTTCTCATACTTTAATGGTTCAAAATTTTTAAGTTCTGTTTTGCATTCAATTTTGAAGTGAAACCTTAGCCAGTTTGACTTTCAAGTCAAAGTATGCAATTTTGTAGAAATGAAACTAATATGTTATGTTATTTTTAACAGATGGACAAAGCCACATTACTCGCTGAAGTTATCCGCCAAGTAAACCAACTTAAAATAAATGCACAACAAGCCAGTTTAGGTTTACTCATACCAGAAGATGTCAATGAAGTCAAAATTGAAAAACTTGACAACGCTGCAGTCAACGGAGGTTTTACTTTTCATGCATCTGTCTGTTGTAAGCACCGACCCGAGCTCCTAACGGATATAAAACGAGCCCTTTTTGAACTCAAAGTCAACATCGAGAGGGCCGAATTGTCAACTCTTGGAGACCATATGAAGATTATTTTCGATTTCACTACAAATGAAAATCTACTTACTTCTGTTCGTGAAACGCTTACTTCTGTTATAGAAAAAGGAGCGATGTCGCTTGATTACTCCCCGAGAACAATGCTTTCTAACAAGAGGAGGAGGTACTGTCTTTGACCCGAGTTTGATTCGGTTTCACATGCTTTTTTGTGGTGAAATTGAAGTTTGTATAAAGTTTCTTATGTTTGTAGTCTTGAGACTAAATAAGGTGACATGTATATTGTGGAGTGAAGGTGTGATATGTTTGAAATAGAGGTTTTATGATGCTTTTGTTTGTTTCTTGTATATGTATATCTATGCAATGGCTAATATTAAGATACTTATATAAACCACATCATGACAACATGTGTTTTTATCAGTTTATTGATTTTTATGTATTATTGATGATATTTATAATTGTGTATATTTTACTTTCTTAAAGTTTATTTAAGGTGTTGTTTTGTATAGTTATGTTGTAGTTAATGATCATTAATATGATTTTTTATTTATAATTTATTAAAACACAATAAGCTGGCAAACCGTTATCTAGACAATTTAAATTGTATAAAAAATATTTCATAAGACGCATCAAAATATTTAATAAGAAGATGTATTTCGTGTTATATGTTGTTACTAGCTTTAGTTACCCGTGTATTACATGGAAGTATGAAGAGATAATCATTAAATACATAAAAATAAAAATAAAATCAAGTGTGTTATATATTAAATAAGATATAACAACTTTTGATTATAAGGTCACGAATGAGAAAAAACATCCTTGTAAACTACATTTGTAGTAACATTAGTAGGTTTATACTCATTATCTAAAGCTAAAAGCTTCAATCCATATTTACACTTAACTTGTGACAAGATGCCATAAAGCTGATCATGCGTAAAAATAGGCTCTTTCAAGTATAAACCGACACTTGACAGAGATTGACCTTAACTTTTGTTTATTGTCATAACGAAATATACAGTCAAAAAAGATTGTCATCTTTTAAACTTAAAATGAATACTTTTGATGGGTCAAATCGTGAGCTAGATATTAAGTGAGTGTGAGGATATTGGTATGAAAAAATTAAGATTTGAATAATATACACTAAAAAATTATGTGCAATAATTAAATCAACTTCAAATTATTTTGATCTTGTAATCATATATAAAGATATAGTATTGAATCGGGTTAGATCGGGCTATAAATATTCATAACATCTCTGATTAGTTGTTGATTATTATTTATTTAATACTAACTTTAGTAAACCCGTATATTATACGGGTTGAAAAAACAAAATATTAAATATAATAAAACTTTATGAAGTATAAAATGATAATTTAAAATAAGATATGATTAAAATTACATATGAGTAATAACTATAAATAATAAAATAACGATATCAATTTTTAAACTTTTGTTTTTAAACTTTTTTTACCAAAAAAAGTTAAATATTTTTTTTTTTCAAATCAAACCATATTAAAAATGTTATTTTTAAAATTTTTTTATTATAACTTAATTTTAATTATTTTAAGTTTATGAAAAAATTTACTTTTTAAAAATACTAATTTTAAAATATTTTATATTTTAAAAAAAAGTTAAATGTTTTAGAAAATTTTTCTAATTGTATGAAAAATTATTTTCTAGAAATAACATTAATAAAAAGACATCTTTCTTAATTTATTAAAAAAATCAATCTAAAAAAGAATTAACATAATTTAATATTTTTTAATTTAGGTAATTATTTAAGAGAAGAGAGAGGCGGGAAAAATAAACTTAAGGGGCCTAGAAATATAACAAGTGTCTTCTTAAGTTATACTTTTAGTATTATATATAGATATAGATTGTAAATACCAATTTATGGCAAGCACAATTTATGGCAAGCACCAATTTAGTATTTTTTTCCCTAATTTTTCTTAGTAGTTTTTCTTTGTTTAATAAGTTTTTTTTTTCTTTCTTGTTTGGTCCGAGCAGAGTTCCCACTGGGCCTAGGATTGTTGCTGCTGGGCTTAGGATTGCTGGGTGCCTGGGTTGAAGAGTTGTTGGTTCGGGTTAGTGGGCTTAATTTGGAAGACATCCAGCAACCCGTTTTGTGTCTGAAATATACGCGGGTTGTGGGTCAGGTGGTTCTATCAGTTTTGCTATTGAACAATTATATATAGTGAAGAGACGGGTCTTGTGCATGATTGATCTTGTTTTTCAAAACCTACTGACGAATCATATTCTCTGTGGTTTGCAATCTTCTTCTCTTTTACGATTTAGGGTTTCATCGTCTTGATTTCTAGTTTTTCAGTCTTGTGACCTTGTTTAGCAAATTATGATATCATCTTTTGTGCGGTAGTGTTGAAATTGAATATGTTCTTTTTGGTTGTCATCTTTTACTTTGTTCTTATATTTGGGTTATTGGATATATTTGGTTTGGGTATTCTTTGTTGATATACCATTTTTGACAAGTTTATAAAAGCTATATATATTAGCATTAGAGGTGATAACTTGGTAATATATCATTAAACACATATAGCCCGTAGGGCTCTTTCCATCAAAACAGAAAACACGTAGGTCTTTTGACCATTGTTTTTAAATATCAAATAATAAATAAACTAAAACCCATAGCAACAAATACTGAAATTAAGGTTTTAATTAAATGTGTGTTATATTTTCAAAAGTGACATTATTAGATGCGAAAAAGCAATAGCAATCTCTTTATTAATTTACATGTAGGCAGGCACCTTCAAGTTGTCTTCCAATTGTCAGGCCACCTTAATAGTATTTTTATTATTTTGAGTTTACAAATCTTAAATGAATTAATAAAACTTTCGTAAATCTCACAAAATATAGGGTGGAAAGTTAACGTCTCACCTCAAATCAGAGTGCAATTTCACATTTGTATTATCAAATATTAAATTGCGACTAAATAAATCTCAAACTAAATTAGTAATCCAAAATGTTGTAATCTTTCAAATTCAAATATTCAAAAATCTAATAAAATACTCCATTACAATCTAGTGATTTTTTTTTATTTTCAGTCATCCTTGGTTTCTTTCCGAGTACCTCTAAAATGCACGAGCGGTTTAACAACCCGTATCATTCCATGGAGATGTTGTATAAAGAAAAAAGCTTATTACAACAATATATAAAAAAGAGTAAAGAAATTCTACGATACCTTAACTTTTTGTTTAACCAAAAAGTTAAAACACGCGATATGGCCGCTTACAAATATTATTTATATGTAAAAACGAAACCCAACCTGTGTGTTGGGGGAAGAGGAGTGCTAACCACTGTGTCAAAACCCGAACTTGTTTAGTTTACATTCCACGACCAATTGTTTATATACAAAACCAACAAGCACGAAATTAAAAAGAACAAAAAAATATATTAATATTTATAACGAGTCACATACGCTAGTCTCTGTCACTCTGTGTATCGATACTTGCCTTTCGTGGGCCAAAAATTATCTTGTAAATATCCAATGGCAAATGAGATATTTAAACGTGACATGAACAAACTATATTATATCAAAAGAAAATTGAACTTTAGTTGGTGGAGTCTCCGATTTCAAATGGGCATAAGTATGCTATAAAAATTATGTAGTTACTTTTCTATCGTTATTATTATCACTTAATATTGGCGGCTTAAACTTAATCTAACAAGTTATATTCCATAATTTTTTTCAAAAAGATCTTTAACACTTCATTAACAGTAAATATATTTTTTTACCAACTCCAAATTTACGCCTTACCAATTATCTATATATGTATATTACGTGATTTGAACTCTCAACCAGTTGAATATAGGATATAGGATAAACTAACATATTTTTATCATGATGTCCTTTTAGAAACATATTATTTTTTATTAGATTACACAATGACACCAAAAATTCTTTATTTCATTTTTTACTATCATAGTTATTTAATATTGGTTTTGTATGGTCCTGAATTATCACACGTATATATGTAAAATGATTGATGAAAGGAATCTATATTTATAATTGAATAATTGAATACATAGTGATACATTGTTTCGACGTTTGGTATATGTAAACACGAGTCCACCACTATTAGTATGGAGTATGGATATTACATGTTTTATCATAAAGTGTTAATGGCTATGAGTTGAGAATGGAGGTGGTACACGTCACTTGAGCACCGATCATTCTCTAATGCAAGGGATTTTGTTCCAAGCACATATCATCTTATATCGTGCACAAAATGTCTTTTTATTCATCTTTGCGTTAATTCTCTAGTTTAATGTTAATTAGATAAAAAAATTTTATTTTTGTACGTTGTTAGACCAAAATACTTTTTATAAATTTCCAAAACCAGCGTATAAGAAATCGAATTCCACAAAATATATATTAACTTTTCAACTTATACAATACAAACGTCTTCAAATTGTTACTGCAACGGGTGATCAACTCACTGACAAACGTGGATAAACACAAGGATATGACACATGAAGGGTTAAATCTTAAAGCAATACTTTTGTAAATATAAAGGATTAAAATATGAAAATCCAGCTTTGAGGCCACATTGTGCTGGCATTTCGACCTTTCCCACTACAATATAGACCTTACACAAAGTTGTTACGGTGCGTAACCTTGTTCTTTTTGCGGTTTATCAAGAGCTTTTCGTTGACTGTTATGGGTCCTGTAACGATATTACTAGCTCGAGTTATATCTATAGTCCTACAAAACAAGAAATGAACTAAGCTAAAAAATAGTAAACAAGCTAAGCTAGAAAGGGGGTAACAATCTTATCACATGCATCTAAAACTTGAATAAATGAAATAATAGTTATCCAAACTGTTGTGCTTATGGTACCGGTGAAGTTCTCGATCTATGACTTGATCAATGAACCAACGATAAGGAAATAATACTATGGTCCTGACCTAAAAGTACGATGTATTTGTGGCGAGTGTGATTAAATATGGATATGCGTCCTGAAATTCATTACCTAAAATGTGAGGTAGTAAACATAAGAATATACGGGTATAGTATGTGTAAAATTGCACCTAGCCAGTCTAATAATATATATACAGACTAGTTTGTTGTTAAATTTATCATAATCATATCTAAAGGACAAAGGTGGTGTCAATTAAGTAAAGTATTATGTGCTAGCATATAAGAGAAATAGTGTGTCTAAAATAAGATTTCTAGCATTTACTTTCTAAAGATCTAGAATCATATAATTCTAATAAAGACACTATATATACAGTCTAGAATTGGCCGACAATCTATTATAGTTATTATGGTGATAATGATGATCATAACGAAGGATCTCAATCATCTCATGATAATAAGGCTGGTCTTCTTACTAAAAGAATGTGCCTACAAATAGAGCGAAAATAGTGAAGCTTCTGAATATCTTTCGATTCTTCATCAAACATATGAAGAATGTTATTGAAAGTGTGATTGAGCACAATATAATAAAAGTTGAACTAAAACTTAAAAATTGAACACTAAAATAACAAATTGATATAGGAGAGAAGAGAAGCTTGCAAAAACCAAAGGGTTCACCTAAAAAGACGAAATTTTCTCAACCGATAAGGAAAATATGTGTTTAGGTATGAGAACCAAGCTTGTAAAATTATGGGTGAAATCACTATGAAGAATGTTGTATACACTAAATGATTTGTTACAAGTGTGGGCAAAAATGAAAACTCGATGTATAAGTTCCATAAATGTGAGCTTCAATTGTTACAATGCTAGGCACTTCAAATCAGAAGGTCTAGAATTAAGAAAGTAGGGAAGTGGTGTAGGAAATATCCATGAGACTTGTAACAACCCACCTACTAGACCAGATGAAATGCATAATTAACAATCAGCAAAAGCAACAACTAGTAGTTTTTTTTATTGATATTTATAGTTATTGTTTACAACCAAGTTTAGAAAATAAACTATTTTCAAGTTCTTAAGCTTCCTGAGGCCCAACAAGGAGAACTATCCTCAGAATTCACATATCAGTCATCTAACTACGTAAGTATACTCAAAACTATGTAAGCACCAAGGAGAACTATCCTCAGAAATCACATATTAGTCATCTACCTACACTAGTATACTCAAAACTATATAAGATATTATTAGTAACTCATGAGACACAGTTTATAAATAAGCATGTTATTATGCATCATTATATGTATCGTATTATGGCTAGAGGCTTGGTGCCTTCTGTGACTTCCATAACAACTCATCAATAATGGATTGTACCCTCCATTGTCACATAGGTATGGGTGCCTCACATAGACATACAGTCCTAAGGTCCATTCACCCTGCTGACCATTACCGCCTAATGAACCCCCCTCCCCTCCCATGATTCTCACACCCATTATATATAAAAAGATCCAATCATATCTCCACTAACATAATACATATTGTAACATTTTTGTTTATTACCAGTTGACCAAACAAGTATACTGTGTGCAATAAACAATCATGATAACTCACATGAATTACTAATTTGATCCCAATTACAAGGATTCCTGGAACATTGTTCTTATTGATTATCGAGATATGCTTAGTTACGTAAATCAGAATAGGATTGAAGAATGGTTAATCATCAACTAAGTTAGATTTGGGTGATTAGTCATACTTTAATCATAGTTGATCAGGCTATGCATAAT
This sequence comes from Flaveria sonorensis, assembly GCA_025506505.1. Lineage (NCBI taxonomy): Eukaryota > Viridiplantae > Streptophyta > Magnoliopsida > Asterales > Asteraceae > Flaveria > Flaveria sonorensis. The sequence goes on from CM046429.1 coordinate 9,868,060, forward strand.
CTAGGACTATATTTCCTACTATATAACCTAGTCATGAACCCTAAACAACAATCACATTTAAATAAATAAATCAAATTAAACCTTAACTGAAGGAGCTAGATGTGAATCGAAGCTTCAGAAGCATTCAAAGGGCTTGGAACAATGATTTAAGAGGAAAGGATTTAAGAGAGGTGTGAATAAATGAACTGAAGTCGAGTTTCTATTTGTAGGGCAGATAGGTGCCTGATGCGGACCGAAAAAATAGGTGATGTAATTCACATCACCCTGAGGCGCCCAACTAGAGACAGGTGTTAATCCTTTATCTGCGGCTGACCGCCTTAACCCTTACGGACCACAACAACTTCCTATTGTGGTCCAGATCATTGCTAAGTCATGAGCCACGCGTTGAACCATTGATCTTTGTCATCACGACAAGTGTGACACAACTATCGTTTCCTTATTTCCCAAGTTACGACTCACATTCACCTTTGATCCTAGCCACAGGCTTTGCTTCTTGGACCCCACTAGAGGTTGTCGTCTCTTAGACCCCTCTACTAGAGGTGCTGCCCTCCTACCCCCGTTTGCTACCGAAGCTTCTAATTAAGTAAGGATATTACATGAATAAGGAGGTAAAGAAATGAAAGAGGTTGGAAGCGCTAAAAACACAAAGTAAAGTGTTTCAAATAACGACAGAAAAGGCCAATGTCACACTTGATGTCGTGACATGTTCATTCTTAGTCCATTCTATCCTTTCTTATATAGCTTTTCAACTTTGGCGCTAGTAGGCCTTTTCGTTGGATTTGTTTGCTTATAAGTCGACCCCAACCAACAGTACTGATAGAGAAGATTTATAGGGTCACATAACGTGTAACCTTTTGTGATAAATGTGTTTAAATAGTTTAGCCACATGTGTAAATGTAATTGTAGAAGTTATAATCATGAGAAATAATAATTTATTATAAAATATAAATATTATTATTATTTGATTAAAAATTAATATTTATCCGGTTATAAATATTATTTAATCAAATTGGTTTCACTAGTTATTTACCAAGTTGTACATAATGAATTAATAAATGTTAAAAATTGAAATAATATTTATTAAATGTAATGGCTGTGATACGAAAGAAGTTGACGTTCTTTTCATACATACATTTTGATTGCCTCGTGAAGATGTAGATTATAATAATTTTGTTCCAATCAGTAGGACAAATTCAAGCACATCATCACATCCTTTTAGTAAAACTATAGACGTGTAAAAATTCCAAACACCCCCAAAAACCTTGATCATTAACTATAGATGGTCGAAGATGAGAGAATGACAAAGAGATTAGGAGTACATTACGGGATGCACAATAGTCACATATCACCGAGTCAATTACTAACAAATTCAATTTCAGTATCACAACTGTATCATCGATTGAGGATGAAGTCACTCTTAGAAATTATAAGAATTTAGCTTTCATTGGTCACCACCACTCTTGGCCACCACAGCACAACACCACCACCACCCCACCGCCACCTAGGATTCCGGAAAGACTAAAACCATTCGAGAGAAATCGTTTAACGTGATCAAACAAACCTTAAGTATCTCCTTTAATCAAGAACCCGATAGCGATGAGCGGCAAGGATGACAACAAAACGACTCAAAATAGGGTAGAGAATCAAGTTAGTGCCATATTGAATAATCCTTTCGTCGGCAGGATAAAAACAAAAACAAAGAATGTTAGATATGTTAGTGTAATTGAATTGACCAATGGCCAATATGATTATAATATTCATCAAGCAAGTTAGCAGGTTGGAGTGCACACTTGTTTGAGTTTATTATAATATTTGATTGAAAACCTTCTTAAGGGCGAAGCCCCTAAGCAATATGGATTCTAAGGGGGCAATGCCCCTGGTAGCAGGGTCCATGGGGCAGAGCCTCTGGCTGGGGTCGAACAGAGAATAAAAATTGCCAAAACAGTTTTGCATTTTTATTTTGGTAAAAATGGTTTAATTAAAAACACATTTAAAACTGTTTTCCACTTTCACATGAGAAATTCGAGTAGAAAAAGTCGTATTTTTTTGGTCATTTTGAATTTGAAAAGGAAAACTACAAAACGATAGTTTTCCACGCCTCCTTGAAATTAAATTGTTTTCTGAATTTGGTCTCTCTCGAATTTCTTCTTCTAGTTCACAAAACACACACACAAATTCATACTTTAATCTTAATCTACATCTCAACTGTATTCAATTGAGATATTCATGTGAAACTAATAATTTTAATCTGAAAGTGATCACACAACTCTCAGATTATCCAGGCTTTGATTTCAATTTCTCTACAAAGAAACGATAAAATACGCAAGACGCATCGAAGGAGCACCTCCGTCAACAAGATGAAAGGCATAATGGCCACCACTTTTGGCAACGACACCACTACCACTAGCACTGCCACCTAGGTATCCAGAATCAAACTTAGCAATGACAATCATTCATGATGACGATGGCATCGATGGTAAATGAATGTGAAAGTAACACAGACGATTGTGGGAAGCCACAACCATCCTCATAAACCCTAACTTTAACGGGTACCGGTTCCGGTCACGACACCATTGCCACCACCACACCACCGCTACCTAAGATTCAGGAATTATACCTGACAACGAGGGCCGATCATAGTGACCATGGTTGAGAAAGAGAGAAGGAGAAACAATTAAAGGGAGAGAACGAGAAGAGAGGCGTCCAAAAGAAAGAGAAAGACAAACACATACTCGTCCAAAAGAATAGGCTTATCGGGGATTACAATTGTTCACAACTTTTTTGAATGTATATAGTTAAAATTATATTAATTATGTTATGTTTTATTTTTGTAAAACAGTCAAATATGAGAATTCTACAATAAAAACAAGGGGTAAATGATTACAAAAGTCAATTCCACAATCAACATGACTCGTATACATCAAAAATCTATAAAAAAGGCCAATTATACATTTTTTTTCATTTACTCTTCATTTTATGTGAGTCATAACTTTGAGTGGAATAAATGCATGTCATAGTCAAATTCAAAGTAGAAGTAGGTCGTGACTCGTGCGTTGTAGGGGTGCACTTTCAAGGCTTCGATCCTGCACGGAAGGAACCATTCTAAACATTGCTACCACTCACCTTTTTGGGTAAAAACAATCATTGCTTCTTTGGAAGATAAAAGCTAGAAAATTATTATCAGTATCTTTATATCAATGTAAAAGTGCAAATGTGTACGAGAGCGATTTTTTTAACTGCAACTCACACACATATATTTAAGATACTCATAATTCTATAACATAATTAGTTTAGATTAATTTGTAACCATTAACTTCAAAAGGTTTCATCATTCTTACTTTAAATGATTTTATCATTAATAAAACCACCCCACCACCCCTATGAGATCTAACTATCTAAATAGCCCCACCCCTAAGTGGTGTGATGGTAAGGCAATTGCCTTTGAGGGAGAAGACCTGGTTCAATTCCGGGCATAGGCGTAATTTAGGTGGTGTAGTTTAGAGGGTATGTGCGTTTGCCGTTCAAAAAAAAAACTATCTAAATACATTTAAGTTAATATTCAGCTGTATCTAGTATTATTAGTATTATATTTAAGCTGGTAATAAATTCCTGTAAAATTAAACAAAAAAATATTTATCTGAAACAATTTTAAGAAGAATTCCTCTAGTTATTCATTAATTCTAAAGTTTTCTTTTCCACGGTCAATGTTTTAAAGATTTCTTTGTTATTTTCATATGTGCATCACTAAGTGAAGGCAAATACAATTATGTGAAGGTGATGGATCGATCAAAGATCTTATTTTCCAATGTCATCATGATGTAGTCTTTAGGTGGCTTACCCAAATTGACCACTTAAAAATATACAATACTAATTATATAACTATGTATTGATCCAACTAAAAGAACTTTAATAACTCCTCAAAATCCCATCAACGTCACATGTTAAAGTTTTGAAACTTTCAAATAGAAATTTCACTTCATGTACAATCAAGAAACCAACACAGGCTGATAGCTTATAAACATAAGCATATATGATTTAAAATTCTAAAAACCCAAAATATATTTCCCTTTACTTTGAAATATCACAAACACAAATATTTACCAATGTCGGGTTACAATGTGACATTGGTATTCAAATATATCCAGTCCTAGGTATAAACATATGAGAACTTTATATAGTTAATGTTATTTTCGGGAAATGTTCAACTACAAAGACTTGAAAAACTATAAAGTGTACGAAGGATTAAGATGTTAACACGTTAATATTGGACTAGCTCATTTGGTGGAGGCTCCTGCCTCTTAGATTGGAGGTTCTGGGTATGGTGTATATTGATGTAATTTAGAAGTAGAGTATGATTTGCGGTTAGAAAAAAGATGTTGACACGTGTCTTTTTTATCAAGATTAAGTTGAGGGTAAAATTGGTAATGTTCCCCCTTTTTATTTTCCACCTTTTTTTAACCGCTCGTAATTTTTACATACGACACTATTTTGTAAAATAATTACACCATAAAAACGAGCATATTTTTTACGCGTGTAGTGTTGATATAAAAATACAAAGTTTTATTTTTCATATTTTTTAACTCACTGTGTAATTTCATCTGGTCATTATGTCATCCAACTTTCTTAGGCATTTGGATATGGGTAATAACCCTACTAACTATTTTGAGTTTTTTCTTCATTTTAGAATATTCATCTTATTTTTAACATATAATTAGTTTTATTAAAATAATAAACACTCAACTTCATTATACTGGCGTGAACTTTGTATAATTTATCATTTACGCCCCTAGATGTAGGTATAACCAGGACATAACTATCTTCCCTTTCAATGGCTACCAACACTGAGGCAAAGTCTTAAATAGAACTAGTTGAACTCGGCATGAGAGATTTTCGAAGACGATTTCATGAGTTTTATCAGTGTGACTAGATTTATGGCTTGATATAGTGCTCGCCTTTTATTTAATGATTTTTAGATCGACTTTTGAAAAACCTATCTTCCCCATCCGTAGGTGATCTCTTGCTAAATCCTGATGGACTTCCGGTAAATAAATAAACTTTATTGTTTCTTAAAAACATTACGATCATAAAATATTAAGGTTTCACTAAACCATTTTAGGTCATAAGATGTCATGTTGCATGTTAATGAGTTGTGTTTGATGATATGTTACCTAATTTACCCTTATGACCTTGTTATAACTTATTGTGTGTTAATGAGTTATCATATATTACACCAAGTCATTTTTAGGTTAACAAGTCATGTTAGGTGTTAACTACTTATGTTTGATGAAATGTTGTCTAATTTATCATTATGTTTAACCTAATCTGACATATACAGTCATACTATTATAATGAGTCATTATAAGTCACAATGGTCGTGATAGGGAGTTTTACTGCATTATGTGTGTCCATTATTAATCTTGATTCACCTCATTTGACCATGATTTTATTTAACTATTAAACACTTGATTATATTTGACCTTGCTTGACGATTACTGATAGAATTATATAAAAAAATAAAAGGTATCAATTTTGTTGGTAATTTCCCTCCATTGTCGGTATACACGATGTCATAGACCTATTAAAATAATCATGTTTGAAAAATTATTAAATATGCTTGATCAATTTTAAGCATTTTAACCAAGTATAAACATGTTTGACAAAACATTTTGTAACACATTAGGCAAATCTCATATCGGTCATGGACAAAGGAGGTCTTGGCTTCATAAGAAATATCATGCCTTTAATATCACCAACGCGTTTTGGACGCATTGGTTTTGGATGAGAAGAGAACTCTATAATTAAGCATGCACAGGTGGCAACAATCCACGGATAAATGACCTCCCTAGGAAGTTTTTACTCGGGCAAACAAAAGCAAAATCTGTGAGCTGCTCATGGGTATAGTAGACAATATTTGTGGTATAAAGGACCGAATGTTACAAATGGTATTAGAGTCAATCCTGTGACTTTCACGATGGTGGGACAAAACTCATCAAGGACAGTGAGTCTCCTCAAGCAAATCCCACATCCATAGATGGGATGAGGGGGCAAACCTCATCGAGGATGATAAGTCCAAAAGGGGGGTGATTGTACCACCTTAGACAATTCCCACATCGGGGTGGATAGGAGAGATGTTGGATTCATAAGAAATGTCTTGGCTCTAATATCAACAATGCGTCTTAGGCGCATTGGTTGTAGATGAGAGGAAAACTTCATAGTTAAGTGTGCTTGAGTGGTAACAATCCAAGGATGGATGACCTTAATATGAAGTTTTCACCCAGACAACCAAAAACAAATTTGTGAGCTGCTTGTGAGCAAAATGGATAATATTGGTGATATGAGAGGTCGTATGTTACATATTTTTATTAAACAAAGACTAAATACCATGTGGTCAATGTTAATGCATGACTTGGTGAGAATCATTAGCTTTCTATGTTAGTATCTTGTGCGGCATTTTCATAACCAAATCAGACCAGGCAGTCATAGAACCGGTCTGGTTATACCTATTTAGACCGTTTATAATTGAACCGGCCGGTTACTAGTCAAACCGGTGAACCAGTTGAACCAGAGCGCGTGGTCGGATCCGGTTTCAAATTTTTTAATTTTTTTTACTATTCCTCTTTTAAAGTTGTATTCTCGATATAATTTACTATTACTTGATATAGTTCTTTAATTCTTTATATTTTGTTAATATATTCATTTCAAAACATATACTATTTTCATATTTTGTTTCGAATTAGATAGGCAAAAATAAGTTTATTTTTCTAATATTTATAATGTCATTTGGTTCTTTAATACAATCCCGCTAATATGACTAATTTGACCAATAAACCAACAAGATGACTGATTCGTTGTTTGATTTTAATCTTAAAACATTAGTCTTGTGATCTTGTATTTCATACTAAGCAACAAAAAAATTTGATGATGTACAAAAAGTTGAGCTCACGAGTAAAAGTTCTTAATTAGTGATATTTAATCCTCAATTTATGTTGTGTCAAATTTGTAAATCGGTTAAGTTTTTATTAACAGATACTCTACATCTTTTAGAATTTAGTGTTATAACTTAACTGCAATTCTTTTATTTTTAGTATGCAGACGCACTTACATATTAATATCAAAATCATGAGTATTGATATCGTATAAAGATCAGATTTCATCACGGGGATTTGGTTTTCAGATTGGATCGTATCGTATCACTTTTAACATGTTTTAAGTTATATGATCTAAATCCTTGTTACTTATTAATGAAACATCCATTATTGTTTAACCTCATTAAAATATAAATATATTGTGTTGAAAGCATGCACATTTTATGAGAAAATCTAGATTAAAAATTCCATATTTCATACAAAGAATACAAAATGGAGGTGTAATAATTATTACACAAAAAATATTACATTTACATAAAATAATAACGTAGATGTGAAATTATCAAGTAAGAATAACAACTGTGTTATAGTTTCATTCTTGTGTGATAATACTAACGTGTTTTCTCTCAAACTTACTTAATTTGGATCGACAATCGAATCACAAAGGCGGATAAAATGTTATCCGGTGCTAAACATAATCAATCAATGATGAAGAATACGAAATGTATCATAACAATCAAGTAAATAATGCTTTATTTAATTCAAAAATGTATGTTTTACGAGCTATGAAAAATGAAATTTACATACATACTACCTAGTTATACAAAAATAAAATCAATTCAACAGACAAGGTTCTTACCAAATATAAAGTTCCTCCTAACCAGAAGTTCTCGCATCTAGCAGTTTTTGCATACTAGAATCCAATTCAATAGTTTTCGCAAACTCACAAACCAAGACAAAGTTTTCGCTTTCACTAATGTTCTCGCATTTTGCCTAAATTTTCATAAATCATATTTTGATTTCTCAAGTCTCTATTTATGAACTCTACACATTTCATCTGTTTGTTCCTTTCTTGCATGATAACTTTACACATTTTTCACGAAAAATTTTCTATTCTAATTTTTCTCTACATCTTATTTAGCTACAAATGAATGGCAGTTTAATTAAATCCATCTTTTCCTACAAATGACAATTTTTAACAATACTTAAAAATTCAAATTTTAAGCAATCTTTAAATTAAAATTAGAACTGACGTTTTTGAAATTTATACTCAATAAAGTAAATAACATATCGATTCAAATGACCTGGCTACACTCGTGAAGTGTTGTTATCCAAGCAACAGTGATCATATTACAGTCGTGAACCGGATATAACGGTGAACGAGTGAAGTGTCGGCATAAATGTAGCAAGTGTCAGATAAAACTATGTGGTATTTTCTATACTCGTAACACGTGTAAAGATGAAATATATTTCAGTTAATTATTATATTCGTATTTGACACCCCAAATCCAACCTTATCATAAATGTGGTTTCAATAACCAATAGATCCACACTAAATGGAATTCTCACAAAATATTATATTTGTATTGGTATTTGTGAGGTGCCCTTAAAGTTAGGCACATCGGTAGCAACGGCGTGGAGGCGATTGAGCTTTAAAAAAAATAAAATAACGGATTTTAGTACGGGATCCGTGTTTTTGCTAAACATAATTGGTTAAAGATGATTAATGAGTTGTATAGATCGACAATATGTTTAATTATGTGATTAGTTGAGAGAGAAGTACATTAATGTCACGTAATGGGACTGTAAAGGTAAACATAGGAACGATTATATGTTGAATGATTTAAGTTCACTAGCTTAGAAGGCTGTTTATTGATTAGAGGTTTATGGTTTAAGGTCAGTACATTAGGTGTTTCAGTTGTGTACACTTTACGTTAAGTTTATTTTGGCATTGGTAAGGCTAGATGTTTTTAAACCTTGGATTTTCTATAACGATTTTATGGAAGTTAATGATCTCTATGTAGATGACACTTAGATTTAAGGATAACACTTAAGTTATACTTATAGGTTCGAGCCGTCTGCAATTGCCTCATTGTTAAAGAAGGAATTAGTTGTTATCGTTGGAAAACTAGAAATGTGATATGATCTAATGGTCTAAAACGAGGTTATAACATCTTAGAACAAGGTTATAACATTTTGTAATATCTCTTTTTACTTTGTGCTTTGTTTCAATCTGATGAGTGGCGCGTTCTAGGGCCAAGTCTGGGATTATGGCGTCACAATCTATAACTACTAACATTATCTTTGAATCGATATGTGATTTAGGCAGCCTAGGAGGAAGTTTCCATAAATTAGATCGCATATGCATTTTTGCAACAATTAAAATGGAGTATGTTTGTAAAGTGTCACATAGTTTGGTTATGATTTTAAAGACTGTACTCTATCATATCATGTATGTGAAAGGAGACAAAAGATAAAGGAGGATATTAAGAATAGTTAGTACCAAAGAAATTGGATGCTGTAGTTTTTATAATTTGAAACCAGCCTCAGTATCTCTTAAATATGTGTACTAATTATCTGTAGATTTAAGTATTTTCGTGGTACTCCAAATCATTAATATGATAATTCTATGAGAAAGCAATAAAGAGTACACTTTTATGTATGAAGATATATGTCTAATTCTTATGAAATTCTTTATCTAAATTGGTAGGGGACCATGATAATGTTCTCTTGAAAGGTCACAACTATTTATGAAATAGTATCTTAGTTGGTGATTAGAACTTATGCTAGTTATTCAGCTACATCAATAGTGATTTTTGCCAGCAAGAAATCCATAAAAAGAAATTCCTTCAACAATATTTGAGTTACTACTGATGATTGTGTGTCGGTAGTAACTCAGTTAATGTTGATTACACAACTTGTTAGTTATGATTAGTTACCATTTATGAGTAATAATACCACTTATGATATATTAATAAGTCGTTGTTGATGATAAATGCAAATTTCCACCAGCAATGCAAATTAGTACCAGTGTCTGTGTTTTCAACAATGAAACAAAAATTACCCCTAGACATCATTTGTTGACTTATAGCGAGTCACAAAGATTTTCCTTGGACCACAATTAGGGGGTTGCCCCAAACCACTGTCAAGGGGGACTAACCGTGTTGAAGCCCCTGCTAAGGGAGCATTTTTCCTTGAACCCCGAGGTTCAGGAGGAGTCTTGAAAAATAATGTTCATCACACCGTCGAACTCGTATTGATGTTTATGAATCTTTGAAAAGAGGGGCACTTTTCCTTGAACCCTGAGGTTCGTTGGCTCATGAAATGGAAATAGTCTTGAAAAATAATGTTCATCACACCTTCAAACTTGTATTGATATTTATTAACATTTCTCTTGGTCTTAAGTAAATCCAACCAAACTAAAATTACTTAGTGACACTAAAATCACTAACAATTGTCATATGTTACATTTATTAATACTATCAACATTGCTAAATATGATGGTTTCTAAATAATTAATTTGTTTTGTATCATTAATTTATTCAAGTTTGAATCTCTATTGAACCAAGTCAAGTATGGATTGATGACTACTGAAAGAAATTATATTATGCTTGAGCTTTGTTTGTGATTTTGGTGTCCTTATGTAATTTCGGTTAATCACGATTTACTTAAGAGCAAAGAAGAAATCTAACTAAACATTAATACGAGTTAGTAGGTGTGTAATGTATGTTTGTGCACAAGTATTCTATTGAAAACATGGGATTCTATGGTCGAAGCCCATAGACTAAGGGGGTTCCAAGGGCAATCCTCCTGCTGATAAGGTTCAGGGAAGCGTTAAGGTAAGGTCCAAGGGGCTTGTCAGCATGGGATATTTTTATTTTACCTTTTAAAAACCACATGAAGTTGGTCATTATTTGCATGATGGATGAAAGTTGAATGGAAAATAGTCGTTAATAGGAAGTGATTATCAATGGCAATTGGTCATTAGTGGTAACTGAGGTTAGCAGCATTTGATTAAAATGGTAACATATCAATAGCAAATGATCAGTTGATCACTAGTGACAACTTGATCCAGCAGCAACAATTGATTGTAACTAGCTGCATGTTGTTTTAATCTCAGCTGACATCCTTCACGTAAGGTCATGTTGCTTCAACTTAAACGTTATAATTATTCACCATATATATAAGGAATATTAATGAACTTGCATATCTGTTATTGTTTTCTCTTTAAAATATCTTATTTAACTTTCAAGCATAATGTACATTGAATAATTTCAATCTGACAATATATGTTACACAATTCATTAAGATTTTCAAACCCTTTATAACATTTGAAACTTACACCATCCCATGGAAATAACTTTAAGGTACTTTTGGGGTGTTTAATTAATCGAAAAAACCTTTTTTGTTACTCCTTTTGCTACATAAAATTTATTGAAAATAGAATCTAAATTTAAAAGATAAGGTATTTGGTTTGAGAATTAAAGAAACTACAAGTTAGAACCCATGGTTTATTGAAGTTGCAAGTTAGTGTTTTTTTTTTTTAATTGTTTGATAAAAAGATATGGGATAAAAGTTAGCCTGGCAGTAGAAAAAATATAAAACATTATATAAAGTTAGTCTGGCTGTACAAAAAAAATATAAAATGTTATGATATACTAGTGGCAGATCCAGTAGAATTTTTTAATAGGGGGCGGAAAGTTTTTAGCGGCCGTTTGTAGTATCATTATATAAAAAATATTTCGGTCCCTTTTGCCTTCCACTTCCAAGCATAAATCGACTCCTGTAATCTGTGATCAAACCTTCATTCGATCGGCTTCCAACCCATTATCGATCCTTCTCTTAATCAAACCTTCAATTTATAATCGATCGTATTAGAATCATTCAATCAACCAGTTTCCAACTTGAACATGCAAACCTATGATCCTTCAGAAAATCCGTCACCATGGTTGTTTCATTGTGATACGTTTGAAAACAAGATGATGGGTTCGACCCTTACTAGTTTTATGGTGAGTGTATTGATTTTCTTCAAAATTTTTATGCATTCAAAATTTTTATGCACTGACATGATTGTTTTGCTCATGCTTGTTTCATTTTGAGTGCATATGTTGGATTGTATTTTGTAAAAAAATACATTTGTTTACTATATCTTTATTTGAATGCATTTGATTTTATAAGTTAATATAGCAGCAATAAGCATTCCAAAAAAAATACAATTTTTTTCAAATTAAATTGACTAAAATGCCCCTCATATTATATTCACATGATTAAAATAGTTATTTTTATCGAAATAAATAGATGAGGTTAACGAAATCTATGGAAATAGTTATATAATGAAAATTATGTGATTAAAATAGTTATTTTTAATATTTTAGATGAAAACACTTACTTTTAACAAACCACAGGGATAAAATAATAATTTACTCTATTTAATTTAATGATTTTTTTTTCAAAATGATATAATTTAGAAAAAAAAGTGAAAAATGGTTATTTGACCAGAATAATGTGATAATTGATAATACCGCTCATCCCAAGAGCAGTTTCTTCATAACATCAAACTCCTAATAATTGGGTTGTCAGTTGATATCAGAAACAACTCTTGGCATGAACGGTTTTAGTAACTCCATTATCATCTCAGTCTGAACTGTTTAACACCGTTTCTACTCCGTTAAGTCAAATGAAACAGCTCCTGCCAGGAGCGGTTTCATGCATCTATAAACTTTTAAATCTGGCAGGAGTTACTTCTCCTTCAAACAAATAAAAACAAGAAACTGTCAGGTTTCTCAGCTTTTTAAGTGTAGGAGATGCAGAGGTCTGTTATTTGAGTTTATTTGAGAATGTTGTTGTTCTTGATAAACAATTCTTGGGTAGTCTTTTACTGTGTCGTAATTACGGTTGTTTATCACCAACTGTAAGATTTAATATTTTTATATATGTCGCGATACCTCGGTTTTATACATCATAATTGGGGTGCACGATTGTGTAGTAATGGGACATATGGTTACGGGCAATGAACTACATATATCGATGGATATTCAAAAGACAGCTAGCTAAGAAAATATCGACGTTCTTGTTTTTATTTGTTTGAGGGAGAAGTAACTCCTGCCAGGTTTAAAAGTCTATAGGTGCATGAAACCGCTCCTGGTAAAAGTTGTTTAACTTGACTTAACAGATTAGAAATGGTGGTAAACAGAGTAGACAGAGATGGTAACAGAGTTATTGAAACCGCTCCTGCCAAGATCTGTTTCTGATATTGACTGACAACCCAATTATTGGGAATTTGAGATTGTAAAGAAACTGCTCTTGGGAGGGGCGGTATTACCATTTACTATTTTATTCTATTCCAATTTTTTTTTTCTAAACTATACAATTTTGAAAAAAAATTCTTAATTTAATATTTAAATATAATCTTCTTTCAATAAAAAGTTACATTCTGTATTAGTAATTAACCCCTCCTCACAAGGACATTTTAGGAACACCAATCAAATCTGTTCAATCCATCGATCATCACCATCAATATTATCATAGGATATATATATATATATATATATATATATATATATATATATATATATATATATATATATATATATATATATATATATATTCAAGGGTGTTAACAGTATGTTATACTCAAAGAATACCCTGTGCATGTGCCCTCTTCCCCCACATCTCTCCCCTCAAAGTCTTCTACATCTCTCTCTAAACCTGACTTAATTCTGATACATAAAATATCCACCAAAAGTTCAAATCAAAATCTATCTTTTTCACTTTGTATGTAATCTTTACCACAAACCACAAAAGATGATCAACTCATCATCATCATCATCACCACCATCGCCATCACCATCATCAACATGGTATCAAGTCTTTGTGAAGCGCAGATTCGTTTCCAAAATCAAACGTTTCATCCGCAAGCGGTGTGAAGGTGAAAGAACCGCGGAGACGTTGGTTGTGGATCAAGGAGAAAGTGTTAGTCATGATGAGGATGATGAGAGTGTGGTTTTGCAGAGGTCTGTGAAGAGGCTGCACTTTGGGAGCATGGATGAGAAGGCGGTTGCAGCCGGAGAGATAAAGAGGCTCGCCGGAGGGGACTTGAGTCGCCGGAGGTTGATGGCGGAACTCGGTGTTATTCAGCCGTTGGTGGCCATGGTTGGGTTGGAATATAGCATACAACATCGGAGGTTGGCTGTGCAAGCTTTGCTTGAGCTTGCTAATGGCACCTGCACGTAAGTTATTGTTTTGTTATTTTACGCAAAACAGTTTAAGCTTTACTGCGTTTATACGTGTTATTATTCTTTACTCATGATGGGTGAGATGTTACTGGATATGTTTTATACGTGTTATTATTCCATTTCTAAGTTTGATTTTAGTTTCATAGAAAATGCTTCAATTTTTTAAAAAGCATAGAAAATTATCACAATTATTAATTTTAAATAATAATTAACATAGATGTAAAATAAAAATAGGTCATGATTTAAATTCTTAAATAAGAAGTACAGCTTATTAAAATCTTTCAATCAGGAAATAATCAATTATCTAATTATAATTTTAGAATCATAAAATGTTACCTAAAGTTAGCTAATCGGCTAATTGGAATGTTTCTATTATTGAAATAATTATTTCATTTAGATTATTTATTTGCTTAGCATATTACCTATGCATTTTTCTTCTTGCCATTTTACAACCCCAATGCATTCATATCTCTCTACTCTTTATTCTCTTAAGTTTTTTCTTTAATTGATGTAAGTTTGCAAATATTCTTTCTTTTGAGTTGGTTATTCAATTCACTGTTCAAATTTCTTGGGGTTCGGTATCAAAATTTCTTAGGGGTCGGTCAAGATTTGATTAAATAGATACTTACTAAACAAAAATTTTTATGGGGTGCGACCGACCCCCCATTGGTGGCCTTAGGTCCGCCCCTCATTGTTATAATCAAGTTATCCAACAAGAGCTTAATTAATATAAGACTAACTCACTTGTTAGAGATTCTTGCTTTTTAAATTTTGATGAGACTCGAGGGTTTTATCTTCAAACTCAGCCATAAAATAAATTAATTTGAAGTAATGTATGAGTAATATATAGTAAGATTGGTCACTAAAAAAACTATACAACAAGAGTTAATTAACTATAATAAATTTAAATAATCTGAATGTGTGGTGATAAATATTTTAATAGTGTTAAAAGAGAACTTATATAGAGCTTAATCAACTTTAGTGGTACATATATATATTTAATTAGAGTTTTGTGCATCAAAAGTATTTTTGTGACTTAAGCTAGAAAAGGCAAAATTCTATTAGTTATCTTAAAAGATATTAGTGATCTAAATTAACTATGGTAAAAGAAGGTAAAAAAAAGTTAGGCAAACTATATTAGATTGGTTTTTAAATGAATTGATATACATATACATAATAAATAAAGTAATCAAGTGGCGTTTCTTAGCTCATCACCGCATAATACAACCTAATTACTAGAATATTAAATATATCATATATTATTGCTCACTTATTCTTTAAATTTGTGCTAAAACTTATTATCTGAAAATGAGTTGTGTATGTATTTAATTAAATCAAATTTTCATTGGCTAGATTAGTATGTCAAGCATTCATGTGTAGCGTGGAGTTTTGTCTAAAGTGGTAATGGGACTAGAACCAACTCCACATAAGGGAGCTAGTGGCCAACCTTGACCTTTCATTACGAATATTCAAACATATGTTAACAATTTATATAAAATTATTGCAACCTTTTTTTGTTAACATCTTAAGTTTGACAACTTCACTTTTAAAAATAATTTTTTGACTTATTTAATAGTGTTTTGAAGCATGTGTGATAGATCTTTTAAAAGATCATTATAAATTTATTAAGTAATTTATGGGCGGAACTAAAAGAGGTTTTACTCAGATGATCCGTCAACCTTCGAATGACCTAATGTTCTATCAATAAACGTATTTGAAATTATTGTTTTTGTGACCAAGTAATTGAATTGAATGCAACAAAATATTTACTGTGATTTCGTAGTAAAATTTTTCATTCTTGAAACTATAGTAGATGTTAATTTGTTATTGTATTTTTGCCATAGAAATATATAAACAACATTTAATTCGGATGTTATAGAGAAATGTAAAAGTAATTTTTTCAATAGTTTATCAGTTTATAATTACTCTAGAAATTTATATGTATAAATTAAAACCATTTAGCTTGATTTTTAATTATCATCCATAAGTTGCATTGACTCTCCACTAGAATCCACGATGGTAGGAATGAGTTGGAAGTGGAATAATAGCAGTTGTTAGGCAGACCATTTCTGATAAATATTATTCATGAGATCATGTTGTCCTAAATTATTATATTTTGGCTTTAAAATCTTTGAATTCTTCAAACCTATCATTTATTAAGCAAGAACTATGTAATATTATATTTTTAAAATAGTTAACAAAGCGATAACAAAATAATTCTTTTGAATATATATAGAAAAACAAAATATTATTTCACGACCAAAACATTATGAGTCATGTGCTCGTAATTTTAGGCAAACATAATATGAACATATTGATCATCCAAAATAAAATAAAAGTTATATTATTGTGATATTAAATTTATGTAAAGATTCTTAAACAGACAAAAAGCTGCTTTGAAAACTGCATTTGTTGACCTTATAACTCTCTCTTGAACCTAGCTAATAGTTTTAAAAACTTGTTGACTTATTAGTATCATAATGTTACTTAACTTCTTGTGGGTTGGTATTCAAATTTCAAAGGCCCCAATCATACATGCATACGCAATATCATTTATGAACTTTAATTTACAACCATTATGAATATAATAGATTAAAGGGTGTTGCTGAGGTTTATTCATTTTCTAAACAATCCTAATTTTTTCTTGTTATGTTTGATTTGCTAGGAATAAAGCTCTCATGGTGGAGGCAGGAATCTTATCAAAGTTATCTAAAAACA
Source organism: Flaveria sonorensis (assembly GCA_025506505.1). NCBI lineage: Eukaryota > Viridiplantae > Streptophyta > Magnoliopsida > Asterales > Asteraceae > Flaveria > Flaveria sonorensis. The sequence goes on from CM046429.1 coordinate 9,884,879, forward strand.
TAACTGTTGATGAAGTAGTCAAACATGAATTCGCACAACTCGTCATGTCGTTATCTTCTCTAGTGAACGCTCAATTCCCAATTGATTCATCAAAGCTTCTTCCGTTAGTGCTAGATATGCTTGAATCAGAGTCAACTGTCGACACCAAAATGTTGTGCTTAGGCACATTGTATAACCTATCGACTGTGATAGAAAATGTTGGATCTTTAGCGAAAGATGAAGTGGTACACATTCTTTTGAAGTTGTCACCTATTAAACAAGCATCGGAGAAAGCTCTTGCAACATTAGCCAATCTTGTGGTAACTTTGATGGGTAAAAAGGCTTTGGAAAGTAGCCCTATGGTGCCCGAATGTTTGATAGAGATTTTGACATGGGACGATAAATCAAAATCACAAGAGTTGTCCGCTTACATTTTGATGATATTAGCTCATCAAAGCTCATTACAAAGAACGAAAATGGCAGAGGGAGGTATCGTGCCCATTCTTCTTCAAGTTGCATTGTTAGGGAGCTCATTAGCACAAAAAAGAGCTCTAAAATTACTACAATGGTTCAAAGACGAGAGACAAATGAAGATGGGACCTCACTCGGGGCCACAATCAAGAAGGTTATCTTTTAATTCGCCAGCAAGACATGACAATGCAGATGAAGGCAAGAAGTTGATGAAAAATATGGTTCGACAGAGTTTGTACAAGAACATGGAAACAATTACACGTCGCGCAAATGGAGACTCCGATTCAAATTCTAAGTTGAAAATATTGGTCATTAGTTCAAGTTCAAAGAGTTTGCCATATTAGCTACACAAAGAAAACTATTTTACATCCACACGAGTGCACTAATTGTGCATCTTCTAATTTCTTTGTACATTAAGGGAGAAAATATGTTCTTTCTTTGTACTAATGATTGAAAATATATTTTTTTGCCATTCTTTAACTGTATTTATTTGTTCTCCTACTTCTATTTAATACGCCTAACATCTTCAAACGTATATACTACAAGATTCATTCGAACCCTCATCGTTTGATGAGAGGAATACACCATTTACCACCAGGATATCCCCTTATGGACAAATTGACGTTCTTATAATCAGGTTTCTCTAGGTTTAATAAATGTTCTTGTAACTAAAGCTATCACATATATAGATCACTGGTTGTTTCCCTTAATCTCCTAACTTTCAAAAACTTTTGAATTTTGTATACCCTTGCTATATAGTCCTTTGATCCTTAAGAGCTTTGAGTGACCATCTTCTTTCATCATCAGATGCTGTGAGAAGTAATAGTAAACTAGTTATTGAGGTGTTATATAGTAGTTTGATAATTATTGTTGGAATTCCTAGCCTTTCTCATTCACATCATTGGTATACACAATATATTGGTGACCTATCTATGGATAGAATTGAAAATCAAATACAATCATATAAAAAAATATTCACAATAATTATTTATTGCCTTATATATGCATCAGGCATGTATATTTCAGCTAATAAAAATGCCACGGTCAAATTCTATGCCTTGACATGGTTAATTACAAGACTTTGGTTTATATAGATAGAAAGATTTGAATCATGGAGGAAGTAGTTGTATTACTTTATCCCACAATCTAATTTATTTCTATTTGTTTTTGTCAAGTATAAATGCAGTAGATTTTCATTTTTTTAAAATGCAGTAGATTTTCATTTTTTTAAGTAACTAGCAAGGTACCGTAACTATCTGAATTAAGTAGCTTTTTTCCACCTTGCTGCCTCGAATTAAATACACATATTGATCTATTTATGTTTTTCTAACGACACGCATCCACTAAATCTATTATTAAACTATATTATTTTTGTCTATAGTGGAACTTAAACCTTCACCACTTGAGTGGGACACCACTATTTAAAAACTTTGATACTATTGGTCTACCACTTCTATACACTTGTTTATTAACCGACAAATGATAGAAGGTGGGCTACATCAAAGTTGATATTACAGTGAGGGATAATATATGAAAAATAAATAAATAACAAAAAAACATATATATGAAAAAAATAAATAAATAAAAACAAAAACAAAAAAAAATCTAGGAAGGGAAAATAAATTCCTCCTATTTAGGTTGAGCTATATCAAAGTTGGGTTTTAGAAAACTCTTTATATTTAAGGCTGCAAACGAACCGAACGAACACGAACAAGGCCTTGTTCGTGTTCGTTCGTTAAGAAATCAACTTGTTCATGAACTGTTCACGAACATTTACCAAACGAGATTCTTTGTTCGTGTTCGTTCATTAAGAAAATGAACATGTTCATGAACTGTTCACGACCACTTACCGAACGCAAATGAACACGAACAAAAGCAAACGAAAACATAATGAACACAAAAAAGCTCATAAACACAAACGGATACAATTGATTATAAATTTATTTTAGAATAAAATTTACATTTTTTTACAAACATTACATAAAATCAATCAAAAATAAATAAGTACTTAACATAAATATAAAAAAATACTTGATATAATAATCATAAAAATAAATAACTGAAAAATTAAGAAAATAAATGAACACATTAACGAACATATTATCGAACGTTCACGAACGGACATTAACGAATATAAATGAACACATTATCGAACGTTCACGAAACATAAATGAACGAATGCGGCTTGTGTTCATGTTCGTTCGTTTAACTAAACGAACGAAATTTTCTTGTTCGTGTTCGTTCATTTACTAAACGAACGAACACAAACGAATTTTCCGCCGAACGGTTCACGAACTGTTCGCTGAACGTTCAGTTCGTTTGCAGCCCTATTTATATTCAATAGCATATAATACAATAAGGAGTACAACATATATATGAGAAAAAACAAAATAACAAAAAACCTAAAAAGGAAAATAAATTTCTCGGATTTAGGTTGGCGAATATTCATGTGATAGAAGCAATCGAATATATGGTTGACATAGAAATCAAATCATGGGATATTTTACTTCCCTTTTAACTTGGAGCATGAAGATTTTTAATGCCTATTTTTCCAAGTGATACGTGGAATTGCTCACCACCTAATGCCTTTGTAAATAAATCCGCAATCTAGGACTTAGTGTTGATAATTAACGGTTGCATTTCACCGTATTGTACTTGTTCTCATACAAAGTAACAACCCATGTAATGTGTTTTGAGTGTTCATGAAACACATAATTGTTACAAAATGACGAATAGTTTACTTATCATAAAACAAAGGTGTTAACAATTGTGAGCTAACATCAAGTTCTTTCAATAACCATTGTAGCCACAATACTTTGCCAAATGTGGTCGTCATATATTGATATCTTACTTCGGCTGATAGTTCTCCTGAATAGTTTTAAATACCTTTATTCATGAATTTTTGGAAAAAAAATACAACCTAACCAATCTAAATCACAATAAGTGACAAGACTCGTACTTCGTTCTTTATGAAGCAAGATTTTCTGGCCAATGTGCTTATGAGGTAGCGCAATACACGAATCGCTGACTCTAAATGAGCATAACGAGGGTCAACCACATATTGACTCAAAACATTTACTAAAAAAATTTGATGTCAGGTCGAGTGGCTTGAGGGTAAAGAAAACGACATATAAGCCTTCATTTGACTAACATATGTTCGAGGTCCTTCATCGTTTTTCACAACTTTAACTTTGGTCCATAGGAAAGGTACTAGGATGACAACCTTGCATGCCACAATCTTTAAGATGACTAAGGTGTACTTTCTTTGACTTAACATAAGACCCACATTTGTTCGAGCAACTTCGATTCCGAGAAAGTAATTTACGACCTCGAGACCCACCTTTCTTTGACTTAACACAAGACCCATCTTTGTTCAGCAAGGTTATCGGTTGTGAGTTGACAAACTGCATTTTTTAATCAATCGTTGTGGCTCAAAAATTCCCCACGGACAACCGGTAATATTATATACGGTTGCCCTAAAGAGTATATAAGGGGACCTTTTCCTCAATTGATATGGACATTTTAAAGAGGACCTCAATCAGATCTCAAAGGCATTTTCGTAAATAATCCAATACGTTGTGGCTTTTAAAACTGGGTTTCAAATCTGAAGCAAATTCGTGCTCAACACTCAAATCTTCATAATCTCTAAAAACCCTTATATTTTTAAATATATAGTTTTGATTCATCTTCACCATCGATGTTCTAACGTGCAATACATTATCAGGATATTCAAGACATAACTTCGCTGTGAGCCATAACGACAAAAATCAGAGCGCTTTCATCATACAAATCGGTAAATCAAAAATTTCCCAGTCTGCTATCTATGACTTAAAGTAAATTCAACAGATATTCCGTCAAAATAGACCGATGCATCATCGAATACATGCCCCAGATCCCGATCAACTCCACAGTAACTCTCAACTTCATTGTTCTTGACAACAGACTTATGAAAAAAGATAAAATACAAACCGAATATACACTATTACGGTAGCAGTTTCACAATTTAGGGGTGTGCAAAATCGGTATTCCCGGCTGAAATCGAGTTTCCCGTACCCGATACCGAAACCGATTTGAAGAGTAAACAAGGATCGAATACCGTACATGGGTATAGAAATCAGGTATGAGATTCTGTCGGTGTCGGTAAGAATCGATATCGATAGTGTCCCAGAACCGATTATTCAATTCAACATGCAATCAAACTGTGATGTATTTGAGTCTCGATTGAGGCACATTTTAGATTTGTCGAAGAAAGTTTGGAGTTTTAGAATGTGTAAGCTTAGATCGTGATTTGTAAACTCAGATTTTGAGCCTTAACGTCAGGTAATCCATCATCATCTTCACCTAAAATCAGATTTTTCAAGAAATGCAATGCTTGTAGGTAAATATCTTTCAAACTTTCTATTTAGAATGTAGTCTTGTATCACGCATCTTATTAATCTCATGTGATTTTGAGGGTTACATGATCAATATATGTTTAATTTTTTGCTTGATACAATATGCACTCCATGTGTTTGATTAAATGCCTCAATAAAGTTGTGTGTAAATTCACATGGTGTTAATGAAACCTGCAACTCTGTTAACTGTTCTTTATTAATCTTGAATCTGGTTTAATAGGTTGATAGGATACATGCAGCAGTGTGTTTAGAGCTCATAGTAGCCTTAAAGAAAGGTTCATTTTGGCAGATTTGAATCTGATAGTGTTCGGTTCATGGCAAGATAAACCTTGAGCCTTCGTAAGCATTGATCGATAACACTATACAGGCAATGTGATTGTATTTGCATTGTGTTTGTACAGCCATAAAGTATACTCTTTATTCTGGTAAAAGTTTTCAGGTTTTTTAAGTTTCGAATTCGGTTCGGGAATTAATCGTTCGGTTACCTGGATTATTTCCCGAGTACCGAAACCGAACACGATTTTGTAGGAAAACTGGAACCGAGAACCAACATCTACATATAAAATCAGTTCGGGATAGGGTATATTATCGGTTCGGGAATCGGGAATAATTCGTTCTACCCGACTTCTGCTCACCCCTAGGACTTTCACAAATAGAGGTGTTCAAAAAAACCGGTTCGAGAAAAAAAACCGAAACCGGTTTGGGGCCCAAACGGGTCTGGCCCAAACCGGTTTCAAACCGGCCCAACCTGTCGGTTTTGGTTCGGTTTGTAGGTGTCAATGTTCAAACCATTTTCTAACCCGGTCTGGTTTCAAACCGGTTCCCAAACCGGTTCTCAAACCGGTATCCCAAACCGGTTTTTAAAACTAGTCGTTGTATAACGGCTTTATAGCCGTTTTTTGGCCGTTTGAAGTGTTTTTGGACCGTTTTTTGTGATTTTTTTACCATTATATCCTCATTAGGTTAGTATATATATGTATTGGATGTTTTGGTTGAATCACAACTTAAAACGCTCTGTACTCTCAAAAATCACAAAACACTCAATACTTTTGTTCTTTTAGAAAAAACTCTCTCAAATGGCTTCATCAAGTGCCAAATCATCCGTGGTTGTGATGCGTCTTGAAGCAACGTGGTGGTAGCAATCCTTCCTACGAATAGGAACCCCAAAATATGGTGCAATTACGATTTATGTCAAATGGCTAGCGATCCGAACAAGGCTCGTTGCAAGTTTTGCCATAAGTTTTTCAAAAAAAAATGCAAACACAACGTTGAAAAACCACATTGTACATAAACATTGTAAGGCGTTGAAAGGTGAACCGTCTCAAGGTTAAACTTCGATGACAAATGAAGGAAATGTTTGGGCTTATAACGTTGATGCGGTTCAGGAGCAAATGACGCATTTTGTTATTCAAGAAAGCTTGTCATTCAAACATTTCGACAACAAACGTTTGACTCGAATCATTCAATGAACTCTCCAACCACGTTACACCAATGTAAGTCGTGCTACTCTTCGAAGAGATTGTTTAAAAATATGGAAAAAAACTAAAAATGAATTAATATCTTATTTTGAAAATTTACAAACCGGTGTTAACTTAACTAGTGATGTTTGATTGACTCCTCACGGTTCACCGGACTCGTACATTTGTGTCACCGCCCATTGGGTTGAACCCGATTCGTGGCAAATGATGAAACGTACGATTGTGTTTGAATTGTTTGATTATCTTCACACCGGCCAAAACATTTTTTTATCTTATTGATAAAGTTATTAAAACACATAAATTAGAAAACAAAATATTTTCTATATCTTTTGAAACTTTACTTGATAAAATTACTTCTAATTTGGATTTAGAAGAGAAAACACATTTTATGGTCAAACTTTTAAAGCTACTTTTAACCAACAATTAGAAAAAAATATTTGATGTTTATTTATTAAAATATGATGAAACATCATACATCCATGAGTCATTGAGGCATGCGGCACATGCATAAAGTTCAAATGATCCAATGTTTGCTTTATATAATACTTTAAGGAATGAATGTAATAAACGTCAACGTGGTAACACTTCAAGTAGTGAACTCGGGTGGTATGGTAGAACAAACTTTTTATCCACCATGACTCCACAAGATTTTAAAAATTTTGACTTGTTGGCTTGGTGGAAAGGTAAGGAAGATCAATTTCCCATCCTACCCACCATGGCCCGAGATTTACTAACCGTCAAAGCTTCCACGGTAGCTTCGGAATCTGCTTTTTTAGTTAGTGGCAGGGTTATATCGATAAGACGAACTCGACTCACTCCTCAAGCGGTTGAAATGTCAATTTGCTTGAACGATTATTTGGATGTCGCGGAAAGAGTACAAGACAAATGCTCACTTGAAGGAGAATTGGAATACGAAACAGAATTATACGAGGACGAGGTAGAGAGTGGATTGACACCCGGAATGACTGATGATGAAGTGGCATATGATGAGTACCTTCGTAACAGCTCCGGTTCTAGTGACGAAAAATAAACGTACAAGTAAGCAACGAACGAACGGAGAACGACTAGTCGTCTAGGCTAAATGTGTAATTTTTAAAAAACTATTATTTAAACTTTTATGTTGTTTTAAATTGTTTATATATTTTATATATTATATATTTTATTTTCATTATATATCTCACATTGAGACGTTAAGTCATATTGATTAACAAGTAACGTATGATATAATAATTTAACGTTAAACAAAATAATAATATTAATAATAATAATCATCACAACAAGCAACAACAATAATAATAAGAACAACCACCACCACCATGATATTAATAACAATATTAATAACAATAATACTCACAACTTTTATTTTATTGCTTTTGATTTAATTAATATAAATATGATTATATATTTTTTATATATTAACAAAAATTTTATTTTTTTTTAAATTAAGTATATGTTTTTTTGTTTATTGCTTTTGATTTATTAATATAAATATGATTATATATCTTTCATATCTTAATATTATTATATTACGAATAACAAAAAAAAAAAAAAAACCGAACCGGTCTGGGCCCGAATCGGTTTGAAAACCGGCCCAAACCGGTTTCATAGGGTTGGGTTTTTCATCCTAGGAACCAGTTTATAACCCGAACCAATTTGAGGCCAAACCGGTTTTGACTTGGGTTGATCAAACCGGTTTCGATTTGAACCCAAATCGGTTTTAAAACACTAGTTTCACTAGCCTCATAGTTTCTAGCCAAATATCACTAGTCGGTTACTACTTGCCACCCCTTGATAAGCATATAGCGTCTAACTAAAGCAACAACCCTTCATCATCTTTTCACCCTCAAATTAGGGTTTCTTCTAGGGTTTACAGTTCATCATCATCATCATCACAATAAAAATGGAGCTTTCAAAGAAGAGAAAGACGGAGGAGAACGGCGGTCTATACACTCCGGCCACCACCAACGACGTCGTTGCTCCACCGCCATCACTCTCAGCTCTCAATTTATCCCCCAAGACGCCCGCAAGATCCTCGAATCATTCACCAAAGACCAGCTTCTCGACGTCTTACAAACCGTCGTCGTTCGAGATGTTGCTGTTCTAGACGCCGTACGTTCAATCGCAGATTCCGATCCCGCACAACGTAAGCTGTTTATTCGTGGGATTGGGTGGGAAACCACCACTGAGAAGCTCCGATCGATCTTTTCAGGCTACGGTGAGCTCGATGAGGCGATTGTGATTACTGATAAGAACACGGGTAAATCGAAGGGTTATGGGTTTGTTACGTTTAAGCATATAGATGGTGCGATTTTGGCGTTGAAGGAGCCTAGTAAGAAAATCGATGGTCGGATTACGGTGGCGCAATTGGCTGCTGCTAGAGAAGCTGGGAGTGTTGATGTGTCGATGAGGAAGATTTACGTTGGCAATGTTCCATTTGAGATTTCGTCGGAGAGATTGTTGAGTCACTTTTCGTCTTATGGGGAGATTGAAGAAGGGCCTTTAGGGTTTGATAAGCAATCGGGGAAGACGAAGGGGTTTGCGTTTTTCGTGTATAAGACGGAGGAAGGGGCGAGGAATTCGCTTGTTGATCCGATGAAGAACATTGATGGGCATCAGGTTATGTGTAAAATGGCTACTGATGGGAAGAAGGGGAAAGCAGGTGGACCTCAGGGACCAGGTGGAATGCCTGGTGATGGTGTTCCACCACCCATGCCTGGGTCTATGAACACTGGTTATGGTATGGATGTTTTCTTGTTATCCTTGTTTAAAGAATTGTTGTCTTTTGATGTCTATCTTGTTAGTGGAATTATGGAGAATCTATATTTTGTTGTCCTTTGATTGTTAGTGTTAAAACATTAGTAAATGTTATAGGAACTGTTGAGGTTGTAATTGATAATTTGAATGAAATTATGAAGTGGTGATGTTATTTGAATTGTGGATTGCAGGAGGGCTACCATCTTACGGTGGGTTTTCTGGTGGGCGGCCTCTGCCTCATCCAAATCCACAGATGAATTCTTCAGTGCCTCCAGCAGTTGGTGGAGGTGGCGGTGGCCATGGTTATGGTAATCAGGGCCCTCCTTCTTTTGGTGGCGGTGGCTATGGTGGTGGAGGATATAACAGTGGTGGATTCAGCAGTGGCTCACATTATGGAGGTGGGGCTGCGTCTGGGGATTATCCTGGGGGCAACAATTATGGGTCGTCTATGAATAGAATCCCCCCGAGCTCAGGTGGAGGATACCCTGATGGTGGCAGTTATGGTTTGTCTTCAGGTTATCCAACTCAAATGCATCAACCGCCACCACCTGGACCTAGAGGTCCTCCTAGCCAGATGTATCATGGTGGCCCCCCTTACTATTGAGGTAATTTCAAGCATTTCCTTCTCTTCCACTCTTAACATTAATCTCTATACTTACATCATTGGTCATATTTGGGCAGATGCACATTGAACTTTCTAACTGTGCTGATTTACTAATAATTGAAACTAATTATATTTCTAACCATCACAGTTGTATTTCTTTCTAAGATAAATTTACAAATTGCTCTATAGTTACATTATCGGACATTTTTAGGCAGATACACATCTTTGTGTTTAAAAGCGTTCATGAGGTGCCTTTTTGCCATAGGAAATGCCCCAGGGCGTCGAGGCGGTGTCTCATGTACATCTGGGATAAACTTGGTTAAAGTTCGGGTCTGTAGGTGGGTGATATGTAAAGAAAACGAAACGATGTATAGTTTACTTGCTAAAAAGACTTATAGGTAAAAGACGTGAGACAAATGCAGCTGTTGGTTGTACGTACTCATAAGTACATACAACTTATGTGGTTGTACGTGGAGAAACACCTCACGCCTTGGATATTGGAATCAAAACACCATGTAGTGCCTCATGTCTTTTAAAGCTAAACATTTTACAATGCTGAATCACTGATATTTAAATTAATTAGTTCCCTCTAACCATCACACTCTTATTGTTTTCAGTGTTGTAAAATACGCTAGACACTAGTTGGGCGGCGAGGTAGGGACTAGGGAGTAATCGGTTTGGAACTTTTATATGTAATTTTCAAATCTTTATATATATACACACATTTTTATATGTATTTCTACTAAAAATGTTAGTTTTAAATACATATATATCTACATGTATTGCTGGAATTTCGGAGTTTTCGCCGGAATTTTTAGACTTAGCCGGAATCTCGCCCAAAAGTCGCCGGAATCTTGCCGGAAACTAGCCGAAAAGTCGCCGGAATCTTGCCGGAAACTCGCCGGAATCTGGAGAAAACGCCGATTATTGGCCGACTAGGGCCGATTAATCCCGATTTTTAACCAATTTCACCGATTAGCGATTATTGTTGCCGATTAGCAAAAATCGAAGCGTGGAACCTCCGATTATCGATTAGTCACCGATTAATCGGCCGACTAATCCGATTTTTGCAACACTGCATTGTTTTGTTTAAATAACCATTGTACCTCCTAAGATGCAAAATAGACATGTCTGCAAAAAGAGTGATTATGGGCCATTTGCAATGTTATTTTGAAAAAGACGAACTAAAACTAGGGTGGTTGTGTTGTTCACTTTGGTGTACTTTAGTGTTGTATCTTGAATTTTACAAGTTGAATGGTTAATTCACAAGAGAGTTACAAGTGTGATGGTTAAAAACTCTTATGTTCTTTTTATTAGACTAATGTTGGGATTAACTTATTTATTATTGCACATTGCATGTGAATTATAGTATTATACTTATGGGTGTTTCTTTCCCATGTTAAGTTTCTTTTGACTGAAGTTGAATGAACTTATTTATTGTTGCATGTGACCTTTTTTTATTTTATTTTTTAATTTTTACTTGGACTTCTATTGTGGTTGATTGGGTGCACCAATGCATTTGTTATTTGCAATTAAGCAGCGGTAAATGTTTTATGTGATATCTGTTGCGCCTTGACTGTTTTTGAGCTAACTGCTTTTCTTATTAGTTGTCATAATTCTTAACCAGTTCCTACAGTGGTTTGTTAAAGTTGCTGATTTTTTCTGTGAAGTTTTATTTTATTTTTGTTCTCTTGTTTTATCTAATTTTGATCTAATATTTAAGTATTGTGCATTGGTTTGAATTTTTTAAACTTGTTAATGATATTTTTATTTGAAAGTTAATCTGTCCTGAAAACCTAGCATCAAAAACACCTGACATATAATCTTTTTGAGATCCCTAACCTAAGGGTGATTGAGTTACCCATTTTAATCTGTGATTTCTTAATGTCATATTTGTTTCCTATCTTTTAGGTATCATGTAAAGTCTAATTAATCTATCTACCGTCTTTTTTTAAGCTTCAGCAAAGACTCAGGAATTGCATGCTGGTTCTTCTTATTGGTCATAATTGTTTTAATGTTGGTTTTGTTTGCTAGATTGTTGAATGATGGATTGAGTTAAATGTGGGTATTTGGTCCAGGTATATGAGAGCTTCTTGGACTGCTTCAAATGATTAAATGGTTATGGTGATTGCTGATTGGTTGATAAATGGACTGTTGCTGCTACCTTCCCTCTATCTGCCTATCTGTCTGTCTGAGTTGTTTTCTTTCTGCTAGTATTATGCTTTAGATATTTGTTCCCAACTTGCAAAGCTGTGATACCTTTTCTTGATGGAAGGTTTACAAGACTTTTGTGGGTATGTGCTTCTTAGCTGCAACATATGTGCATTGTTTACCAGTAGTTTTGATGTTTTATCAAGTGCAGAACCTTTGGTTTCTATATCAGTTTTGCTGCTTTTACTTTCAAGAATGTTTTTTAGTCTAGCTGGGGATTTCTTATTATTATTTTTTCTTTCATTTTTTAAATATTTTCTTGAGTGCTACTCTTATATCTGGATTTTGTTTAAACAATATGCTTCTCTAAATTGGCTAAACTTGAAAAATGTGAATCACTGTGTATGTTAGCTCTTTGGCTTGTTTACAATTCACCTTATTATACTTTCTTCTGGTGTAAGGTGCTGTTTGTTTTTGATGAGGTTTTTGTCTGAAATCTGAGTAGTCAGATGTGGTTCTGAAGTTTGGAAATCGAATAAAATAAAGACTATGTTTTTGTGAAAATGCTCTTATATCTGTGGTTTGTTTTTGCCATATCAAATATGCAACTGCTGCATTTATATATAAACACAAACAATGAAACAATACAACCTGTGTTGTCTGTCAAAATAGAAAAGATGATAACTTATGGGAGGTTAGCCTTAGATATCTTTGTCGGTTGGATGCTTAAACCATCAATGATACAGATTTAGAGGCTGTTGGTATGGTTGTTTAAAGTCGAGTTATTTGTACATTCTTACAAACCTGCGTCTTTTGAATTGGTGAATGTGATTGAAGACTGCTTTACACAGGACTTGTGAAGTTTTCTGCAAGTGATCAGATACTGATGTAACAGAATTTAATGACAATTTCACAAGCATTTTTATTAGTTGAAAATGCATCATATATATTTGTTAGTATTTCAACTTTGGTCGAATTAGCAAGATGATTAATTCCATGACCGGTTACCTTGCATTTTGTTTTGGCAAGACAATTAAAAAGCCCTAGCTTGAGGATTCCAAAAGGGTACTTTGTACTCAAATGTGCAATTTATGCATAATGTGGTGATGATATTTTGACATAATCCTAAACATGACAAAAGAAAGCATGTTCTAGTTTGTCATGTTAACCTTGCTTAATAATCAAGTTACTGTTGGGCTTATGTGTTTCTCTCTTTAGTTAAGCGGTTGTGTTTACATTATATCGTTTTGTTAATTAGCATAAAATTGTAATGAAAAATTTATATACATTATATTGTTTTGTTGATTAGCATATAATTGTAATGAAAATTTTATATTTTCGACATACCAAATTTTGGCCTGTTTAGCCATTTACTAAGATTAGTAACTTGTTATGAGCGGTTTAGTTTGTTTCACCTTGATTAATTTGTCTAAAATTCATTATTTTGTTGGCATGTTTAAATAAATGGGGAATTGCATATTTCCTCTTTTGAAAACCTTAGTCACGTATTTCTTTATGTTTTGCTTGAAGAACATCGTGTATTATACACTACAAATTTGTATCTTTAAAAATATGTAGTTTTGTAAGTTTATAGATTGGTATATGACTGTTCTTTTGAATAGAGCAAATGTGTTAAGATTGATGTACTTGATACAAATGGGTATATGATCGTATTAGGGCTTGTAAACTTAACCCTCAAACCCGTCAACTTGATGTGTTTGTCACCCCTTGAAATTAGAGTTGCACAAAACGGGTTTGGGCCCAACCGGGTTTTTTGTACCTGGGTATTGGTAAACCCGGATACGAACCCGGGTCGGGTTCAGCTGGATACAAACCCTACCCGGTATACCCGGGTAGGGTCGGGTCGGGTTCGGTTCGGGTATGAAACCCGGGTTCAATCGGGTTTTTGTCTTTTTTTTTTTTTTTTCTTTTATTCTTTTCTTGTGTGTGTGTCGAACACCGGGTCGTATGTTTTTTTTCCCTTATATTTTCTTTCCTTTTTTTTTTTTTTATTTTTCTTTTCCTAACCGGGTTCACTTGAATGACAAAAATTTAAACAACTTAATATATAAATATATACAAATCTTGAGCAGAAAAGGTTACATTTATAATATACAAATATTAAATACTTTTTATATAAAACATTTGAATGACAAATAAATTTAAAAAGAACATGAAAGACATATAATATTAAAACAACTTAAAAATAACAATATCGTCTAATTTTATCTACTACGAGATGTTTGATCAAATGCTAATTCTTCATCGGATATGCCAGAAGATACTCCGTCTTCTACCTCTTCATCATGTACTTTAGCTTCGAGTGTAATCTTGTCTTCGAGGCTTGTTTGGTCTTGTATACGATCCGTTGCGTCTAAGTGATCTTTTAAACAAATGCGCATCTCCACTGCTTCTGGAGTTAGTCTTGTTCTTCGTAATGATATTACCCTACCACTAAGAGAAAAAGCAGATTCCGAAGCTACTGTAGAAGCTTGGACGCTTAGTAAATCACGGGCCATAGCAGAAAGAATCGGAAATTGAGATTTTTTTCCTTTCCACCAAGCCAAAATATCGAATGCACGATAATCTTCGATAGTCATAGTGGAAATAAAATCCGTTCCACTATATCTACCGAGCTCACTTGTTGGGGTGTCACTCCTTTGACGTTTAGTCGTCACATCCCGAACAACATTCAACATAGTCAAAACAGGGTCTTTAAGCGAGGTACTAGCATTTGAGGTTGATTCGCTTGACATGGTTATGTTTACGTTAGGCCCATATCTATTTAAATAAAAATTATAAATTGTTTTCAAACTATGATTAAAATTTTCTTTTGTCTCGTTTGAAAAATCAGGGTTTTCGTCATGCATATCCAAATTGTCATTTATCTCATCTATCAAACATTCAACCCCTGCAACATTTAGAAAAGAATTTAAAGCGGCGGCACACGTAAAAACGGGTGGTAAGTCCTTAAAATATTTTTTAAACTTTTCTTTCATTGGTTCTATCATTTGATTAAACATATAATTTTTATTTTGAAAATTTTTAAAATTCAAAGACATAAAGTATAGTTCTTGAAGCACCGAATAACTAGTGGAATAATAAACTCCCGATAATTTTGTTGTTGAGTTTTTAAAAACCTCAAGAAACTCGGATAGACGTTGAAGATTCTCCCAACCCGCATCCGGAAATGGGTCGGCTTCACCATTATCCGAAAGACTTTTATGAAAAGCTTTCAAAGTGCCCTTTTGTTTTAAAGCACATTCAAACATGTGATAAGTCGAATTCCACCGAGTAGGTACATCCCAATTAGGACCTAAAAATCTAGAGTGCGTATCCTTACAAAGTTGTTTATAATCTTGATATCTTCCTCTACTTTTTTTAAAAACGTCATGTAACATAAATCGAAAAGATGTAATAAAGTTATTAACATATTGCCCGGATAGTCCGTCTTGCACTACTAAATTAATAATATGTGCAACACAACGAGTATGAAAAAAATCACCGTTTGCAATCGGAAGATATTTTAATTTTAATTTTTCAACCGCGGTTGTGTTGTTAGAGACGTTATCAAATGCAATTGAAAAAAGTTTATTTTGTAATTTAAAAGTACTTATTATATTATCTAAAATGTAAAACAAAAATTCTCCGGTGTATGGATGTGGAAAAAGATCAAATGCAATCGTACGTTTCATCAATTGCCATGAATTGGGATCCACCCAATAAGCGGTGACGCAAAGGTACGATTCGGGTAAATCGTGTGGAGCCGACCAAACGTCACTAGTTAAGTTTACACCGGTATTTAAATTTTCAAATAATACAATTAAATCATTTTTTGCTTGTTTTCATAATTTTAAACAATAACTTCTAAGTGTAGTACGACTTACGTAAGTGTAACGAGGTTGAAGCGTCTCTCGAATTAAGTTGGTCAACCGAGGATTGTCGAAGTGACTAAAAGACAAAGCTTCTTGAATCACGAACTTCGCCATTCGATCTCGAACCGTATTAACATCGTAATTAAAGATTCCACCGTCTCCACTCAATTGTGTTTGTTGCGAATCCGGATTACTTTTCAACGACTTACAAAACTTCTTGCTAATGTGTTTGTTTAAAGTCGTGTTAGAATCTTTAGCAAGCAAAACTCCACAAAACTTGCAACGAGCCTTTACAGACCCGTCACTCAACTCAACCATATCCCAATTGCACCAAACATCCATGTTACGATTGTGTGCAAGTTGGAGCGTTGGACGAACCTTGACCAACGGAAGATTGTGAGTGAGTCATATCAAGATTGAAGAGAGTGAAAGTGTAAAACGAGAGAGTGAACGTGTAAAACGAGAGTAAACGAGAGTATTTTTTGCGTTTTTTGCGTATGATTTTACGTTTAAGACTTGGGTACTAAACCATATCAACCCACACCTATTTATACTAACTTATAAGCCTAAAAGTGACAAAAAAAAGGGCCAAAAATCGATCCCAACGGCTATATAGCCGTTAAAAAAAGGCCACTTTTAAAAAAAAAAAAAAAAGGGTCAAAACCGGGTCCAACCCGGGTTCAACCGGTTCCGGGTCGGGTCGGGTTCGGGTCGGGTTCTAAGAAATTCTAGAAAATCATACCCGGTTCCAACCCTACGGGTTTTTTTCGGGTCCAACCCGGGTATGCATATACCGGGTCGTACCCGTACCCGGTTCCGGGTCGGGTCCACCGGGTCGGGTACGAACCCGGTTTTTATGCCCAAGTCTACTTGAAATCATAATTTTTTTCTCAATAACCATTTCATGATATCATTATTTGGAGAAAAGTAAGGGAGTATCTAGGAGTTATTATTATGCACTTGCAAAGAGGAGAATGTGAGATTAAATGAGATACAAAGGGGCCAAGCAAGAGGCAAAGAAGACGGTCGGAGGCAAAGAACATTGTGTACGAGGAAATATAAGCTTGTAGAGACCAAGGGATAGAATGGCATGTTTAAGATTGTCAAAGCTACGAAGTTGAAGAGGCAGGATCTAGGAGCCGTGAAGTTCATAAAGGCAGTGTTTTCATTAAACAACAACATTTGGTTTGTCTACAGGTGACATAATATGACTCGCACAAACAACATGATTGGGCTAAGTCTACGAGTGAACTAGAGACATTTTATTATCAAGAACTCAGAATTGTTATTAACTACATGATGCCTTTGAATCTTAAATATGCAAATGATCAGAGTCTACAATATATCAACTTCACGAGCTTCACAGCAACTAGCCCAATATGATGAAGAGAGATGCCCAAAGATGCCCATGTGTTAGTGTATCATTAGGTTGAAGACTAGAAAAGAAGGCATGTTGATGTAGTGAGCTGGACATGGCAGTTCATCATGAGAAGATCTCTACGAGACAATCCATTAGAGGAGGCTAGACGTCATTGTTAATGTGACAATGACGTATCCCTACATGCCAATATATATAGCAAAAGATCACATAAAATACTTTAACATTTGACCTAAAAGTTTCCGTCAAAGTTCTCAGTTGAGATTTCTACGAGTGCTGTGTGTGTAGTTTTCAAATGTAATTCTACTAGTACCAGCATGTCAGTATGTGTTCATAGCTTAGAACATGTAGAAAGGGAAACCCTTTGTGATTTCTATTGTAATATGTTACACAATGTACATGATTAATAAAATGAGACATTCCTTTTTAAGTTGCTTTAAACTTTACAATTTATTTTACTAATTGTTGAACTTGATTATTGAAGTTACACAATGTAATTCTACTATTTTTGTTTGTGATGATGAAATAGTGGTACTCTTAAATTGATTATTGATCTTCTGCTACTTAACTAATTAAAAATCACTTTTGGGTATTAAATTGATCTTCCATTAATTGTCCAAAACTTGTAGTATTGCTTTTAAGCCTAGGAATTTAAAATACTTCGTTCAATAGCTATTGATCTTCGTTTTTGCAATCAAACAAAATCCAATCTAATTGAATCTTTACATTGGATTTCAAACGTCGATCCATCTCAAAACTGAACATGTCGTGACACATTTTCATCTACATCATGAAACCTCGATCTTGTACTCTCATATGATTGCTTGCTTCATTATCAAAGTATGATACAATCTTCTTTTTTTCAAGTATCACTTGTGAAGATTATGCTTCGTTTGAGATAGCTATCATTTGTGCAAGCTCCTTGTCATTAGTTCATGTTAGGTTCGCCTTCTCTCTTTGACTTTCATTTAGAAATGTTATGCAAAATGATCAATTCTTCACAAGAGTAACATTTTACCTAGAATTTTATTTTATTATTATTTTTTTTTTACTTCTTTGGTGCATTAAACTCATATTAGAGCTCCCATGAATCTTGGCTTCTTTCACGTCCTTGGCCTTGTCCTCGTCCTCGACCACTTCCTCTAGTTATGGCTTGGCACGTTTTCCTTCTAAGCTGTTTGAAGAATCTCTCTCGATGTGTCGTCTTAAATTATCCACTAACTTGTCTCGTGTGAGGAGCAAACCTTGCTCACCATCTCACTCTTGGAAACCATGAAACATTTCTTCGTAAATCTTTAGACGATCTTTGACTTCCTTCTATTGACATGCTCCCTAAATAACTAAGGTGCTGTTTGTTTTTTCTGCAGCAAAATGTCTGCAGTATGCGGACCACATCTGCAGACATCTGCAACAGAAGAGGTGGACTAAGCGTATGCAGTCTGCAAGAAGAAGACTGTTTGTTTTTCAGAGGCAAAAGCATATCCCAACGACAACAATTGACTTCAAGATAGCAAAATTACATCCAAAAACTTGTTCCTAGAAAATCGAAAAATATATCTTACTTTTCATTATCCCTATATTATTATATCTATATTATATCACCATCTCCCTCACGTTGTTTTCTCCTCTAAACCCTCTGTTCTGCACTTCAATCTCCGCAATTCGCACCCTTCGATTCTGCATTCGAACCCTAATCGATGGACGGAGGTGCCGCCAACTACAACCCTCGCACTGCAGAAGAAGTTTTTAGGGATTTCAAAGGCCGCCGTGCCAGACTTATCAAAGCTCTCACCACCGGTGAGTTTTGATTGTGTTGATTTAGTTGTGGTTTGTTCATTTGATTAATTAGGTTTTGTGAATTGTAATCGTGTTGAGCTTTGTGATTGCAGATGTTGAGGAGTTTTATCAGCAGTGTGATCCTGGTTACGGGGCCGGCGGTGGGTACGGTGGCCGGCGGAGGAAGCTGCCAAGATGAAGGGGATGGATGGTAGTGAATGAGAAGAGAGAAGAGGTTAGAAGTGAATGATCCACATCTGCACCAAGAAGACTTCGCGCAGATGTTTTTTAATGAAACGTCTTCAAAAAATTAAACAGTCTGCAGAAGAAAATGTCTGCGCGGCGCAGACATAAGAGCTCAAGAAGAGCTTTCTGAAAAAAACAAACACCACCTAAGTTTTTCGATTGAGGTTACAATTTGCATGAAAGCTCGAAGGGACTTCTTCACCATCATAGTCTCACCAAGTTTCTCTCTAAAGTTAGCAAATACCAACCATGGTTGTGTTCGACCTCACAGGAAACACATCAATTGATTTGTTCTTCTTTATATAAATCACCTCAAAATCATTCCTTGTATAGATCTTTGTTTCTTTCACCCGTTTAACACCCACGTGTGTCGTTTGGAGCACCTCCCATGCTTCCTTTGTTGAATCCTTTATGCTGGGATAAGAGACACTTCATCTAAAAGTGCTTGATCGATCTTATCTAACGCCACAAAATCTAACCTCTCTTTGACGTCCTAATCTTGCACCGCTATGCAGCACATACAATAAAATTATATATTTTGTAAGCATCTGGTAGGTGAAACCGCCTTTTTTTTAGGTTGCAAGCATTAAGTAAGATCAGGATTTTTTTGGGGATTCGAAATCATCAAGTAACAGCAGATCTTGATCAACAACAATGACAAGACAGAAAACAAAAATATATTTTCGGTTTACTTGAATGAAGTAAGAAATGAGATAGCAAGGAAACAATAGTTTTAAGCAAGAAAACCAACAAGAAAGTCTAGCAGGAAAGTAGTAACAAGACAAGTAAGAAAGCAAGAAAAAAAAGCATTAAGAAAGAAATAGTAAGATCAACAAGAATAACACAAGATAAGCACAAGAGAAAAAGAGAACATCAAAAAGTACAAAAGAAAACAACAACAACAAAAGAAAACAACAAGATTAAAGCGAGAACACATCAAGATTTAAGTAAGTAATTAGCAAGACAAGCTGGAAGTAAGAATAAATTAAGTTCACATCAAGTTACGCAACATAAGAAACAAGTGACATCAAAAAGCAAGAGATTTAACAAGAAGCAAGCAAGAAATCGACTAATACTCGGAAAGTGGCAAGATTAAAGCAAGGTTAGGAAGAAAGTATGATTGAAAATCCTTTGAACAACGCATTAGTACCAATTCGTGAGTGAGGGAACGTGTCCCTTCAGCTGACTGAAACGAACAACACCACATGGGCAATTTCTGATGGAGACGATTATAAAGACATATGGTCATTGGGAGGAGGTTAATTCAATAGTAGAAGTTAAAAAGAAGTCGGGCTTTATAAAAAAAGCAATGATCTTTTAGATACTGTTGAAAGACAATTTGCTACAAGTTGCACAACACATGGGCGTAAAAAGGGTATGGTATTTGATTTAAGATTAGTACCTAGGAGCAGATATAGTTCAAAAAACATATCTGCAAACTCTGATAAGCGAGCTAGAAAACTTAAAGATGAAAGAAAACGAAACTATGGTTGTCTTTGCATGTAAGTTGGGTAGTGCACAAACCAAGTTTAGAAGTCTTGGTTCTAATCTTAAAGACAAAGTAATTTTAAGGAAGTTGCTTAACACTGATTCGAAATAAGATTCTATCGACCGTGGCATCTATCAAGCACTTATTTGAATTTGACAAAATGCATTTAAGGAAGCAGTAGGAAGAGTAAAGGCACATGAAGAACGACTCAAAAGCTAATATGGCTCGGATGAGATTTATCAAGGCAAGCTTTTATTGGAAAGATAAGGATTGATGATCCTGAAAGTTGACATTATGGTAAGGCACTCAGTGATGGGAATCAAAGACGTGATTGGGGTTAAGGAGGAGGTTTTGGAAAAGGAGAAAGAGGTCATGAAAGAGGTAACTGTAAGGTAATATCAGAAGATTATAAGGCTGATGCAACCAAAGAAGCCAAAACAACCAAAGGTCTTCCTACATGCATGCACTGAATATACAAATGTAGAAGTGCTTCGGAAGTTTTACACGCTACATCAAAAAATACTTTAAGTGTAAAATCTTCCGAACCCAAAGTCCAAATCTTCCGAAGCCAAAGATGAAGTCTTCCGAAACTTCAGAGACAAAGTCTTCCGAAGCCATTTTGCTGTAAAGACTGATTTCTTCCGAAGATAGAGAAAGACATGCTTTCTCTGATCTACTTTACATAAAGCTGACACACTTTCCGCTGCAACTCTGAAGACTCACCAACTTGTATGAGTTGGTGAAAAGTCCATGCTTTTGTAAACTATAAATTAAGGTCTTTGTCTGTAACTTCTACTTTTGTACCTGTAAACCTTTTTGTAATAGAAAAGGATGTGAGCTATGGCATGTCATAGTCACTAGTCACAAGGCAAATTGCCTTTTGACTTTAGATTGATCTTGTTGTCTAGATTAGTCAATTCCAACTGTCCTTCTAAGTATTGATGGTTGTAGGATGTAGTATAAAGAGTCTCAGGTTCTTGTAATTTAGATATGCTTTGTAACACTTGTAATAGAACTTGAGAGCAATATACAACACTCCTTGAAAACCATATTTCTATGTTATTATTGCTTGTTCTGTCTCGTTACTTACTTGTGTTCATTGTATCCTTATAATCAAACCTGGTTCCTTATTTGAACTGTTAAGTGTTCCAAGTCTCTCCTCATTATGAAACTGATTGTGTTTGGCACCCTTACTCGGTCGTGCAATTGGTATCAGAGTATTTCAGGCTTTTGATTGTAAGATTTCACCATCTTTAATCCTCTCAGTTTCACAATTCACTTAACATATCAAATGGCAGCTATCATAAAGGCTGATATGGAAACCGGTACAATGACAAAGTCCCCACTGATCACTCCTGAAGACTTTGATACTTGGTGTCAAAGAATGGAAGGTTTTATCAAGTCTCAAGACTCCAAGATGTGGGGGTCTGTTGTCGATGGACCTCATGTACCATCCACCTCTTCAGCTGCTGCTGGTGGTGGTATGATACCAAAGGAAGTGGCTGACTATTCTGATGAAGACCGGAAGAGAATTGATGTTGATCAGAAAGCCATGATTGCCATCCAAACTTCTCTTCCAAACTCTATCTACAGAGGCTTCAAGAA
This sequence comes from Flaveria sonorensis, assembly GCA_025506505.1. Lineage (NCBI taxonomy): Eukaryota > Viridiplantae > Streptophyta > Magnoliopsida > Asterales > Asteraceae > Flaveria > Flaveria sonorensis. Next base: position 9,907,079 of record CM046429.1, read on the forward strand.
GTACAAGACTGCCATGCAACTCTGGGATGCACTGAAGCTGATGTATGAGGGGTCTGATGATGCAAGAGAAAACAAGAAAGACCTTTTGAAGCAGTAGTTTGAGAACTTCACCTTCAAGATAGGTGAAACCATGACTCAACAATACTTCAGGTATGTTGAGATTGTGGATACTCTGGTAGATGTTGGAGTAACTCTTGAGAACAGAGATGTTGTGAGGAAGTTTATGTCCTCTCTTCCCAGACAATGGACACACTATTATGTGGTCATCAAGAGGACTGAGAATCTCAAGACCCTTACTCTTACAAAGTTGTATGGTATCCTCAGTGGCTACCAGATGGAGATGAACATGCAAAATCCATCTGGTAACTCCAACAACCAACAGAGTTCAGCCCTTCATGTGGTTGAAAGGGATTGCAGAGAACCATAACACCATCTCATCTGCTACCCCAAAAAATCACAAAAAGGGTCCTTTCATCACCTTTTTAAAGACACCAAGGGAAGGCTACATCCTTGGAATCCCATTCCAGGAGATAAGCTCTTCACAAGCTTTTGTGTCTTTTGATGAAAGTTCAGGAAACTTTCTCTTCACCCTTGAAGATCTGGACTGTATCCATCTAGATGATCTGGAGTATATGGAAATAGTCCAGCAGATGGCTCTTCTCACCCACAGGGCCAACAAATTCTACAAAAGGACTGGAAGAAAGTTTCCTAGCAATGCAACTAGTGAAAAGTTTGGGCTTGATAAAAGCAAAGTGAAGTGTTACAACTGTAACCAAATGGGATACTTTGCCAGAGAGTGCAAGGCACCAAGGTCAAATGGTGGGCAAGCATAAACAAGGCCAAACTACACTAAAGAAGCTCACCAGAATAAGAAGCCAAGACAGCAAGCCGCAGTTGTTGTTAAAGAAGGAGGCTTTAACTGGAGCTTTCAGGTGGAAGATGCATCTCCAAATCAAGCATTGATGGCAGATCATGATGTAGCCAAGGTATTGGAACATCTCTGTACACCTGAATGTATTGCTAAAGTTAATAGATACAGGTCCTATAACTTAGAGATGAGATCTAATCTTGAGTCCTTAAATATCTTAAAAGCTGATTTTAAAAGAGCTGAAAATGATTATAAACTTAAGATAGAAGATCTATAGAAAACCATTTCAACTCTTAAGCATGAGCATACTAACTACAGGACTCAAATCAAAGATCTCATCTCAAAGTTAATTGAATGCCAGGCTGAGCTTGTAATCAGCAAAGCCAGGGCAGAAAAATGTGTTCTTGAAGAAGAGACCTTCAAGAACATAATATCCTCATCCCTACATGCAAAAGTTTGTTATCAGAATAACCAGGGACTGGGATCTACTGAGATAGCTCCTCCATACACTCTATTGTCTGTAAGATCTCCAAGGTGTGAAACTTGTGAAGATGAGCTTCCTCTTATAGACCCTATTATTGAAGAGGATGAAGAGGAGATAGTGAAGGATGATTCCGAGAAGAGTGAAGAAGAACATCTTAAGAAGGGTCACTATTCTCCTGAGGAGAGGAAAGAGTCTGGAATGACCAAGTCAAAGGGAAAGAACTTGATAAGAAGAGCTAAGAGAAGATCAAAGAAGGCTCAAGAGATCAAGGCCACTTTTGACTCCAAGCAGAAACAAGTGTTCATTTCTGCAGGGTTTGAAGTGGTAAAGGCTGAAGACTCTACTATGAACTCTAGTACCAGGAGTTCTAGCTTAGTTCCAAACCATTCCAGCAAGAAGAAGAAGACTGATCAGCTGTGTACCACTGCTACATAGCCTGAACCATCCAACTCCAAGAACAAGCCTCTCTCTAAAAAGCTTGTTGCACATCTGTGAAGATGAAGATGGAGAAGGAAAGTGATCAAACTCAGTCTTGCTCTCAAAAGAAGACTTCTAGAAGGAAGCAAATAGACTGCATCATGTGTGGTAGTACTTCTCATCTGGCTAAGGATTGCATCTACAATCCCAGAAGCACTATCCATATGGTCAAAGAAAAGGCTTCTGGGAAGAAGAAGGAAAATCAAGCTTCGGAAGGAAAATCTGTTTCCTTCAAAAGCTCCAAAGTGAAGAAGAAGACAAGTGAGAACTTGCCTTCGGAAGAAATTTTGGTCTCGGAAGAAAGGAATGCTTTTGAAGTACTAAAACATGCTGCAGTGAAAGTAAGATTTTCCGAAGGTCCAGTATCCAAAGCCTCAGAAGTTATTGAAACTTCCGAAGTGTTAAAGGTCAAGTCTAATCTTCCAAAGATGGTGTGGAAGATGAAGAAAGACCTGGAGATTGAGAGTTCTTCATCAACAACAACTAATGATCCAATAAGATTGAATATAGGATTTGTTACTGTTACATTATCTTGAGATCACTTTGAAAAGCCCAAGACCAATGAGGCTTAGGTTTCCAAGTGTAACTAACCACTTCTTTTTGTGCAGGAACAGCTAAGGACCAAGGAAAATATATGGATCATTGATAGTGGCTGTTCCAGGCACATGACTGGCAATGGTTCTTTGCTTTACAATTTTGGGAAAATTGATGGAGGACCAGTTTCTTTTGAAGGAGATGCGGGTGGTTACATCACTAGAAGGGGTATGGTCACAAATGGTAAGCTCACCATTGAGAAGGTAAATTTTGTTAAGGAGCTTGGATACAATGTACTGAGTGTATCCCAATTTTGTGATTAGAGACACAAAATGCTCTTTACTGAGCATGAGTGCATTGTTCTCAAGCCTGGGATGGTCATTCCTTAAGAGCATATCCTGCTTAGAGCCCCTAGAAAAGGGAACATGTACAAGATGGACTTGCAGAAAACATCTCCCTCAGGAGAGGTTTCTTGCTTCTATCTAAAGCAAATAGTGATGAGTATTTCCTATGGTATAAAAGAATATGCCATGTAAACTTTAAAAACATGAATAAATTAATTAAGAATGATTTGGTAACTGGAATGCCAAAGAAAAAGTTTACAAGTGATGATCATTGTGTTGTATGCCTGAAAGGGAAGCAACACAAAGTGTCTCACAAGCTAAAGGAAATGAACTATATCACTACTCCCCTACACTTATTACACAAGGATCTCTTTGGCCCCACCAATGTAATAAATTTAGGAAGGACCTCATATTGTTTAGTGATCATAGATGACTTCACAAGATTCACTTGGGTCTTTTTCCTTAGAACTAAGGATGAGACTCCTGAGATCTTGAAGAACTTCATTCTGAAAATTGAGAATCAATCTAATCATAAGGTCAAGACCATAAGATGTGATCAAAGAATAGAATTTAAGAAGCAAATCCTTGATACATTTTATGATAAAAAGGGTATTACAAGACAATATAATGCTCCAAGGACTCCTCAGCAAAATGGTGTTGCTGAGAGGAGAAACAAGACACTTATTAAAGCTGCAAGAACCATGTTGTCTGACTCTAAACTGTCCATCACCTTCTGGGCAGAGGCAGTTAACACAGCCTGCTATGTATAGAACAAAGTTTTAGTGGTTAATGTGACATCCGTCACCAAAATAGGTGCTTTGACCTTGACCTTGATTTTGATTTTGACCTTTGACTTTGTTTTTGGCATATTTGGGCCTGGTTTTAATTGATTGCTGATTACTTTGTGACTTAAATCTTAGCTTAATGGGCCTATGTCTTTGTGTTGGGCCTAGGGTTTTTATCATTAAAATGACCATTGGGCTTGTCATCGTACGAGGTCCTGTGTTGTGAGCCTAATCAAGGATTTTTCTAAAAGGTGAAACGCAAAATTTACGTTAAAACCCAACTACTCATACATCCATGGGTTTTTCCTAAATCCTAGTAAATAAACTTGAACTACTTCAAAAATAGAAATTATCCGAATTCCAGGGCATATAATAGCTCATTGGAACCGTTTTAGCGCGCAGAATCTAAAAACATAAAAATTGGTCAACACGTAATTCGAGACGAGACGGATTAGATGAGACGGGCCAAGGGCCCGAAGGCCCTTGCCCCTCCCTTGTTGCGGTTGAATCTATACAAGGGGGGAATTCCCCCTTGTTTCCTCACTTTTGCAAAATTGTTTTCCAAGGCTCTCTCCTTGGAAACCCTAGCCACCACAACTCAATTCCCTCTTGTTCTTCACCATCTTCATCGAAAATCTGCCCCATTGTGCCATTCCATCAAATTTTATGATAATCAAGACATTCAAGATTCCATTCTAAGCAATACTCGTTTATCTTCTAATCTCCGGTATGCAAAATCGTGTCCTGAAGATTCTATCCTTGCTCTACTTCAGTTTCGATGATATTCATCATCTAAAAACAAAATCATCATCTAATAATCTCATATTCTTTGTTTTGGACATTGGATCGTGAAGACCTAGGAGCTACGAGTGTCGGATTTACAAATCGGTAAAACCCTAGTGCACTACTCTTGATTGTTCATTGATATTTTAATATGGGATTGTAACCCTTTGATATCTGGGCTTAATGAACGTTTTGGTTCCTAATTAATCAATAAAAAACATTAATTTTTAGTTATGGGATCGACTGGGGTCAACAAAAGTCGAAAACCAAGTTTTTGAATCCAATAGCCAATGCTAAGAAATTGGACAGTTTGCTGTCAAAAAAATGGGACATTTTGTACAGGTCATAACTCGGTCATAATATGTCCAAATGGGGCAAAATTTTCTTCTAAAATCAAGTTCTATGAGTCCTCTAACTAACCAAAGTGGTCTCGTGTCGTTTCGACATCGTTTGGCCCTCCAAACGTGACAAACAAAACTGAGGGTCGAAACTGACGAATCTGGGCAGCAGATTGGTCTGTATTCTTCGGGTCATAACTTTCTCATATTTTGTCCAATGGAGATGATTCTTTTTCTGGAGCTTAACTTCAAGTTTTCTGTTTCAAATGGTACCTCTTACTCAATGTTTCGTTACTATTTCGATCCCCAAATAGCTTATACAAAACTGGGGCGCAATCAGATATATGTGCTGAAATATTTTGATAAACTTAAAAGTAAGGTTTGAAACTAAATAATTCAAATAAAGAAAATTTTTGTATTTAAATGTATCTAGATGACTTTATAAAAGAATAAATTAATATAGGTGATAATAAAAACCTTGATGAGCGTTAAGGACTGAGTAAAAAGGGTTGCACCTGTGTTGGTTATTTTTTTATGCTATAGTAATCCTTTTGTGTATTGTACTTTTGGTGATTGCTTTGCATTTTGTGAGATTTGTACTATATCATTTCAAGGTGAGTATCACGGTCTCTTTTTAATATATTTTACTTGGGGGAAAAACATGCTCATGGTTTTAGACTATGCCGTGTTTTAAAAATTATTTTTGGGACAATGTATGTGGTTTGGGGTCATGGTTTGAGTCTTGATATTCATTCATGAGTGTGTACTTGTGCTTGTGCTTGTTTTTGGACTTGTTGGCTTGGACGTCATGGAGAGGTATTGTTAGTACTAACGGGTTGACACCCCCACCCTTGTTGTCGGTATACTAGTCGAGACTCACTTGGCCTGGGCTTGCCCTTGGGTGAATATAATCCGGGTATATTGGACTTGGACTTATATTGGACTTGGACTTATATTGGACTTGGACTTATCTTGGACTTGGACTTATTTTGGACTTGGACTTATCTTGGATTTGGACTGAATTTGGACTTGTGTTGATATCTTGACTGCTATGTACTCTGCTCACATACAATTTTCTATACATGTTATACTAGACAAACTATTTGTACCTTTAAACCTGTGAACTCATCAACGTATGTTGACTTTTTAGAGCATGTCTTTTCAGGTAATGCGGCTTAGGTGCTTGGCTTTGGACCTTAGACAAGACCGCTCCTTTGGGAACAATAGACACTTCATGGGACTTTCGGATCTGTTTTGGACTTGTTTATTTTGTTGAATTGTATCTTTGTTGGATTTGTACTTGGTATTGTTTTGGTACTTGTAAATTACTTGTTCTCGAATGGAACTTGGATTATTTGTGCACTTATGGTATGACGTTTTGGAATTGAATGTACTTGACACGTGTTCTTATGTGTCGGGCGATGGCATGACCCATTTTACGGAGAATACCTTAGTTATTTTCTTAAACCCCCAATGTGTTATGACGATCCCGTCCGTCGCATCCTCGTGTTTCTGCTTCTAGCGAGGGTGTGACAGATTGGTATTAGAGCCATTGGTTATAGAGAATTAGGTGGATTATTCGACCTAGACTATAACCTAAGTACCCGCATGTAGTATGCATAATAGGATTATGTGTACATTATGCATGTGTTATGTTTGTGCTAATTGTCTTGATTTTTGGTTTTGTTTGTTGTTTTCTCCTTTTACATGTTCTTTTATGAGAAAAAGTGCATATGCTTTTTCTTTTAGGCCATGACTCCCGGTGCTTATTTTGTTTCCCCTTCTATAAGTGAGATTTCATCTGACTCGGAGAGTGAGGAGGTGTCACCTGGCCCGTCGAAGCAAGTGAAGCAAACAGTAGCTGTGCGTGGACGTAGACCGGTGACGAGGTCTATGACGAGGTGCTTTAGACCCTATGGATTTGGAGCACCCAGGAGAGCATATGCTGCGAAGAACACGTTCCCTCACTCGAAGGACGCTAGAGACATTCATAGGTCATCACCAGATTCTCCTAGATCCGTTAGCAGTTGTGAGAGTCGTGTAGGGCCGATACGAGAGGTGGCTACGCACCCACCGATTATTCATGATGATGGTGGTGATTAGCCTGCCCCTCCAGCCCTAAAGGGAAAGAGAGATTTTGCGCGTCGTATGATAGGAGGACTTATCATTTCTTGCTCGTGGGGAGAAAAGAAGGATTGAACTGGGGATGCTCCATGCTACTGCTGACTATCCCTGAATATGATATTCCTTTTTAAGTGCTGTTGACTGGAGATTACCAGGATTAGTATATTTGACTTTGGATTTTGGTATTTGGAGTGTTATGGATAATATGGTTTGATATTATTTAAGTTATTTTATTATGGATTTTGGATGCTTGAGTTGACAATTAAAAGCTACAATATGATTGCCTATTTCTAGAAATAATTCGTAGCCTTATTACTAATGTGATTTTGGGTTGTAATTGTTTACGGGTTGTCTTATATTTAGAACATGCCGCCTAGGAGGGTTACTCGCAGCTCAGCCCATGAAAATGAAGCCCCTAGGGGACGAGGACGTGGTAGAGGTTCTGGTGGCCGTGGTGGGGCCGCAGGTGGAAGAGGTCAAGGTGGACAGAACAATAGGAGTAATGAGGCTGGTAACCCGGATATCGCCGCTATCATTGCTCAACAACTAGCTGATCTAATCCCTAACATTGTTACGCAAGTGAGTAACAATATCTTGAACATTGGAGGGGGTATGGACGGAGGAAATGGGAATGATAACGGGAATGAAGGTGACAATGGTAATCATGGAAGTGAAGAAGGAGCGAATGGCGGTGAGGTGTTGGTGGGAACGGGAGATGGTGGGAATGAACATGTTGTGGGAAATGGTACTGGGGGTAGGGTTGGTTGTACTTACAAGGAGTTCATGACTTGTAAACCAAAGGAGTTCGATGGAAAGGGTGGAGCCATCGCTTTGGCCCGTTGGATTGAGAAGATGGAAACTGTGATGGATATCAGCAACTGTGCTGAGAATCAGAAGGTAAAGTACATGACTTGCTCACTGGTGGGAAAGGCGTTAACATGGTGGAACACCCAAGTTCAGGATCGAGGTAGGGAGGCAGCAATGGCCATGACTTGGGCCGAATTCAAAGCTTTGGCAACTGAAGAGTACTGTCCTATGAATGAAATGCAAAAATTGGAACATGAATTCTGGAACCATTCGATGGTAGGTTCGGGTCATGACGCTTATACTGACCGGTTTAATGAATTGGCAAAGCTGGTACCACACTTGGTAACACCCGAGTCAAAGAGGATTGAGCATTAGATCTGCGGCCTAGTACCATAAATCCGTGGTATGGTGACGGCTGTGGCGCCCCTTACTATCCAGAGTGCAATCTTGAAGGCAGGTACTTTGACTGATGAAATGGTGCGGACTGGAGTTTTGGGAAAGGCTGGAGAAAAATGAAAGGATGTTGGGGAGTCAAGCAAACCGACAAATAGTAAAGTAGATAAGAAAACAAAGGTGGTGAAGGGATATGTGGCTGCGGTGCCTGCAAGGAAGGATTATGTCGGTTCCTACCCGAGGTGTACAAAGTGCAATCTGCATCACCCAGTTACGGTGCCTTTTCTTGTGTGCTATGTCTGCAACCAAATCGGGCACATAGCTAAGAATTGCAAGGCGGTTGTGAATCTAACAGTGCTGGTCAATGCGGTTAGGCCAGCAGGGGCACAGCGGGGGTGTTATGAGTGTGGAAGTCGAGAGCATTACCGTAACACTTGTCCAAAATTAAACAGAGCACCAGGACAATTGGGCAATCAGAATGCAGGGAATAACAATCAAAATCAAGTCCTGACGATCGGTACGAACCCTAGACAAGGCAATAATGGTAACCCGGCTTGTGGAAGGGCTTTTGTAATCGGTGCCAATGACGCTCGACAGGAACCGCAAGTGGTGACGGGTACGTTTACTTTGAACGATCAATATGCTATAGTTTTATTTGATACGGGTGCAGATAATAGTTTTGTATCATCCGACTTTGTGAAATTGATGGATCTGACCCCCAGTTTTGTGGAATCAAGCTATGTAGTAGAATTGGCTAACGGTAGCTTAGTAGAAACTAGAGACGTAATTCGGAACTGTACCTTAACTCTAGATGATCATGCTTTTAGGATAGATCTTATACCTTTTGGACTTGGGAGCTTTCATGTAGTGGTGGGTATGGATTGGTTAACTTAGAATAGAGCTGAAATCATTTGCAACGAAAAGATTGTGCGCATACCCTTACCAAGTGGCAAAATGCTTGAAGTACATGGGGAGAAACTGGAAGTGAATAAAGAATTCATAATGGACATGAAGGTGGCGGAAATGAAGATCGAGGACATACCTATTGTGCGGGACTTTCCAGAGGTGTTCCTGGAGGATTTGATAGGATTGCCACCACCAAGACAGGTGGACTTTCGAATTGATTTGGTGCCTGACGCAGTGCCTGTGGCTAAGGCTCCTTATCGATTAGCTCCGTCAGAAATGCAAGAACTGTCTAGTCAACTCCAGGAGTTACTAGACAAAGGTTTCATACGACCCAGTCATTCGCCGTGGGGAGCGCCAGTGCTCTTCGTCAAGAGGAAGGATGGATCCTTCAGAATGTGTATAGATTATTGAGAGTTGAACAAGTTAACTGTTAAGAATCGATATCCCTTACCAAGGATAGATGACTTGTTCGATCAACTCCAAGGAGAGATGATCTTCGTTCAGGATATCACCAGTTGAGGGTGCACGAGGACGATATACCAAAGACGGCTTTTAGGACGCGATATGGGCATTATGAATTCTTGGTCATGCCTTTTGGACTAATGAACGCACCCGCGGTATTTATGGACCTAATGAACAGGGTGTGTAAACCGTACTTGGATAAATTTGTCATAGTATTCATTGATGATATATTGATTTATTTGAAGACAAAAGTGGGTCATGAGGGACACTTGAAAATAATTTTGGAATTATTAGGAAGGGAGAAGCTTTACGCCAAATTCTCTAAGTGTGAGTTTTGGTTACGAGAGGTGAAATTCCTTGGACATGTGGTGAATGAGAAAGGAATTCATGTGGATCCTGGAAAGATTGAGGCAGTTAAAAACTGGGAGGCGCCTAAAACGCCTTTAGAGATAAGACAATTCCTTGGACTAGCAGGTTACTATCGGCGATTTATTGCAAATTTCTCAAGGGTTGGGCAACCACTTACACAATTGACGCAAAAGGATAAAAAGTTCGAATGGGGTGCTAAGCAAGAGGACGCGTTTAATACTTTGAAAGAAAAATTGTGTAACGCACCGATATTGGCACTCCCTGAGGGGTCAGAAGGATTTGTTGTGTACTGTGATGCATCGCATCAAGGTTTAGGCTGTGTGCTCATGCAAAAGAATAAAGTGATTGCATACGCATCGCGAAAACTTAAGAATCACGAGAAGAATTACACCACCCATGACCTGGAGTTAGGCGCGATGGTCTTCGCTCTTAAGATCTGGAGGCACTACTTGTATGGTACTAAGTGTGTCGTTTATACTGACCACAGGAGCCTTCAGCATATTTTCGACCAAAAGGAATTAAACATGAGACAACGACGTTGGATTGAATTGCTCAGTGATTACGACTGTGAGATTCGGTATCACTCGGGTAAAGCAAACGTAGTAGCGGACGTGTTGAGTCGAAAGGAAAGGGTCAAACCAGTACGCATTCGGGCCCTTCGAATAACCATTCTTTCGGATATTAAGACTCATATTATTGCTTCTCAAGTTGATGCAATAAAGGAAACAAATGTACAGGGAGAGGTGTTGAGAGGCCTGGACAGGCAGTTTGAGCAAAAAGACGATGGAGGATTATACTTTATGGGTTAAATTTGGGTACCTGTTATGGGGAATGTACGAGAGATGATACTAAACAAGGCACACAAGTCGAAGTATTCGGTACACCCCGGTGCGGATAAAATGTACCACGACCTTAGGGATTTATACTGGTGGCCTGGAATGAAAAGAGATATAGCAGTCTATGTTAGTAAGTGCTTGACTTGTGCGAAGGTTAAGGCAGAACATCAGAGGCCATCGGGTTTATTGCAGCAACCTGAAATCCCTAAATGGAAGTGGGAAAACATTACCATGGACTTTATTACAAAACTACCAAGGACCAGTAGTGGGCATGATTCAGTTTGGGTTATTGTGGACCGGATGACCAAATCTCCTCACTTCCTGGCTATTCGTGAAGACTACAAAATGGAAAGGTTATATCAGTGAGATGGTGGCTAGACATGGATTACATGTGTTAATCATCTCCGATCGTGACGAACGATTCACATCCCGATTCTGGCAATGCTTGCAGAGGTCATTGGGGACGCGCCTTGACATGAGTACGGCCTATCACCCTCAGACCGATGGTCAGAGTGAGCATACGATTCAGACATTGGAAGACATGTTGAGGGCTTGCGCAATTGACTTTGGCGGTAACTAGGACACTCACCTTCCATTGGTGGAGTTCTCGTACAATAATAGTTACCATACTAGTATTGGGCGTGCACCATTCGAGGCATTATATGGGCAAAAGTGTAGGTAGCCGGTGTGTTGGGCAGAGGTTGGGGAAAGCCAGATGACTGGACCCGAGATCATACAGGAGACTATTGACAAGGTGTTTCAGATTAGAGACAGGTTAAAGGCGGCTCAAGATCGTCAGAAAAGCTATGCTGACAATCGAAGGAAGCCATTAGAGTTCACCGTCAGGGATAACGTTCTATTGAAAGTGTCACATTGGAAAGGCATTGTTCGTTTTGGCAAAAGAAGCAAATTGGCACCAAGGTACGTTGGTCCGTTCAAGATCATTGAACGAATTGGTCTTGTTGCTCATCAGCTGGAATTGCCACATGAGTTAAATGGTATACATGACACATTCCATGTGTTAAATTTCAAGAAGTGTCTGGCTGATGAGACGTTGCATGTGTCACTCGAAGAAATTCAAGTGGATGAAAAACTTCGATTCGTCGAAGAACCTGTGGAGATCATGGACAGAGAGATAAAGACGCTGAAACTTAGCAAGGTTCCGATTGTAAAGGTAAGATGGAACTCAAAGAGAGGCCTCGAATTTACCTGGAAACGAGCGAACAGAATGAGGACTAAGTACCCCCACCTGTTTGCGGAGGGCATTGCAGTTCATAACTCCAGTTGAATTTCGGGACAAAATTCTCACAACTAGGGGATACTGTGACATCCGTCACCAAAATAGGTGCTTTGACCTTGACCTTGATTTTGATTTTGACCTTTGACTTTGTTTTTGGCATATTTAAGCCTGGTCTTAATTGATTGTTCATTACTTTGTGACTTAAATCTTAGCTTAATGGGCCTATGTCTTTGTATTTGGCCTAGGGTTTTATCATTAAGATGACCATTGAGCTTGTCATCGTACGAAGTCCTGTGTTGTGAGCCTAATCAAGGATTTTTCTAAAAGGTGAAACGTAAAATTTACGTTAAAGCCCAACTACTCATACATCCATGGGCTTTTCCTAAAGCCTAGTAAATAAACTTGAACTACTTCAAAAATAGAAATTATCCGAATTCCAGGGCATATAATAGCTCGTTGGAACCGTTTTAGCGCGCAGAATCTAAAAATGTAAAAATTGGTCAACACGCAATTCGAGACGAGACAGATTAGATGAGACGAGCCAAGGGCCCGAAGGCCCTTGCCCCTCCCTTGTTGCAGCCGAATCTATACAAGGGGGGAATTCCCCCTTGTTTCCTCACATTTGCAAAATTGTTTTCCAAGGCTCTCTCCTTGGAAACCCTAGCCACCACAACTCAATTCCCTCTTGTTCTTCATCATCTTCATCGAAAATCTGCCCCATTGTGCCATTCCATGAAGTTTTGTGATAATCAAGACATTCAAGATTCCATTCTAAGCAATACTCGTTTATCTTCTAATCTCCGGTAAGCAAAATCGTGTCTTGAAGATTCTATCCTTGCTCTACTTCATTTTTGATGATATTCATTATCTAAACACAAAATCATAATCTAATATTCTCATATTCTTTGTTTTGGACATTGGATCATGAAGACCTAGGAGCTACGAGTGTCGGATTTACAAATCGGTAAAACCCTAGTGCACTACTCTTGATTGTTCATTGATATTTTAATATGGGATTGTAACCCTTTGATATCTGGGCTTAATGAAAGTTTTGGTTCCTAATTAATCAATAAAAACCATTAATTTTTAGTTATGGGTTGGGGTCAATAAAAGTCGAAAACCAAGTTTTTGAATCCAATAGACAATGCTAAGAAATTGGACAGTTTGCTGTCAGAAAAATGGGACATTTTGTATAGGTCATAACACGGTCATAATATGTCCAAATAGGGCAAAATTTGGTTCTAAAATCAAATTCTATGAGTCCTCTAACTAACCCAAGTGGTCTCGTGTCGTTTCGACATCGTTTGGCCCTCCAAACGTGACAAGCAAAACTGAGGGTCGAAACTAACGAATCTGGGTAGCAGATTGGTCTGTATTCTTCTGGTCATAACTTTCTCATTCAAATGGTACCTCTTACGCGATGTTTCGTTACCGTTTTGATCCCCAAATAGCTTATACAAAACTGGTGCGCAATCAGATATATGTGCTGAAATATTTTGATAAACTTAAAAGTAAGGTTTGAAACTAAATAATTCAAATAAAGACAAATTTTGTATTTAAATGTGGCTAGATGACTTTATAAAAGAATAAATTAATATGGGTGACAATAAAACCTTGATGAGCATTAATGACCGAGTAAAAAGGGTTGCACCTGTGTTGGTTATTTTTTTTGTGCTATAGTAATCCTTTTGTGTATTATACTTTTAGTGATTGCTTTGCATTTTGTGAGGTTTGGAATATATCATTTCAAGGTTAGTATCATGAACCCTTTTTAATATATTTTACTTGGGGGAAAAACATGCTCATGGTTTTAGACTATACCGTGTTTTAAAAATTATTTTTGGGACATTGTATGTGGTTTGGGGTCATGGTTTGAGTCTTGATATTCATTCATGAGTGTGTACTTGTGCTTGTGCTTGTTTTTGGACTTGTTGGCCTGGACGTCATGGAGAGGTATTATTAGTACTAACGGTTTGACACCCCACCCTTGTTGTCGGTATACTAGTCGAGACTGATATTGCCAGGGATTGCCCTTGGGTGAATATAATCCGGGTATATTGGACTTGGACTTATATTGGACTTGGACTTATATTGGACTTGGACTTATCTTGGATTTGGACTTATCTTGGACTTGGACTTATCTTGGACTTGGACTTATCTTGGACTTGGACTGAATTTGGACTTGTATTGATATCTTGACTACTATGTACTCTGCTCACATATAATTTTCTGTACATGTTATACACGGCAAACTATTTGTACCTTTAAACCTGTGAACTCACCAACGTATGTTGACTTTTTAGAGCATGTCTTTTCAGGTAATGCGGCTTAGGTGCTTGATCGCGGACCTTAGACAAGACCGCTCCTTTGGGAGCAATAGACACTTCATGGGACTTTTGGACCTGTTTTGGACTTGTTTATTTTGTTGAATTGTATCTTTGTTGGATTTGTACTTGGTATTGTTTTGGTACTTGTGAATTACTTGTTCCCGAATGGAACTTTGGATTATTTGTGCACTTATGGTATGACGTTTTGGAATTGAATGTACTTGACACGTGTTCTTATGTGTCGGGCGACGTCATGACCCATTTACGGAGAATACCTTAGTTATTCTCTTAAACCCCCAATGTGTTATGACGATCCCGTCGGTCGCATCCTCGTGTTTCCGCTTCTAGCGAGGGTGTGAAAGTTAAGACTCATGGTAAGACTCCTTATGAGCTGTGGCACAAAAGGATACCTTTTATTGGTTTCCTCAGGTCATTTGGATGTCCTTGCACCATCTTGAATACCAAAGTTCTAGTAGCCAAATTTGATGAGAAGTCAGATGATGGACACTTTATTGGATACTCTTCCCAAGCTAAGGCTTATAGAGTATACAATCTCAGAACTAGAGTAGTTAAGGAGTCAACCAATGTGACCTTCAACGAGCACACCCCTAGTATGAAAGGTTCTGATCCGGATTGGCTATTTGATCTTGACTTAGTTACCAACTATTTTAACAAGTCCTATGAGAATGTTTCAGGATCAACAGATAACATATCAACAGGAGATCCTGACCCAAGATTTGAGTTGAGAAGACCAAGCAAGATTACTACTTCAGCTCCTTTGGTGACTAACCCTGCAAATGAAGATCCTATCAGCACAAACATGACAAATTCAGCTGATACATCTGAGATGCCTTCAAATTCCAGCTCAGAGGCTCAAAACTCAGGAGAAGGAGCTTCAAATGTAGGAGGAAATGGAGGTGGTGATAGTGATCAAGAATTTCATGATGCTGATAACCCCTCCATAGAAGACAACATAAATGATGTCACATACTCATTGGATCAAGTTTCACTTGATAAGTGTGCTGATATGGTGGGTGACACTCCATTGCCAGATCTGAATTTTTCTAATCTAGATCTGTCAAATCAACTTGCTATGATCCCTCAACTCAGGATCCACAAGTCACACCCCACCACAAACATCATTGGAAATATTGACACAGGGGTGAGGACAAGAGGACAAACCCATAAAAAATGTCCGTTTATACTCTTGCTTCTTGTCCCTAGTAGAGCCAAAGAAAGTTGACGAGGCTTTGAAAGATGGAAGATGGGTTGAAGCAATTCAAGAGGAGCTGCTTCAATTCAAAAGATAAAAGGTTTGGAACCTATGTCCTCTTCCTCATGGGAAGACTGTCATAGGAACCAAGTGGGTTTTTAGGAACAAGAAGGAAGATAGAGGACTTGTCATCAAGAACAAGGTAAGACTAGTTGTTCAAGGGTACACACAAGAAGAGGGAATTGATTACACATATGTTTTTGCTCCTATGGCAAGACTTGAAGCTGTATGAATATTCCTGGCTTTTGCTATATTTAAAGATTTCAAGGTTTACCAACTTGATATCAAGTGTGCTTTTCTGTATGGGATGATTGATGAAGAGGTGTATGTCAAACAACCACCTGGCTCAGCAGACCCAGATCATCCTGATTATGTCTGCAAGCTTGATAAAGCTCTTTATGGGCTGCACCAAGCTCCAAGGAAATGGTATGAAACACTAACTCAGTATCTCTGTCAATATGGTTACAAGAGGGGTACTATAGAAGGAACTCTCTTCATCAAAGGGATAGGGAATGACTTAATGTTGGTTCAAGTATATATGGATGACATTATCTTCGGGTCAACTAATCCAAAGCTTTGCAAAGACTTTGAGAGGCTGATGAAGAATAGATTTGAAATGAGTGCCATGGGGGAACTAAATTTCTTTCTGGGAATTCAAGTGAAGCAAGTTGATAATGGCATCTTCATAAGTCAGTCAAAGTATGTACAAGACATACTTACAAGATTCAACATGACTGAATGTAAGGTTGCTAAGACACCCATAGCCAGAAACCACTCCCTAGGACCTGATCTTGAGGGGGAGTGTGTGGATGAACATCTTTACAGGGCTATGATTGGGTCTCTTATGTACCTACCAGCCAGCAGGCTTGATATCATGTTTGCCACATGCATCTGTGCAAGATATCAAGCCAACCCTAAGATGTCACACCCGGTTGCTGTCAAAAGGATTCTTAGATATCTCAAAGATGCTCCCAAGCTTGGCCTTTGGTATCCAAAGAGTTCTGACTTCAATCTGTATGCTTATACAGATAGTGACTATGGAGGTTGCAACATGACTACAAAGTCTACATCTGGGGGATGTCAATTCATTGGTGGAAGGATTGTCTCATGGCAATGCAAGAAACAATCCTGTGTCTCTGCATCAACTGCTGAGGCTGAATACATTGCTGCTGCAAGTTGCTGTGCTCAAATGCTTTGGATTTAGAATAAGATGCTGGACTATGGATTCAACTTCAAGGAGACTCCCAATCACATAGACAACAACAGTGCTATCTCCATTACAGAGAATCCTGTGCAGCACTCAAGGACCAAACACATCAACATCAGGTATCATTTGATTAGAGATAATTTTGAGAAGGGATTAATCAAACTAGTCAAAGTTAACACAAATGAACAATATGCTGATCTGTTCATTAAAGCTTTTGATGAACAGAGATTCAAATATCTTGTATCAGCTATTGGGATGATTAACTTTGAGTAGATTTTCTTAAAAACTTAAATCAACTTTATTTCTAAAACCTATGTGTCCTAAGTTGTCTATTTTATCACCTTCATAAGCCCAGTTTATTTCGAAAGAATTTTTTTTTATGATATTCCTTAGATTTTTGAAAATTTTTCAAACATATTTTCCTTCGGAAGATTTCAAGTTGACTTCGGAAGAAATTTATGTTTTCAAATCAAATAACTAATTATAAGAAATTTACCTTCAGAAAAAATTCTAAGAATATCTTTTGAAGCTTAAATAGGCTTCTAAGTACTTGCATGTATTTGAAGGACAAATATCTTCCGAAAGCAATTAAGTCTCGTAAGATTTATTCTCTTTAGAATAAAACTCCCAAGTCTTAATATTTTCCGAAACCAAATATGTGTAGGAAGAAAAACTCTCTAAGTATTTTTTCTTTCGAAGCCAAAATTTCACAACTCTTAAGAATATCTTCCGAAGCCAAATTTCCTTCGCAAGCTTTTTCTTAAAAACTTCCGAAGCTAAATTACCTTCGGAAGATTTTCAACTTCCAAAATAACTACCTTTTGGGTACTTTTTCAGAGGTGGGACCGACATCCGAATTTTAAAGTTTATCCTTTTACAATAACTTTGTTTCAAATCCATTTCATATATATTCTCAAACGGTTCCCCCTCTTCTCACTCTCCTCTTCATCTATATTGTTCTCTAACCTAATTTCACCTACAAACCGCCTTCGTTCTTATCTTCCTTCATCACAAAGCTACTTAAAATGGCCAACCTTGACCGCCGAAATCAACCCAATTTTTCCATGCATCTTCACAGGAAACATAATCAAGTTGCTCTGTTAGACTCTGAGAAAGATCCAGGTTTCTTAGAGGTTTGTCGTTACCTTTCTTTGACCAACTACTTCACCTCCCTCACCATTGATCCTCCTCTCTATGAGGATCATTTATTGGAGTTCTAGTGGACCTGCGAAGAGGTCACCATGGATAGGGAGAAGGCACTACCTGCCATAGTGTAGGGGAGGACAATCTTCATCACTTCGGCCATCATAAACACACATCTCTAGCTGGATGATGTAGAAGGTGACTTGTCCTTCCCCAAAGCTGTAGTCAACCACTCCTTTGCGTAGATGGGCTATGAGGGTGACTTCACAGTCAAAACCTTCAGGAAGGGGAAGGTCTCATCCCAATGGAACTACCTCCTTCATGTTGTCATACACTGCTTGTCAAACAAGCATGGAGGAGGGGATCAGATTCCAGAAGACCTCTCCTTCATAGTCCATGGAATGGTTCAGGGGGTCAAGTTCAGGAATTCTCAATTTGTATATATCAATTTGCTTGCTAACTTGGACTCCATAGAGTATTACATGTTCCCTAGATATGTCTAGCACATTCTCAACTGTGAACTGGGCACACAGTTGAGGGGAATAGGTAATATTCTTAAATTGGGACAAATGAAGCCCGACATCTTCAAAATAATAAGGAAGCCAACTGTTAGCTTCTCTGGGGTAGAAACAGCCCTTGCCTCAAAAATATTTGAGCTCGTTGCTCAAGGTGGCAACCTAGCAGCACTAGCTAGTGTTGAACCCATACCTTTTATCTCTCAACCACACATACAGCCTGCAATAACCATCACCTACTAGAAAAAAACCAAGCAAACCCCTGCACATGCTATTCAGCTTGTGTAGGCCCCTATATCACCAACCTTACAGGAGGAAGTGGACACTCGAGCTCCCACTTCCCCTAAGGAGCAAACCACTCCCATCTCTCATATGATCAGTGCTGAGGTTCCTCATGCTCAGCCTGATGAGTTCACACCCCAAACAGCCTTAAGCCTTCACTCAGAGTCTCCACACTCTAGTGAACAACCTTCCGGGGAAAGTTACCATCCCCAGCCGCTGGATCTAAACCAATCAATTCCCAGCCTTGACTTCTATGATAATGAAGACACGACATTCAGCAAGTACCATGAGTCTCTCTTCTACGCACCTACTCAAGGAGAGATGAGTTCTCCTGTCTCACCCAGGTCTATCCCATATCATTCACTTATTACTGAGGTGGATCTCCCTGAACCTGTTCTGGAGATCCATATGGAAGAGGCTCTCACTTCAGCAAGTGATTACATCTTTAAGACCTCAACCATGGCAACCAGGCCTTTTGACACTTCTTTTGAAGCTGTCATAAGGCAGGAGAAATCTAAAAGCCAAGAACAATATGCTGGTGATGAGGAGGAGGATCTTGGTCCAATTCTCTCATCCCCCCGTGATTCTTCTGATGAAGATGAGGGGAGTCTGAAACTAAAGGTGCACACACTGACTAAAACTTGCACCTATTTAGTCTCTAAGATTAGTCACCTGGAATCTCAGGTGACTATCTTACAAAAGAGGGTCAATAACCAGTAACTTGAGATCATCGATCTTAAGGGCTAGCTAGCTGAGAGACTACCAAGACGAACTCAACCAGGCCCACAAGAACCTGTGAATGTGACAGACTCAACCCCCAGCTCATTTATGCAAGAAGTTGATGCTACCAAAAAGAGAGAGAAAGTCCAAACAGTCATAGAACCTGGGAGTTCCTCTCAGAGTATGGACATAGAAGATTCACCACCCTCTCTTGTAATAGTCCATACTCAGTAACCTCCTCAAGTCTACATGGATGTAGACTCTCTCATTTAAAGTCTATTTGAGGAGGGTATACCCAGAGCCATGCCTACCCCATCTCCCCACTCTAAGAACCCAATCATAGGATGGAGGTATGACACAGAAAGAAGAGCTCTCATTATCTCTAGAACTCAGGGTCAACAAAAAACTTTCAACTTTTCAAACCTGAGTTTCTATGAGTGCACAAATCTGGTTGATCTTCCACTTGTCAACCCAAGCCAAAACAGACAAGCTGGAAGACTAGCAGACTGGATACAAGAAAGGGTACTAGAAGAGTTCAAGATAAGATCAAGATTATATAGACAGAGGATAGTAGGTGAGATCTTTGATCAACTAGATGTTAAGGTGGATCCCGAGATTAGCTTCAAAGGGAAAACCTTGACTGAAGGCCCAGAGGTTGAGCCTGCGAACCTTGAGATAGGATCTCCTTTTACACCCAGTACCCTTAGTGAAGCACCAGCTGGTGATGGTGTTTCACAACCTCTCTCTGGCCAGAGCTTGACTGCTGAACCAAGCAATGAAGGCCACAAATCTCTCCACCCTGAGTCACCAAGGCCTGTGCGTGACAAAGGGAAGAGGAAAATGACCTCCGAGGAGTTAGAGGAGGAGAAGAGAGAGAGGATGAGGAAGCTAAGGGGAGAGAGTTTAGGAGGGTCCTCAGGCTTCATGCAAGCTGCTATCCGAGCTGCCCCCAGGCCAAACACTCAAGATGATGAGTTAAGGGCAGCTAAGCTAAACTACCTAGGGACAATGAACTATAATGTTGATGAACTCATATCTCTCCCCTTAGAAGAGTTGAATGAGCTGGCTAACACTGAGCTGTCAAAGGAGAGGAGGGAGGCAGAGGATGCAGCATTGCTCCTTAAGATTAAGGAAGAAAGGAGACTGAAAAGGCTCTACAAACATGCTCCTGTCCTCTCCCCAGTTCAAGAAAGTCTTGAGACAGAGACTGTGGCACAGACATAACCTCAGGTAGATAGGAAAGCTGAAAGAATGAATATGATCAACTACCTGAGTGCCACAGGACTTTATCAGGCAGCTGCACTTCTTCCCTTATCTTTTGAGTACATAGAGTTTGAATATCTCAAGCAGCTGGAGGAACAAGCCATAAAAAAAAAAAAAAAAAGCTGCTAAGAGAAAGCTAAGGGAAGAAGCTGCAAGGTCAAGGACTATCATCCACAAAAGCCAAAAGAAGTCTGAAGATAGACAAAGGATGATGAGCTTCTTGAAGCTGTACGGATTCTCTGAAAGAAGGCTTGGTCCTATGTCTCTATCCACCATGGATGAGCATATAAGAGTGATCAAGCAGAAGATTAAAAGGGGAGAGCTTGTAGACTTGCATTCTCTACCAAGTCTAGCTCAACCTGAAGTTGAGGTGAAGGTTGAAACCCCTGAGACAACACAACCTGATCCTAGAGCTGCATCTCAGCCAACTTCATCTTCTGATCCGCAGCAGGGTTCTTCTCTCTCTCCATCTGAACCTGTGAGAGAAGAGATCTCAACTGAAAGGGACACAACAAAACAATATGGTGCGAAAGACCAGTCCTCTCAGTTGAAAACTTCAAAGAGGAGGAAAAGGATGGCCAGAAAAAGTGTTTCAAAGAAGAAGAAAATCAAGGCATCCACCTCCACACCTCAGGATGAGTCAAAGCATCCTGAGGAAGTGCATGAAGAGGCTGCTCAACCAACTCCTATTCAAGTAGAGCCTTTTGCCATTAAAAGATCCATCTTGTCCTAGAGTTTTGCTGCCAATCCTGACAGATGGTATGTCATCAGAGATCAAGGAGGTGAAGATGTCTACCTCTGGCAAGACATGCTTGATCTTCCTCTACATGATCTCTATGACATGAGAAGATACTATGAAAGTCTGAAGGATCCTAACCAGATGATGAAGAGAGGCTTGGTCTTGATCCTAATGAGGACTATCAAAATCTGAAGTACTTCTCTATTTTGGTAGCATCAACCTAGGGGGAGTTTGTAAGGTAATATCAGAATAAGGCTGATGCAACCAAAGAAGCCAAAACAACCAAAGGTCTTCCTGTATGCATGCACTGAATATACAAAGGTAGAAGTGCTTTGGAAGTTTTACACACTATATCAGAAAATACTTTAAGTGTAAAATCTTCCAAAGCCAAAATCCAAGTCTTCCAAAGCCAAAGATGAAGTCTTCCGAAGCCATTTTGCTATGAAGACTGATTTCTTCCGAAGACAGAGAAAGACATGCTTTCTTTGATCTACTTTACATAAAGCTGACACATTTTCCGCTGCAACTCTGAAGACTCACCAACTTGTATGAGTTGGTGAAAAGTCCATGCTTTTGTAAACTATAGATTAAGGTCTTTGTCTGTAACTTCCTACTTTTGTACCTGTAAATATTTTTGTAATAGAAAAGGATGTGAGCTATGGCATGTCATAGTCACTAGTCAAAAGGCAATCTGCCTTTTGACTTTAGATTGATCTTGTTGTCTAGATTAGTCAATTCCAACTGTCCTTCTAAGTATTGACGGTTGTAGGATGTAGTACAAAGAGTCTCAGGTTCTTGTAATTTAGATATGCTTTGTAACACTTGTAATAAAACTTGAGAGCAATATACAACACTCCTTGAAAACCATATTACTGTGTTATTGTTGCTTGTTCTGTCTCGTAACTTACTTGTGTTCATTGTATCCTTATAATCAAACCCGGTTCTCTATTTGAACTACTAAATGTTCCAAGTCTCTCCTCATTGTGAAACTGATTGTGTTTGGCACCCTTACTCAGTGCTGCAGTAACGGTCGACAAAACATAACAAAAACACATTCAAATGCTATGAATGTGGACAACATGAACATTTTGCATATGAGTGTACATATGGAAGGATAAAAGGGAAAAAAAAGCGTCAAAAAGTAATTTTTTAGAAAGGACATGATGATAATCTAGCCTTACTTTATACAAGATGCAAGACCATACTAGAATTAAGAGGGTGACTGTTGAACTTAATCCTAACTGTGGATTAGAAGTAAAATTAGATTAGTCGATGATTAATTGTTAATCAGAGGTTGGCCGCTTCGATTTCACCAAATCGGAGGTGCTATGCACTAATCAGTCAAAATTGGTAAGAGTCGGACCTAGACGAGCCAAATCGTCCTAATCGGAGGTGTTCCGACAACAAGAACCGTCTTATTTGACGATTCCGACGACGAATTCCGACGCCGGTGACTGGAACGAGGGAAAATGAAAGATGGGGTTGAACTTTAGGTTCAAATGATTTAATTAAGTTTGGCTATTCACATTTAACACCCTTAATATTCACCAAGTTACAACTTATCCCCAAAAATTTTAAATTAATACCTAAAAAGTATAAAATTAATGTTATGTCTACACAAATTTGCAATATACACAAGAGTTTGATCGGAATAATTTCGATTAATCATGATTAATCCCTAGTCGGTATTACACAACCCGATTAGCGCCTAGTGATAGTCCCAATATTCTATATGTAGAAGGTGTAACAGATTTTTTTACACTGTGACTTTAAACACTTTCTCAAAATTAAAAAAAAAAACTCTCCAACAATTCAATAACAGGTTCAAGCTTCTTCTGGTTCGGTTCGAACCACCTGGATCCAGTTCATGAAGCAACTTGTTTAACCGAAGTTATTTAAGGGTTGATTAGTATAATAAATAAAATATCTAACAATATTATTTCCATTAAAAAACCATCCTCATATGTAGAGATCATTAAGATACGTCCGTTTATAGTTTGATTTGTTGCCTTATTATTGAATCTTAGGTAAAACTACATAAGATGCAAAGTAAGAACAATTGGTACATAATAGTTTCATTACATACTCAAAAGTAAAAACTATTAAAGGAAATTAGTAATATTATTCTAGAATGCAACAATATGTTCCTTCCTGGAGTAATAAACTCTTAAACTACACTACTAATATCATTTTCTATTAGAGGTAAGGAGCATCTTTATTAGTTTTCTACGATGTCTGGGCCGTTGGCGACATTGTTAGCGACACTTGAGATTAATATGCAAACGACTAAGCTGTCGGGTATCGCATGGCAATACCACACAATCCTTCTGGAATATTAATACCCCGCTGCATCATTATATATCCATTATGACCCCAAGCAGGTCCCCATCTAACCAATATTTTATCCCTTCATGTATCCCATACCCGACCACAGTAACATCATGGGTCAAATTCGTTCCACAATGTTGTGTCAAAACTCCACTCGAGTAGTACCCGAATTCATAACAAGTTACATCTATGGAAACCGATACTGGTTGTTTGGACACAGCCATCAGCAGTGCTGTTTCATTGTTGGGTGGTACCATTTCATAACCAGTGATGGTGGCTGCATGAACTGCTTCATTAGTCGCGATGCACGCTTCATCTGCTGCATGGTAAGGGTAAGCATTTTCGCTGTTTATCCCATTTTTCGCGATATAATCAAAGGCACTTTCCTTATATCCTCCCATACACCCTCCACTTCCATTTCTGTTACAGTCCACTAGCTGTTGCTCAGATAGTGACACCAATTTTCCTGTTGTAAGTTGTGTAATTCCTTCGACAGACGCAATTGTCGAAAAAGCCCAACAACTTCCTACAAAAGTGTACAAGAAAAGAACAAATTAAAGGTTTTTATAAAAATTTGTGAAAGTTATTAAATTGATTTACCACATCCAAACTGCTGCTTGACTTCTGTAACTGCTCCATTCTTCCTCCAGTCTATTTTTTTGGCACTTCACTCACATTTTCATATTTAAATGATGTTAATTGCGTAGATTTCAAATCGTATGGCTCCTTGTGCCCATTATTATAGGCCTTGAATTCGTCCTCCGTTAGGTCTGCAAACTGGTTAATAGCCAGTTTATAAGACTGATTTCCAAAAGAGTTGAATGATTCAATGAACTCCACATTTTTCTTGAATATTTTGAGGCGCATTTCCTTCTCCGTGTTGCTGTTATATACACGACAATATCGAGCCATCCAAAGATCATGTTTTTCTGACATGTAAGCATCACTCAAAGTTCTTGATGTTATTTGACACACCCATGTTCCAAGAATTAGAAGGATATAAGGAATTAGTATTTTCTTATGTGATAGACCAATGGAGAACTGTATTGTTACAATTCATCAGTGTGTGGTGATCTTTATAAGCTAGTAGAAATGAATGTTTTTAGACTGTAATCTTGGTGATGATCAATTAAATGTGCTAGCAAAAGACCAGTAATATTATGGAAAGATTATGTAATTTAACAGCAAATGTTTGATTGTCATTATCATATGGAATATTCTGATGATATTTTAATTGATTTGTTTAATAACATTTTTGGAATTATGTTATTCACATTATCATTATCATTCAGTAATATATTCCTTTGTTGTAAAAGAATTGTTAGGTCTATCATAGTCATTGAGACAAATGGTGTTGATAGAGATGATTTCAAAATGTATGCATCCTTGTGCCCATTCATATAGGCGTTAAATTCATCGTTTGTTCGGATCTGTTGATAGCTAACTTGTACGACCGATTTCCAAAAGAGTTGAATGACTCAATGAACTCCACATTTTTCTTGAATATCTTGAGGCTCATTTCCTTCTCCGCATTGCTATCATATACGCGATCATATCGAATCATCCAGAGATCATGCTTTTCTGATATGGATGATGTTATTTGACACACCCACATCTCAAGAATTAGGAGAGAAAGAATCAGTAATCTCTCATGTGGTAAACCCATGGATTATTCTTGCTCTCACTAATGGTAAACTATTTAGTTACAATTGAGAGTATGCATAAGTTGTGTGATGTAATCTTCATATACTTGTGAAAATGCGTAATTTCTTCCTTGTAATCTTGGTGTTGATCGATAAAATCAGCTGGCAAAAAGCAGTATTATCATTTTAAGAAAAGATTACGTGACTTTTACTATTGTAGAGAATATCATGACAATAATTGATTCAATAACTATGAATAATTTACATATGACAATCATTCAGTGTAAATCGAAATTATGATATAAATACATGCTTTAGTTGTTGATCAGATATGACCATCGAGCCAGTTTTTCCATCTGTAATTGAAACTAAAATTATATAAATAAGAGAGTTTATATAATTAACAGGTCTTTGAGTAATCTGGAGTTCGTGAAATAATTGGTGCAAGTGACATGAATCAATTATTAAGGAGACAGGAATGCTTACTCGTTTCGGAAATCAGGAGCTATAGAAGCGAGTAGAATAAAAAGGAAGACAAAATTTAATAACTAAAAGCATTATTATTTTTCAATAACCAAATAACAGGAGCTATGATTCAATTATTAAGGAGACATGGATGCAATGGATATATTATTCTTCCATAGGTTTTATTATTTTCTTCTTTTTTCAATATAAGCGGATAAAAAAATAATATCAAATAACTAATAGTATTAGCGATGACGTGTCGTCGCTGCTAAGCTTTCAGGGAGCGGGAGACTTTCTCCGCACGGCACAAAACTATAATGCAACAACAAATCGAAACAAAAACTGAAAATTGTTCAACAAAATTCAAAAACCTATATAGGCGACATGTCGTCGCTATAGCTTGAGATATAGAGAAGACACGTGTCGTCGCTATAGCTTGAGCTATAACGCTATAGCGACGACACATGTCGTTGCCATTAGGTGTAGCCTCTATAGGATTTGTTTCTTGTAGTGACTATGATAATTAATTGTTAGATTAAATTAACATTTATTTAATTAGTATCAAAAGCAGGCTTCTCTAGTTCTCAGAATTGATAAACAAGATTAGTGGGACTTCTTGAAGTAATCAATCACTAGTTCCTAGCTAGATCTTCCTTGGGTTCTTTGACTAGTTGGCCCTAGTTCTCATTTGGTCGACTTCAATCGACCCTAGATCTATCGTTGACAAAAGCAATCAACCCTAGATCTCTTCACGGTGGCGCCTATAGGCTTCTATGTGATGACTAGATCTTGTAATCAATACTGGTTACTTTGAACTTGATTCTCTGGGTACTTTGAACTTGATTCTCGATTCTACCAAGCTCATATACCACTTTAAGTCCGAATCAATGATATATGGTTAATTCCTAATTTTATAACTAAGAAAAGCCTAACTCGAAAACTTGATTACAACTCATAAATAACCTAAACTGCGGTTATGTACTTATAAACTAAATCCAACTTGGTTAACAAGCAACCTAATCAACCTAGGACCAATAATTAGATACATATTCTAATTACATGGGAACTCATTCCATTAATCTAACTAGCATAATTAGTAATTCTAAACGATTGACTTGTCAACTTGGGTTCCCCAACTTCAGTGGCTTGTGAACCTGATTAGAAATTATAGCGAACAATCACTTCGTAATTTTTGAATCGTATTAAGTAGGCCTTTTACTTCAAGCAACTTTTCAACTTTATGAACTTAATCCTTACAAGTAATCTGGATGTGACATTAGCAATCTTTTTCCAATTTCCATGCGTCATACGATCACTCTGCATGATAGGATCACAAAATTTGAATTGAAAAATTACGTGAAACTTATTAAACAACTTCCATTACAGTTCAAATAAAAAAAATACATTTCCATGATAATCAGATGCCGGCTATGTCTTCGTTGAAAACTAAAGGGTTTTGTTGATGCACTGATTTATAACAGTTTGAGAGAATCACAAAGAAATCAAAATGATATAAAAAACCAACCAATAAAAAAACTGATATAAAAACGCTTAACATAAACAACACTTATCTTTCTACTTCATGCTCCTATTTAAGTTTACAATCTAAAACACACCCATCCTCCTGATGTCGGAGTTTTTTTTCTTCCTAAAATGATGTAATTACAAATTTTATTTACTAAAATGGGTGTTTTGAAAATTATTTACCAAAATGAGTGTTTTGAAAATTATTTACCAAAATGGGTATTTATTAATAACTTTCATTTTCTCATACATAATATTATTGGAAAAAAAGTTTTAGTTTTAATTAAATAATGTTATTTAGAAGGGTTAAAGGAAAAAGTTTTTATAAACCCAAATCTTTTTTTTGGACCTTCAGTTTAAAACTAAACTTTTCTTCTAAAAGAAAATGTTTTTAGTTCTTCACGAATGTTTTCTTAAAATAATTTTAAATATAAAAAACAGATATCAATATTTGAGACGATAACATTCATTTTATCTACTATTGTTACATGAAATTTTATCAGATATTTATTTTTTCACACATTCATTCAAATATTTAAAAAAGCAATAACTTAAATTAATAATGTTAAGTATTTACTACGATACTGAACACAAAATAAGGTATTTAAATCAATATATGTTCAAAAATTTAAAGATAAACCATTTAATTTTTTTGCTTGATCATGATAAATCGTTTTATAATGCATTTGTATTTTTGTTTAAATTAGTTACAAACGTGTTCCAAAAGTATATATGTTCAAAAATTAAACGACAAAAATGTTTGTAATTTTGTCACAGAAATTATAATAAATTGATAAAAAGAGTACAAACATCACGTAATGTTTATAAATGAACTGTAGAACAATAAAAAAATATTTTTAAACTATGACAGATCCATTAGTTTTTTTAATAAAATTCTTATAGATTTAAAACAAAATGTGTGATGCATATATTATACTTGTTTGTACGTCTCAAATAATAATAATATTTTTTTGTATTTAAAAAAGGTTTTAAAAAAATATTCGTGACGAACTAAAAAAATTTAAAAGAAACTTTTTTTAAAGTGGCAGGTCAAAAAATTTGGTTTTTTGAAACATTTTATTTTTAACCCATTGTAAGAAATATTTTTGAAAGCACCCCTTTTGATAAATAAAATTTCTAACACCACCATTTTAGTAAAAAACTCCTACACATCATCATGAGTTACATTATGTAAACTAAGAATGTATACGCTTGCACAAATAACATAAACATATTACTTTTATACAGCACGACAAATACTTACTTACTTTAGGTTGGGTGGGGGGTGCACCCGCTGTGAGCCCATGGCGTGGGTTGGCGCCGAGCGGCCATTGTCGCCGCTCCTCTATGCCGAGTAATCCCCTTCTCACGGCATATACTCGCTGCGTTCCACACCCCTATATTACCATGGCAACTAGCTATTGCACCCCCGCTGAACGACTATTTTTTAACACTATAAATACAATTAATTATCTCAAATTTTATATAAAAATCTCAAGAATCTCTTCTACTCATTTCTAATTTTACACACTACGAAATCCAATAAAATATCCACCAAAAAGACATAGGCCGAAGGTGCGTATGGGTCCTAGTGAAGCGACTCCTTCTACCCAACCATTTAACCCATCACCCCACCATATACACCTTGTTGGCTTAACAAATTGTACGAGTTATCTCAACCATCTCCAACAATGCTCAAGTATCAAACCCCACCATCATACTACCACCCAATTATGTTCACGTATCACTCTCCACAATTTATGTAATACCTAAACATGTTAAATGCTTTTCAAAACCCACCCCACACGTAGGAGAAGAAGAACAGGAAGCCAAAGAAGATGAAGAAGTACATAACGAAGCATATGATGATATTCAGGTTTATGAAAGTGAGGATGAAGACATTCATGTGGAAAAAACCCCTCATCAAAATCTAAGTTGAAAGGTAAATCAAAGACCCGACAACTAACAAGCCTTGAGATGAAAATGAGAACATCAAAAAAGTGTTTCGTTTGGGAAGAAAGTATTTAAACGCTTAACATCACTTTTGGTGAAACGAACAGAACTATTGATCAATTGGATTCCAAACGTGGGAGAATGAGTTTGATGATGGGTCGTTTTAACGGGGTCTATATTCAAATGGTATATTTTTTACATTTACTTTTATATTAACTTTTTTTAAATTATATTACAACATAATTAAATTTTATTTTTAAATTTGTAGAAACATCGCTGGACAGGTGGAAGCAACGACGAGGACATTATCCTCAAAATGTTAAGTGAATACAAAAAGGTGTACGAGAATAAATGTTTTACAAGCATCAAGGATGGAAGGTTGTAAGAAACCATGCCAAACGAGAGTTCGTGGAGGTAATGGCTGTGGATTTTGGTACTCAAATAATAAAAAGGATTAAAACTTTAGAATCACGCCAATATGTAAGCTCAAATAAGCCTGTTTCAAGCCCCTCCCCAACCTCAACGAAAACACGACACCGACCGAGCCGAGACGTAAAGGTAATCAAGTTGGGAATTCTTCAATCAAAATAATATTTAATGAGGCCATAAGCGATTACAAAGCAACAAGTGAGAAAGAAATGGAGCAAAGAAGGGAACAAGATGCGCTTCGTATGAAAGTAATTAAATTGTTATTGGTCTTCCTAGACTTACAACGAGAAACGTTGTTTCGCGAAATGTTAGACGAATATAGAGAAATTTCCGTAAACTGCATGATGATGTTTCTAGCGGATGTTGAAAAACATCTTAGAACGCAAATCACAAATTGCCCGGCTACGTGGTTGGGAGTATGATTTATAAATTTTTAGTTGAAGTAATTTTTTATTTATAATGTTTTTATTTAATGTAGTTATAAATTTTTGTTTGTAATTTTTTAAAATTTATGTAGTTATTGTTAAAAAAAATTATTATGGCATATCATATCATGAGTGTTCCCTTCAAATTTGAGGGTGTGATGTAATGTGAGATGACAACATATGATTAATGAGTATACGATGTAGTGTGGTGAGAGTGTCCCCTCTACCTTTTTGCCATGCACATTGAGCTATATATGAAAACTAAAAAAAAGGAAACTAACAAATAAAAACAATCAAATTAATTTACAAAGAAAATCAACCAAATGCATCACTCAAACATCTTAAGTTAGAGTCAGATTGTGTTAAAAGTTCTAGCAAACACACCGACAATTACAGCAAATACATAAAAAATTTCAACCATTTATCTCTTTTTGATCTAAGAAACACAAATAGCAGACAAAACATCCAATAGCTAGGCCCTAAACAATTCTCTCGTCATACACAATCGAAAACACGAGCGGAAACGAAGTCACCTGCGAAGCAAAGAATAATAGGAACACCATTATCAATAAGAACAAACAAAAAATAAACGATGTACAAAGCGGAAAAATAAAAAGAAAAAATCAAACCAATTAAATGGGCAACTTTCTCATATAATGTATTCTTCCATTCAATATTTGTCACTATGGAAAATCTCTAATGTCATTATCACCAGTTGACCCGCTACCCATTTTACAACGGCATTCTTTCAAGTTTCCTTTCATTTCAATCAAATTTCTATCCAGTTGTCTTCTGTTTACTTCTTCTATCTGGTTGTCTTCTAGTTACTTCTTCTTCAAAAATAAATATCTTCCCAAATCCATTTAGAACATTTCTAAAAAAACTATAAATTCAATCAGATAAATTAAAATGAAAATATAACAAATAATTGCACAAATAATCATAATCTATTAGTAAAAATCAAGACTTGATTGATGTCCCATCCAAAACAGATTATCACATCAGAAAACAAACTCAGACAACAACACAAGCAATCAAATCAGATACATAAAAACTTACGAAAAATCAATAAGATCTAAAATCTTAACTTCACTTTGTCGGTGAACCAGGCTAGGGTACACTACTAGAAAACTTAGACAACTAGAAAACTGGGGTTTCACTGACGGATAGTTTTGTAGGTACTCCATCGGTGATAGTGATTGCCGAAGAAGAGTTTAGGCGGACGATATGAATCGATGAAAATTGCAAAAAAAAAAACAAGACAAGGAGCCTATACCTTTACCCTACCTAATAGTAGTAAAGATGTGTAAAAAAAGAACAAAACATGTATAAGATAAACGTGTAAAGTAGAAAAACTCAACATTTCAATTTAGTATCGAAACTAAATTGAAAGGATTAATTCCTAAAACATCCTTTTGGCTAAAAACTTTCTTCAAATTGACCCTTTGACTTTAATCCTCACAAAATGTTCCATCTAAATACTAGTGGAGCTGCCTCTATTTTGGTCAAACAAGAGCGGAACCTTCCATTTTAATTACGATTATTATTAAAAAATATACAAATATACAATTATATTATAATTTTATATATATCACTATATCGTATTTGGCTTACTATATACAAATATACAATACAATTTATATATATACATACTAGACAATTGACCCAGTAACGATAGAACCTAGAGGCTCGAGAAATCATCATAAGCTTTTGAAGAAGTATTTGCACGAGAACTTAGAATCCGCACGAGAACTTAGAATCCGCGCAAAAAGTTTGTTCTCGTGCAAGAACCTATCGGTTTAGTTAAATATAGGTTTTTATTGTTTAGTTGAAAGAACACTTGAAAACTATCACTTGTAATCAAAGTTATCACATAGAAATATATTGAAGTTATCACATAGAAATATTTATGAAAGCTAAATAAAGACTACCAAGTCTTTCATAACCACGTCCAAATTGATTATGGATGACTAATTCTTGTATAGACCATAACTCTTTCTGACTTGAAATATTATAATTGTTTATTTATGTGTGTATTATATAATTAACTCAAACCGAATATTATGTACGTATGTGTATAACTTTGCATGGCAGTTAAACACTAACTGCTAACCATCACCTTTCTCATGCATACACATGGTTGTAAAGATCGACACAATTGTAGACTATTAATAGGTTACCACAATTATCCAAAGATTCAAGTTTCACGTAAGATCAAGAAATTAAATCACCATGACTAGTGCAATTAAGTAACATAAAATAACCCCACAAGAAACCATTTACTTGTGAAGGTATAACATAAGATCATACATAAAAGGACATATAAATTAATAAAGAACACAATGTTCTGATTCATAAATATATATATATATATATATATATATATATATATTATATATATATATATATATATATATATATATATATATATTTGCAGTGGGTATGAGGCCCTCTTTGCAATGCCGCAGAGTCCCTCCTGAGAATCAACATCTCTTTGCATTCGAATATACCCTTCTTCTCCCCAAGTTGTACCCCATGAGTTCTTCACAAGCCAATACTTGGTGCCATCATCATCCGTCCCATATCCAACTGCTGTAACACCATGGTCTAGGTTGGTTCGACATTCTCCTGTGAAAACACCACTTTGGTAATGTTGGAAGTCTGATCCACCGGCATCAATGGCTACAGAAACTGGTTGCATAGCTACAGCCTTGAGCAATGCCGCTTCATTGTTTGCAGGCACATCTTCGTGTCCAGTGATCTTAGCAGCATTCGACGATTCTTCTGTCGTTCTACATGTCCCTTCAGTTCCTTCATACGGATAATCAGCCTCCGATGCTATGCCGTTGTTTTGTACGATGAATTTGAAGGCTTCATCCATAATGCCACCTTTACAGCCATTATTTTTACCGCTGGTGTCACAATCAACTAGTTGTTGCTCTGATAATGATATAAGTTTCCCTGTAGACAATTGATGGATTCCTTCTACTGCTGCTACTGCTGAAAAAGCCCAACAGGATCCTGTATAACATATAAAAAGTAATTAGATCAGAAATTGACATAGTATATGTGTTTAGAGCATGACAATTTGGTTACTTACCACACTGGCCTTGATCCTTCACTGGCGTGACAGCCCCTTTCTTCCTCCAGTCTAGTGATGATGGAACTGATGTCAAATTTTCAAACCTAAAACCAGTAGTTGCAGGCTCAGCTGAAACCTGCTTAAAGCCGTTGTGCGACGCTCTGAATTCCTCATTAGTCATGTCAGTAAATGCATTGATGCCAAGCTTGTAAGACTTGCCCCCCTCACTGTTGAATGCCTCTATGCGCTCAAGGTTAGCCTTGAATATCTTAAAGCGCATTTCCTTTTCGGCTGCATCTTTGTAAACGCGTCCATGGTGAGCCATCCACTGCTCATGTTTCTCCACCAAGGACGCGTTACGCAAGGAGCGCGAAGTGGCTTCCATACTTAATACTCCCACAAGGAGAAGTATTATAAAGGCCAACGTCCTAAGAGCCATGTCGATCTTGCTAGCTGCAATAGATTAATTAATAAATTGTTAGCTGGTGTACAAACTGATGCATGAAAAAGGAGATTTATAGAACTAATTTATAGATGATTGTTTAGGATATTAGTTGCATTTTCCAGGAAGCTAGTGGGATTTCCGTGCAAAAAGGTTTATTCTAATCAATTGTGATGAGTTGCATGATTGTCGCAAGGACAAATTACATATCTATTTTAGTTTCTACCATCATTTTCTATATAATCTATCTTTTCTTTTTTCGCTAACCATTTGTATAATTTGTGTTGTTATATTGATTAAATAGTAACTATTTTATTTAATTCTTACTCAAATGTAAACGAAAATTGGTTAATTCTTATCCCATATAGGACGAAGATAAACCTTAAAATGGGTTTATGAGTGACCCACCCGGCTTTGTTAATAGCTACATAACGTGTGAATGATCTCTTGTCATAATAGTTTAAGAGGGAGGTGGAAGTTTTGCCTATTTTAAAAGTTTAAGTTTCAAACCTTTATTGATGAATTAATACTAAGTTGGTGTTATCAACTTCTAATTATTAACACGTTCTTCAAAACCGCTCTAAAAATGGGTCTTGTTTTATGGAGTGATCTCAAAACCACATCAAAAACACTTTTTATATCACTTTAAATAATGATCCTGTACTAGTGATTGCAGCACTAGGGTGACAGTTCAATATAGATGCATAAAGGGTGATTGTTATTTAGACTAACAATAAAACTAATCGTTCAGGTTTTAAGTTGATTCGACTCACAAAGAAAAAGAAGCGACATGGCTTCATTTGTTCGGAATGCAATTTTTTACACTAATTAATGGGTTCAAAAACTTTCTTTTAATGATGAAATTATGATAAGTTTAAATTCAAAAACTATTAAAATAATTCATTATTTGAGGCTTCTTGTCAACATGCATGATTATAATTTGTTATAAAAATCTACTATATAAAGTAGGGTTTTGCTATTGAAAATTTTCTACAATCTTTTACAACATATTTTGCTACAGATTTTAAATTTTTCTACAATCTTTTACAACATAGTTTGCTACAGATTTAAAATTTTCTACAATCTTTTACAACATATTTTGCTACAGATTTTTTTAAGACGTTATTTACACCATAAATTCATCACGATAGGCATAATTTAAAAGAAAACTGATTTTCGACATTTAAAGCAGATTTGGTTTTGCTCTTTCAAGGTGATGTCGTTTCTTTCTGAATATTTTAATAATATAATTATTTTTAAACTTATTTTGTTTTTATGTTATAATTTTTAATATATAATGGTTTATAAAATTACGACCATTATGACATATTTACTTTAATTTGCGTTTCAACATCACGATCATCTAAAAGTGAGTTGTGTCAAATATAATTGATTTTAATATATTTATTCACTACTAGAAAAATAAAAAATTGCTACCGAAAAAAAGAAGGTTGCAAAATTTACGACCTTTTTGCGACCAAATCCAAAATGGTTGCAAAATTAGCAACCGAAATCAAAAGGGTTGCAAAATTAACGACCACTGAAAATTCAATAGCAAAATGGTTGCAAATTTAACGACCAAACAGGAACAGATGACAAAATGGTTGCTACATTTGCAACCGTCCAATGGCGGTCGCAAAACAAATGCAAATAAATTAAAAAATAAAAAAGAAAATGTTAGTACCCGTGGCAAAACGGTCGCAATTCCCGGGATAAAAAAATGGTCGATAAGATTCTAGGGTCTTCTGCTTGTTTCAATCAGAGATTGCCCTTTCGTTATTGCAGGTCTTCTGCTTGTTTCTATCATTATCTTCATCTTTCTCATATCCTTCATCAATCAATGAACCACTCTACTTATTCGAAGAAACATATCGATAGATTTAGCATTGTTTTGCTTCAATTTTGTAATTCTAGGGTTTCGTTTCGTAGATTTTGGAGATGCTTTCGAAGATCCTTTTCTCGGAAATGTTCAATTCTCTCTCTCAATTCTTTTTAATTTTTTTGTGACATCAAAATTCGTTAACGCCACTTTGATGTTTATTTAGTTTCTTTTACGAAAGCTCTAGCTGGAAAAGGTACACGTATAAATAACATTCAAGCTTGTTTAAAATTGCATGTATAAGATATTTATATAGTTAAATTTTTATTTTACGAAACCGGTCCTGTCGTGGAAGAAAGTTCATTCCAATTAAGTAACACCACTTGCGGAAGAATCTTCATTTTAATTAAATGACACCTCTTGCATCATTATCGTTGATTTTGTAACGAGGCAAAAGGAAAACTACATTGTCTATTTTTGTTGCATCATTATTTTTCATACAATCTATCTTTTTTGTTTAATCATTATGTCTACAATATACATTTGCATAATTTGTGTTGTTAGAATTGGTTAGATGATTAAACACAAAATGAGTTTATTGGTGAGTATCACTTTTCAGGGTTTTTGTTAATGATTATGCTATGATAGCTTCTTAATACTCTCATGTTATATACTAGTTTAAAATATTATATTGCTTTATTAGTATAGATTCGTGTTGTCGTAGTTGAATAAAAAACATGTTAATATTAAAAACTTAACCACCTATAACTAGTATGGATAAGTAAGAGTCGTCTTCATAGAGAATTGCTAGAAAATGTAAAACTTTATACCTAGTCCTAGATACTCGCATTAGTGACTAAGCGTCAGTCCCGATTGTATGACACAATCAGGGACTAAATTCAGTCTCCCCTACTTATAAATTTAGTCCTTAGTCCATCCCTCCATGTCACACCCTCAATTTCTACGAGCGGGGTTTTACCGCGAGGCGTGTGAACAAACCAGGATCTCAGTAATTAGTTACTCGGAACGACTCTATATGCAAAATTTCAACAAATCAGAGTTTAAATCTTTAAAATATTTGCGGAAGCGTTTTATAAATAACCCAAACATAAGGTACTAAAGGTAAACTGCGCAAAACACGCGCCCTAACCAAAATACGTAAGTAAATGCTAAATTAAAAGTAAACAATGTTTCATGCTTGACACGTGCGTGCTCCTATGGGCAGCTGCTAGAAACGACCTGAGAAAAGCATACTAAAAATATCAACACGATGGTTGGTGAGTTCAAGAGTTTGAAATCAATCATAAGCAGTAGCGTTAGTAAAAACATAAACAAGTGTATTGAAATAGATAGCTAGTCTAATTTCATTAGTAAAGAGCAATAGTGATTTTGCGATCGAAGCTGACTATGTTTGTCTGTTTGCCTCCCGCCACGACATACCAGGTCGTGACGCTGTTAGTAGTTTAGGACAATATTGAACCCGTTGACTTTCGGTCACCCTGGTGGGACTTGTCAGACCCAGTAGTACTACCCAAAATTTCCCGTTAGATTCATTAATTAACGATCCAAAATTATGAGGACTTTCTATGATATAACCCACTATGTCTTACCAAACACATGTTATATCAGTAAAGCGTTTTAAAAACAAGTATGCTTTCTCCCCCAAAAAGAGAAGTAGTAAAAGTGGGGCGTTAAACTCACCTGGTACGCAAACGAATGATTGTAAAAGCTACTGATGAGTGAAAAGACAACCCTTCAAAGGTTACCTAGAACACACAAGTACATAAGTACGTGTACACAGAAAATTTAACAACCCTAAGTGCTCAATAACCACATTGACCCAAGGTTTTGGAAAACAAGACTCATTTGACCAAGTTGACCCGTTTGACCAGTTGGTGACATGTCAACTTAAATTCTTGTTTGATCAAGTACAACAATTCATCATACATGATTATCACACAAGTTATTCACGTATGTCACATTACAAACCCGTAAGTGCTATAGAGCATATAAGAGTGATCAAGCAGAAGATTAAAAGGGGAGAGCTTGTAGACTTGCATTCTCCACCAAGTCTAGCTCAACCTGAAGTTGAGGTGAAGGTTGAAACCCCTGAGACAACACAACCTGATCGTAGAACTGCATCTCAGCCAACTTCATTTTCTGATCCGCAGTAGGGTTCTACTCTCTCTCCATCTGAACCTGTGAGAGAAGAGATCTCAACTAAGAGGGACACAACAAAACAATCTGTTGCTGAAGACCAGTCCACTCAGTTGAAAACTTCAAAGAGGAGGAAAAGAATGGCCAGAAAAAGTGTTTCAAAGAAGGAGAAAATCAAGGCATCCACCTCCACACCTCAGGATGAGTCAGAGCATCCTGAGGAAGTGTATGAAGAGGCTGCTCAACCAACTCCTATTTAAGTAGAGTCTCTTGCTATTGGAAGACCCATCTTGTCCTGGAGTTTTGCTGTCAATCCGGACAGATGGTATGTCATCAGAGATCAAGGAGGTCAAGATGTCTACTTCTGGCAAGACATGCTTGATCTTCCTCTACATGATCTCTATGACATGAGAAGATACTATGAAAGTCTGAAGGATCCTAACCAGATGATGAAGAGAGGCTTGGTCTTGATCCTAATGAGGACTATCAACATCTGAAGTACTTCTCTGTTTTGGTAGCATCAGCCTAAGGGAGTTTGTAAGGTAATATCAGAAGATTATAAGGATGATGCAACCAAAGAAGTCAAAACAACCAAAGGTCTTCCTGCATACATGCACTGAATATACAAAGGTAGAAGTGCTTTGGAAGTTTTACACACTACATCAGAAAATACATTAAGTGTAAAATCTTCCGAAGCCAAAGTCCAAATCTTCCGAAGCCAAAGATGAAGTCTTCCGAAGCTTCAGAGACAAAGTCTTCCGAAGCCATTTTGCAGTGAAGACTGATTTCTTCCAAAGACAGAGAAAGACATGCTTTCTCTGATCTACTTTACATAAAGCTGACACACTTTCTGTTGCAACTCTGAAGACTCACTAACTTATATGAGTTGGTGAAAAGTTCATGCTTTTGTAAACTATAGATTAAGGTCTTTGTCTGTAACTTCCTACTTTTATACCTATAAACCTTTTTGTAATAGAAAAGGATGTGAGCTATGGCATGTCATAGTCACTGGTCAAAAGGCAATCTGCTTTTTGACTTTAGATTGATCTTGTTGTCTAGATTAGTCATTTCCAACTATCCTTCTAAGTATTGACGGTTGTAGGATATAGTATAAAGAGTCTCAGTTTCTTGTAATTTAGATATGCTTTGTAATACTTGTAATAGAACTTGAGAGCAATATACAACACTCCTTGAAAATGATATTTATGTGTTATTGTTGCTTGTTCTGTCTTGTTACTTACTTGTGTTCATTGTATCCTTATAATCAAACCTGGTTCCCTATTTGAACTTCTAAGTGTTCCAAGTCTCTCCTTATTATGAAAATGATTGTGTTTGGCACCCTTACTCGGTCCTGCAGTAACAGTCAACGAAACATAGACAAAAACACATTCAAATGCTATGAATGTGGACATCATGAACATTTTGCATATGAGTGTACATGTGGAAGGATAAAAGGGAAAAACAAGCGTCGAAAAATAATTTGTTAGAAAGGACATGATGATAATCTTAACTTACTTTATACAAGATGCAAGACCATACTAGAATTAAGAGGGTGATTGTTGAACTTAATCCTAACTGTGGATTAGAAGTTAAATTAGATTAGTCGATGATTAATTGTTAATCAGAGGTTGGCCGCTTTGATTTCACCAAATCGGAGGTGCTAGGCACTAATCAGTCAAAATTGGTCAGAGTCGGACCTAGACGGGCCAAATTGTCCTAATCGAAGGTGTATCGACAACAAGAACCGTCTCATTTGACGATTCCGGCGACGAATTCCGACGCCGGTGACTGGAACGAGGGAAAATGAAAGATGGGGTTGAACTTTTGGTTCAAATGATTTAATTAAGTTTGCCTTTACATTTAACACCCTTAATATTCATCAAGTTACAACATATCCCCAAAAATTTTAAATTAATACCTAAACATTATAAATAAAATGTTATGTCTACACAAATTTGCAATATACACAAAAGTTTGATCGTAATAATTTCAATTAATCCTTATTAATCCCCAGTTGGTATCACACAACCCGATTAGCACCTAGTGATTGCCCCAATATTCTATTTGTAGTAAGTTGTAACTGATTTTTTTTACACTATGACTTTAAACACTTCCTGAAAATTAAAAAAAAACTCTCCAACAATTCAATAACCGGTTCAAGCTTCTTCTGGTTCGGTTCGAACCACCTGAATCCAGTTCATGAAGCAACTTGTTTAACCAAAGTTATTTAACGGTTGATTAGTATAATAAATAAAATATCTAACAATATTATTTCCATTAAAAAACCATCCCCATATGTAGAGATCATTAAGATAAGTTGGTTTATAGTTTGATTTGTTGCCTTATTATTGAATCTTAGGTAAAACTACATAAGATGCAAAGTAAGAACAATTGGTACATAGTTTCATTACATACCCAAGAATGTGGAATGAAAGCCTGGTAGAGGTCTTGTTGTCTAGTGGGTTCCAACAAAGCAAAACTGACTATTTCATGTTTATAAAGTCCATCAATTTTGTTTTAATTATTTTACTTGTGTATGTTGATGATATTATAATCACTAGGAATGAGAATCCAAAATTCAACACTTAAACAATGTCTGCAATCTGATTTTTTGATTAAAGACTTAGGCCTATTAAAATATTTTTTAGGAATTGAAGTCGTTCATACCAAACTAGGTCTTTGTCTGTCTCAATGCAAGTACTGCTTAGAACTGCTTGCTGAGTTTGGCATGACAAGCTGTAAACCTGTGAACACTCCGCTTGAGCAACATCATATAGTTGTAAATCTGTCCAGTTTGGATCATTCTCCTCTTCAAAACATTTCTGAGTCTCACAAACTTATTGAAAAACTCATTTACTTTTCTCATACTAGGCCTGATATCTCTTATTCTATTCAGTTTCTTAGTCGGTATATGCATATACCCACTGAATTTTACTTAAAACTGGCTTTAAGGTTGTTAAGATACTTAAAAAAGACCCCTGGTCATGGTCTTCTATTTTCCAAATCTGATTCCTTCACTCTATCTACCTTCGCGGATTCTATTTGGGGAAAGTGTTTGGAATCTTGGAAGTCTATCACAGGGTTTTATGTTTTTTTAGGGAATTAATTAGTCTCGTAGAAAAGTAAAAAGCAGAGTACAGTGTCGCGGTCCTCAGCTGAGGCTGAGTACCGTGCCATGTGTACTGCTACGTGCGAAGTTATTTGGCTGGTTAATATGCTTAAAGAGCTGTCTATTACTGTTTCCTTGCCTGTTCCCTTGCATTGTGACAACAGTGCAGCTCTGTTTATTGCTGCGAATCCTGTGTTTCATGATAGAACCAAGCACTTTGAGCTTGATCTTTTTTTCTTACGGGAAAAAGTTTCCTCTGGGATTGTTGACACTGTCCCAACTGTCTCTAAACAGCAACCTGCCGATATATTTACTAAGGGTTTACTTTCGAAACAACATGATTTTTTGATAACTAAACTTCACATGTTTAACGTTTTTGGATATTGAATTATGGGGGGATGCTAAAAAGTATAATTCAACATTTCCTTTTTTAGTTTC
The DNA here is from genome assembly GCA_025506505.1 of Flaveria sonorensis. Taxonomy (NCBI): domain Eukaryota; kingdom Viridiplantae; phylum Streptophyta; class Magnoliopsida; order Asterales; family Asteraceae; genus Flaveria; species Flaveria sonorensis. Next base: position 9,948,112 of record CM046429.1, read on the forward strand.
TTTCTTTCTTTGTTGCTGTTGGGCTTTTTTGTTGTGTAGGTTGCTGGGCTTGCCTGTTGCTGGGCCGCTGCTGATTGTTGCTGGGCTTGTAGCTGATGGGCCGTGCTTCTAGGGTTCGGGTTTATATGCTGCCTGTGCTGTGTATCCATGAATTGAATCAATCTTATCGCGCTCTCTCTCTCGAATACTCTCAATCGTTCACACTCGGATGCTTTGATCTCTAGTCATCATATTGATGATTGTTCTCTGAATCATCTACATTCTTTCTTCATATCATTACATTGATGATCTGTTGCGTGTTTTTGTATGTTTTATTGTACCCTAGTATCTAGGGTTTGTGTTCTTCGAGAGTTCTTTTCGTAGTTTTGTATTTCTGACACAAGCTTCTAATGGAAAGATAAGGATTGATGATCCTGAAAGTTGACATTATGGTAAGGCACTCGGTGATGGGAATCAAAGATGTGATTGGGGTTAAGGAGGAGGTTTTGAAAAAGGAGGATGAGGTCATGAAAGAGGTAACGGTCGACAAAACATAGACAAAAACACATTCAAATGCTATGAATGTGGAGAGCATGAATATTCCTAACTGTGGATTAGAAGTTAAATTAGATTAGTCGATAATTAATTGTTAATCAGAGGTTGGCCGCTTCGATTTCACCAAATCGGAGGTGCTAGGCACTAATCAGTCAAAATTGGTCAGAGTCAGACCTAGAAGGGCCAAATCGTCCTAATCAAAGGTGTTCCGACAACAAGAACCGTCTGATTTGACGATTCCGACGATGAATTCAGACGCTTGTGACTGGAACGAGGGAAAATGAAAGATGGGGTTGAACTTTAGGATCAATTGATTTAACTAAGTTTGGCTATTCACATTTAACACCCTTAATATTTACCAAGTCAACTTATCCCCAAAATATTTAAATTAATACCTAAAAAGTATAAAGTTAATGTTATGTCTACACAAATTTGAAATATACACAAGTGTTTGATCGGAATAATTTCGATTAATCATGACTAATCCCTAGTCGGTATCACACAACCCGATTAGCGCCTTGTGATAGTCCCAATATTCTATATGTAGAAGTTGTAACAGATTTTTTTAACACTGTGATTTTAAACACTTTCTTAAAAAAAAACTCTCCAACAATTCAATAACCGGTTCAAGCTTCTTTTGGTTCCGTTCGAACCACCTGGATCCAGTTCATGAAGCAACTTGTTTAACTGAAGTTATTTAAGGGTTGATTAGGAATATAAATAAAATATCTAACAATATTATTTCCATTAAAAAACCATCCTCATATGTAGAGATCATTAAGATAAGTCGGTTTATAGTTTGATTTGTTGCCTTATTATTGAATCTTAGGTAAAACTACATAAGATGCAAAGTAAGAACAATTGGTACATAATAGTTTCATTACATACTCAAAAGTAAAAACAATTAAAGGAAATTAGTAATATTATTCTAGAATGCAACAATATGTTCCTTCCTGGAATAATAAACTCTTAAACTACACTACTAATATCATTTTCTACAAGAGGTAAGGAGCATCTTTATTAGTTTACTACGATGTCTGGGCCGTTGGCGACATTGTTAGCGATACTTGAGATTAATATGCAAACGACTAAGTTGTCGGGTAAGCGCCTCGCATGGCAATACCACACAATCCTTCTGGCATATTAACATCCCGCTGCATCATTATATATCCATTATGACCCCAAGCAGGTCCCCATGAGTTCTTCACTAACCAATATGTTATCCCTTCATGTATCCCATACCCGACCACAGTAACATCATGGGTCAAATTCGTTCCACAATGTTGTGGTAAAACTCCACTCGAGTAGTACCCGAATTCATAACAAGTTACATCTATGGAAACCGATACTGGTTGTTTGGACACAGCCATCAGCAGTGCTGTTTCATTGTTGGGTGGTACCATTTCATAACCAGTGATGGTGGCTGCATGAACTGCTTCATTAGTCGCGATGCACGCTTCATCTGCTGCATGGTAAGGGTAAGCATTTTCGCTGTTTATCCCATTTTTCGCGATATAATCAAAGGCACTTTTCTTATATCCTCCCATACACCCTCCACTTCCATTTCTGTTACAGTCCACTAGCTGTTGCTCAGATAGTGACACCAATTTGCCTGTTGTAAGTTGTGTAATTCCTTTGACAGACGCAATTGTCAAATAAGCCCAACAACTTCCTATAAAAGTGTACAAGAAAAGAACAAATTAAAGGTTTTTATAAAAATTTGTGAAAGTTATTAAATTGATTTACCACATCCAAACTGCTGCTTGACTTCTGTAACTGCTCCATTCTTCCTCCAGTCTATTTTTTGTGGCACTTCACTCACATTTTCATATTTAAATGATGTTAATCGCGTAGATTTCAAATCGTATGGCTCCTTGTGCCCATTATTATAGGCCTTGAATTCGTCCTCTGTTAGGTCTGCAAACTGGTTAATAGCCAGTTTATAAGACTGTTTTCCAAAAGAGTTGAATGATTCAATGAACTCCACATTTTTCTTGAATATTTTGAGGCGCATTCCTTCTCCGTGTTGCTGTTATATACACGACCATATCGAGCCATCCAAAGATCATGTTTTTCTGACATGTAAGCATCACTCAAAGTTCTTGATGTTATTTGACACCCATGTTCCAAGAATTAGAAGGATATAAGAATTAGTATATTTCTTATGTGATAGACCCATGGAGAACTGTATTGTTACAATTCATCAGTGTGTGGTGATCTTTATAAGCTAGTAGAAATGAATGTTTAGACTGTAATCTTGGTGATGATCAATTAAATGTGCTAGCAAAGACTAGTAATATTATGGAAAGATTATGTAATTTAACAGCAAATGTTTGATTGTCATTATCATATGGAATATTCTGATGATATTTTAATTGATTTGTTTAATAACATTTTTGGAATTATGTTATTCACATTATCATTATCATTCAGTAATATATTCCTTTGTAGTAAAAGAATTGTTAGGTCTATCATAGTCATTGAGACAATCTTATATTCTTTTGAAGCCGTAGTTACTTAAGTATCTTAATTTATCTATGTCACTATAAATCATTTCACAGTATTATTCTCATATAAATCAATTATTTAATCACAGATAAAGAAAATTAAGTTATTAGTTTGATCTGGTGCCTGATTATTGAGAAATAAATTAGCATATATGCAGATCTTATAAAGACATTTTTTTTATCACAAAATCGTATTGGGATCTTTATTTGGTAAATTTATATAAGAACAATTTATATGGTATGTAGAATTATTTACATGATTCTAGTTAACGGTACATCATAACCTCTAAAACACCACTTGCCTGCGTAAATTATGATTTACTTGATTTTCCGATAACAGATTCTTCTAATAAAAGAATTCCTTACAGGCATTAACACATGTCATTACATAAATGAATCACATAACTACGATCTTAATTATATTGGATGTAGGTTTAATTTTTTTAAATATTCAAAAGTAAAACAAATAGACAATTAGTTATTTATTTCTAGAATGAAACAACGCGTTCTTTCTTGAATCACATATGAAAACTGATCAATTGATTATATCTGTAGAACATTGTTTTGGACTAATTAGAAGTCATTAAGGTGTATCGTTATTCCTTAACACAAAGTTATCAAGGTTAGGTGACACTAATCCGCATAATCAACAAACAATTAAGCTGTCGGAATGAGAGCCTTGCATGGCTATTCCACACAGTCCCTCTGGCGCATTCACATCCGTTGCATCATCATATATCAATACCCCAATCCGCGCCCCACGAGTTCTTCACTAACCAATATTTCAAGCCTTCGTGTGTCCCATACCCGACCACCGTAACATCATGGGTCAAGTTTAGCCCACAATATCCAGTAAAAACTCCACTTGAGTAGTACTTGAAGTCATCACCATCTGCATCTATGGAAACTGATACTGGCTGTTGGGACACAGCATTCAGCAGTGCTGTTTCATTGTTGGCTGGTAAGTCATAACCTGTGATGGTGGCCGGTGTGAACTGCCTCGTTAGTCGCGATGCACGCCTCGTCGGCTTCATGGTAAGGGTAACTATCTTCGGTATTTATCCATTTTTCACGATATATTCAAAACATTTTCTTGTTTCCACCTTTACACCCTTGGTTTACATCGTTTCGGTTGCAATCTATAAGCTGTTGCTCGGATAGGGACATCAATTTGCCTGTTGTAAGTTGAGTAATTCCTTCCACAGCAGCGATTGTCGAAAAAGACCAACAACTTCCTATTAAAACATAACATTTTAGAACAAACAAACGTATTTAATAAGGTCCCACTCATAACAAGCTATAATAGGGTATGTAGATGTGAGAAGAGGACAAAAGTGAAACATGAAGTATCAAATAATAATAAGAATAAATTATAACATAGATATAATAATAATAAGTATCAAACATACAAATACTATAAATACTATAAATGTAGAGAATAAAGACAGAAACAATTAAAAGTACTAATAATAATAAATACCCTATCAATACAAAATGTTACGATAAAACTACCAAAATGAAAACCGATTACAAGAATAAAATAAAAATAAGAGAAAAAAATATATATGATTTGTGGTTTAACTAGATTGCATGTTTAGTCCTTAAAATTTTAAAATAAAAAAGTTAGTACAAAATTTTGTATGCATGTTGCATGTTTGGTTATTAGATTTAAAATTAAACAATTATTTCAACTTTTGTACATGTGTGCGCTACATTTTTCGTCCCAGACGTTAAATCGCTTGGTTTTTGTAAAATGCCTAAAAACCACCGGGATATTATGTCAGGGATCAAACGTTCTACTTACCCATAAAAGTTTAATCTAACTTTGTAATTTTAGATTTTGAAAACCAAAAATACAATCGAATCAAACTTTAAGTAACATTAATACAATTTTCTCCATAAATAATGATTACTTTAAAAGTTTGGAGTTGTGTTGTTGAATGTTGACTTACCACATTCACCTTGATTCTTGACTTCTGTAAGAGCACCTTTCTCCCTCCAGTCCATGCTATATGGCACTTCACTCACACTTTCATATCTAAATGGTGTTGATAGAGATGATTTCAAAATGTATGCATCCTTGTGCCCATTCATATAGGCGTTAAATTCATCGTTTGTTCGGTCTGCAAATCTGTTGATAGCTAACTTGTACGACCGATTTCTAAAAGAGTTGAATGACTCAATGAACTCCACATTTTTCTTGAATATCTTGAGGCGCATTTCCTTCTCCGCATTGCTATCATATACGCGATCATATCGAGTCATCCAGAGATCATGCTTTTCTGATATGGATGATGTTATTTGACACACCCACATCTCAAGAATTAGGAGAGAAAGAATCAGTAATCTCTCATGTGGTAAACCCATGGATTATTCTTGCTCTCACTAATGGTAAACTATTTTGTTACAATTGAGAGTATGCATAAGTTTGTGTGATGTAATCTTCATATACTTGTGAAAATGCGTAATTTCTTCCTTGTAATCTTGGTGTTGATCGATAAATCAGCTGGCAAAAAGCAGTATTATCATTTTAAGAAAAGATTACGTGACTTTTACTATTGTAGAGAATATCATGACAATAATTGATTCAATAACTATGAATAATTTACATATGACAATCATTCAGTGTAAATCGAAGTTATGATATAAATACATGCTTTAGTTGTTGATCAGATATATGTGACCATCGAGCCAGTTTTCCATCTGTAATTGAAACTAAAATTATATAAATAAGAGAGTTTATAATTAACAGGTCTTTGAGTAATCTGGAGTTCGTGAAATAATTGGTGCAAGTGACATGAATCAATTATTAAGGAGACAGGAATGCTTACTCGTTTCGGAAACAGGAGCTATAGAGCGAGTAGAATAAAAAGGAAGACAAAATTTAATAACTAAAAGCATTATTATTTTTCAATAACTAAATAACAGGAGCTATGATTCAATTATTAAGGAGACATGGATGCTATGGATATATTATTCTTCCATAGGTTTTATTATTTTTTTCTTTTTTCAATATAAGCGGGTAAAAAAATAATATCAAATAACTAATAGTATTAGCGATGACGTGTCGTCGCTACTAAGCTTTCAGGGAGCGGGAGACTTTCTCCGCACGGCACAAAACTATAATGCAACAACAAATCGAAACAAAAACTGGAAATGTTCAACAAAATTCAAAAACCTATATAGGCGACATGTCGTCGCTATAGCTTGAGATATAGAAACGACACGTGTCGTCGCTATAGCTTGAGCTATAACGCTATAGCGACGACACATGTCGTTGCCATTAGGTGTAGCCTTTATAGGATTTGTTTCTTGTAGTGACTATGATAATTAATTGTTAGATTAAATTAACATTTATTTAATTAGTATCAAGAGCAGGCTTCTCTAGTTCCCAGAATTGATAAACAAGATTAGTGGGACTTCTTGAAGCAATCAATCACTAGTTCCTAGCTAGATCTTCCTTGGGTTCTTTGACTAGTTGGCCCTAGTTCTCATTTGGTCGACTTCAATCGACCTAGATCTATCATTGACAAAAGCAATCAGCCCTAGATCTCTTCACGGTGGCGCCTATAGGCTTTTATGCGATGACTAGATCTTGTAATCAATACTGGGTACTTTGAACTTGATTCTCTGGGTACTTTGAACTTGATTCTCGATTCTACCAAGCTCTTATACCACTTTAAGTCCGAATCGATAATATATGGTAATTCCTAATTTTATAACTAAGAAAAACCTAACTCGAAAACTTGATTACAACTCATAAATAACCTAAGCTACGGTTATGTACTTATAAGCTAAATCCAACTTGGTTAACAAGCAACCTAATCAACCTAGGACCAATAATTAGATACATATTCTAATTACATGGGAACTCATTCCATTAATCTAACTAGCATAATTAGTAATTCTAAACCATAGTTGATTGACTTGTCAACTTGGGTTCCCCAACTTCAGTGGCTTGTGAACCCGATTAGAAATTATAGCGAAAAATCACTTTGTAATTTTTGAATCGTATTAAATAGGCCTTTTACTTCAAGCAACTTTTCAACTTTATGAACTTAATCCTTACAAGTAATCTGGATGTGACATTAGCAATTTTTTCCAATTTCCATGCGTCATACGATCACTCTGCATGATAGGATCACAAAATTTGAATTGAAAAATTACGTGAAACTTATTAAACAACTTCCATTACAGTTCAAATAAAAAAAATACATTTCTATGATAATCAGATGCCGGCTATGTCTTCGTTGAAAACTAAAGGGTTTTGTTGATGCACTGATTTATAACAGTTGATGAGAGAATCAAAGAAATCAAAATGATATAAAAAACCAACCAATAAAAAAACTGATATAAAAAAACTTAAAAACAAACTTATCTTTCTACTTCATGCTCCTATTTAAGTTTACAATCTAAAACACACCCATCCTCCTGATGTCGGAGTTTTTTTTCTTCCTAAAATGATGTAATTACAAATTTTATTTACTAAAATGGGTGTTTTGAAAATTATTTACCAAAATGGGTGTTTTGAAAATTATTACCAAAATGGGTATTTATTAATAACTTTCATTTTCTCACACATAATATTATTGGAAAAAAAGTTTTAGTTTTAATTAAATAATGTATTAGAAGGGTTAAAAGTTTTTTAATAGTTAAATTAAATTTATTAAAAAGTTAATGTTTTCTAAAAATAATTTTAAATATAAAAAACAGATATCAATATTTGAGACGATAACATTCATTTTATCTACTATTGTTACGTGAAATTTTATCATATATTTATTTTTCACACATTCATTCAAATATTAAAAAAGCAATAACTTAAATTAATAATGTTAAGTATTTACTAGAAAACTGAACAAAAAATAAGGTATTTAAATCAATATATGTTCAAAAATTTAAAGATAAACCATTTAATTTTTTTGCTTGATCATGATAAATCGTTTTTAATGCATTTGTATTTTGATTAAATTAGTTACAAACGTGTTCCAAAAGTATATATGTTTAAAAATTAAACGACAAAAATGTTTGTAATTTTGTCACAGAAATTATAAGAAATTGATAAAAAGAGTACAAACATCACGTAATGTTTATAAAAGAACTGTAAAACAATAAAAAAATATTTTTAAACTATGACAGATCCATTAGTTTTTTTAATAAAATTCTTATAGATTTAAAACAAAATGTGTGATGCATATATTATACTTGTTTGTACGTAATATTAATAATATTTTTTTGTATTAAAAAAGGTTTTAAAAAAATATTCGTGACGAACTAAAAAAATTTAAAAGAAACTCTTTTTAAAGTGGCAGGTCAAAAAAATTGGTTTTTTGAAACATTTATTTTTAACCCATTTTAAGAAATACTTTTGAAAACACCCCTTTGGTAAATAAAATTTCTAACACCACCATTTTAGTAAAAAACTCCTACACATCATCATGACTTACAACGAGAAACGTTGTTTCGCGAAATGTTAGACGAATATAGAGAAATTTTCCGTAAACTGCATGATGATGTTGAAAAACATCTTAGAACGCAAATCACAAATTGCCCAGCTACGTGGTTGGGAGTATGATTTATAAATTTTTAGTTTAAGTAATTTTATTTATAATGTTTTTATTTAATGTAGTTATAAATTTTTGTTTGTAATTTTTTAAAATTTATGTAGTTATTGTTAAAAAATTATTATGGCGCATATTCATGAGTGTTCCCTTCAAATTTGAGGGGAGTGATGTAATGTGAGATGACAACATATGATTAATGAGTATACGGTGTAGTGTGGTGAGAATGTCTCTCCACCTTTTTGTCATGCACATTGAGCTATATATGAAAACTAAAAAAAAGGAAACTAACAAATAAAACAATCAAATTAATTTACAAAGAAAATCAACCAAATGCATCACTCAAACATCTTAAGTTAGAGTCAGATTGTGCTAAAGGTTCTAGCAAACACACGACAATTTCAGCAAATACATAAGAAATTTCAACCATTTATCTCTTTTGATCTAAGAAACACAAATAGCAGACAAAACATCAAATAGGTAGGCCCTAAACACTCTCTCGTCATAAACAATCGAAAACACGAGCGGAAACGAAGTCACCTGCGAAGCAAAGAATAATAGGAACACCATTATCAATAAGAACAAACAAAAAATAAACGATGTACAAAGCGGAAAAATAAAAAGAAAAAATCAAACCAATTAAATGGGCAACTTTCTCATATAATGTATTCTTCCATTCAAATTTGTCACTATGGAAAATCTCTAATGTCATTATCACCAGTTGACCCGCTACCCATTTTACAACGGCATTCTTTCAAGTTTCCTTTCATTTCAATCAAATTTCTATCCAGTTGTCTTCTGTTTACTTCTTCTATCTGATTGTCTTCTAGTTACTTCTTCAAAAATAAATATCTTCCCAAATCCATTTAGAACATTTCTAAAAAACTATAGATCAATCACAGATAAATTAAAATAAAAATATATCAAATAATTGCACAAATAATCATAATCTGTTAGTAAAAATCAAGACTTGATCGATGTCCCATCCAAAACAGATTATCACATCAGAAAGCAAACTCAGACAACAACACAAGCAATCAAATCAGATACATAAAACTTACGAAAAATCAATAAGATCTAAAATCTTAACTTCACTTTGTCGGTGAACCAGGCTAGGGTACACTACTAGAAAACTTAGACAACTAGAAAACTGGGGTTTCACTAACGGATAGTTTGTAGGTACTCCATCGGTGATAGTGATTGCCGAAGAAGAGTTTAGGCGGACGATATGAATCGATGAAAATTGAAAAAAAAAAAAACAAGGCAAGGAGCCTATACCTTTACCCTACCTAATAGTAGTAAAGATGTGTAAAAAAAGAACAAAACATGTATAAGATAAACGTGTAAAGTAGAAAAACAACATTTCAATTTTATATCGAAACTAAATTGAAAGGATTAATTCCTAAAACATCCTTTTGGCTAAAAACTTTCTTCAAATTGACCCTTTGACTTTAATCCTCACAAAATGTTCCATCTAAATACTAGTGGAGCTGCCTCTATTTTGGTCAAACAAGAGCGGACCTTCCATTTTAATTACGATTATTATTAAAAAATATACAAATATACAATTATATTATAATTTTATATATATCACTATATCGTATTTGGCTTACTATATACAAATATACAATACAATTTATATATACATACTAGACAATTGACCCAGTAACGATAGAACCTAGAGGCTCGAGAAATCATCACAAGCTTTTGAAGAAGTATTTGCACGAGAACTTAGAATCCGCACGAGAACTTAGAATCCGCGCGAAAAGTTTGTTCTCGTGCAAGAACCTATCGGTTTAGTTAAATATAGGTTTTTATTGTTTAGTTGAAAGAACACTTGAAAACTATCACTTGTAATCAAAGTTATCACATAGAAATATATTGAAGTTATCACATAGAAATATTTATGAAAGCTAATAAAGACTACCAAGTCTTTCATAACCACGTCCAAATTGATTATGGATGACTAATTCTTGTATAGACCATAACTCTTTCTAACTTGAAATATTATAATTGTTATTTATGTGTGTATTATATAATTAACTCAAACCGAATATTATGTACGTATGTGTATAACTTTGCATGGCAGTTAAACACTAACTGCTAACCATCACCTTTCTCATGCATACACATGGTTGTAAAGATCGACACAATTGTAGACTATTAATAGGTTACCACAATTATCCAAAGATTCAAGTTTCACGTAAGATCAAGAAATTAAATCACCATGACTAGTGCAATTAAGTAACATAAAATAACCCCCACAAGAAACCATTTACTTGTGAAGGTATAACATAAGATCATACATAAAAGGACATATAAATTAATAAAGAACACAATGTTCTGATTCAAAATATTATATATATATATAATTATATATATATATATATATATATATATATAATATTATATATATATATATATGCAGTTGGGTATGAGGCCCTCTTTGCAATGCCGCAGAGTCCCTCCTGAGAATCAACATCTTTGCATTCGAATATACCCTTCTTCTCCCCAAGTTGTACCCCATGAGTTCTTCACAAGCCAATACTTGGTGCCATCATCATCCGTCCCATATCCAACTGCTGTAACACCATGGTCTAGGTTGGTTCGACATTCTCCTGTGAAAACACCACTTTGGTAATGTTGGAAGTCTGATCCACCGGCATCAATGGCTACAGAAACTGGTTGCATAGCTACAGCCTTGAGCAATGCCGCTTCATTGTTTGCAGGCACATCTTCGTGTCCAGTGATCTTAGCAGCATTCGACGATTCTTCTGTCGTTCTACATGTCCCTTCAGTTCCTTCATACGGATAATCAGCCTCCGATGCTATGCCGTGTTTTGTACGATGAATTTGAAGGCTTCATCCATAATGCCACCTTTACAGCCATTATTTTACCGCTGGTGTCACAATCAACTAGTTGTTGCTCTGATAATGATATAAGTTTCCCTGTAGACAATTGATGGATTCCTTCTACTGCTGCTACTGCTGAAAAAGCCCAACAGGATCCTGTATAACATATAAAAAGTAATTAGATCAGAAATTGACATAGTATATATGTGTTTAGAGCATGACAATTTGGTTACTTACCACACTGGCCTTGATCCTTCACTGGCGTGACAGCCCCTTTCTTCCTCCAGTCTAGTGATGATGGAACTGATGTCAAATTTTCAAACCTAAAACCAGTAGTTGCAGGCTCAGCTGAAACCTGCTTAAAGCCGTTGTGCGACGCTCTGAATTCCTCATTAGTCATGTCAGTAAATGCATTGATGCCAAGCTTGTAAGACTTGCCCCCTCACTGTTGAATGCCTCTATGCGCTCAAGGTTAGCCTTGAATATCTTAAAGCGCATTTCCTTTTCGGCTGCATCTTTGTAAACGCGTCCATGGTGAGCCATCCACTGCTCATGTTTCTCCACCAAGGACGCGTTACGCAAGGAGCGCGAAGTGGCTTCCATACTTAATACTCCCACAAGGAGAAGTATTATAAAGGCCAACGTCCTAAGAGCCATGTCGATCTTGCTAGCTGCAATAGATTAATTAATAAATTGTTAGCTGGTGTACAAACTGATGCATAAAAAAGGAGATTTATAGAACTAATTTATAGATGATTGTTTAGGATATTAGTTGCATTTTCCAGGAAGCTAGTGGGATTTCCGTGCAAAAAGGTTTATTCTAATCAATTGTGATGAGTTGCATGATTGTCGCAAGGACAAATTACATATCTATTTTAGTTTCTACCATCATTTTCTATATAATCTATCTTTTCTTTTTTCGCTAACCATTTGTATAATTTGTGTTGTTATATTGATTAAATAGTAACTATTTTATTTAATTCTTACTCAAATGTAAACGAAAATTGGTTAATTCTTATCCCATATAGGACGAAGATAAACCTTAAAATGGGTTTATGAGTGACCCACCCGGCTTTGTTAATAGCTACATAACGTGTGAATGATCTCTTGTCATAATAGTTTAAGAGGGAGGTGGAAGTTTTGCCTATTTTAAAAGTTTAAGTTTCAAACCTTTATTGATGAATTAATACTAAGTTGGTGTTATCAACTTCTAATTATTAACACGTTCTTCAAAACCGCTCTAAAAATGGGTCTTGTTTTATGGAGTGATCTCAAAACCACATCAAAACACTTTTTATATCACTTTAAAATAATGATCCTGTACTAGTGATTGCAGCACTAGGGTGACAGTTCAATATAGATGCATAAAGGGTGATTGTTATTTAGACTAACAATAAAACTAATCGTTCAGGTTTTAAGTTGATTCGACTCACAAAGAAAAAGAAGCGACATGGCTTCATTTGTTCGGAATGCAATTTTTTACACTAATTAATGGGTTCAAAAACTTTCTTTTAATGATGAAATTATGATAAGTTTAAATTCAAAAACTATTAAAATAATTCATTATTTGAGGCTTCTTGTCAACATGCATGATTATAATTTGTTATAAAAATCTACTATATAAAGTAGGGTTTTGCTATTGAAAATTTTCTACAATCTTTACAACATATTTTGCTACAGATTTTAAATTTTTCTACAATCTTTTACAACATAGTTTGCTACAGATTTAAAATTTTTCTACAATCTTTTACAACATTTTGCTACAGATTTTTTTAAGACGTTATTTACACCATAAATTCATCACGATAGGCATAATTTAAAAGAAAACTGATTTTCGACATTTAAAGCAGATTTGGTTTTGCTCTTTCAAAGTGATGTCGTTTCTTTCTGAATATTTTAATAATATAATTATTTTTAAACTTATTTTGTTTTTATGTTATAATTTTTAATATATAATGGTTTATAAAATTACGACCATTATGACATATTTACTTTAATTTGCGTTTCAACATCACGATCATCTAAAAGTGAGTTGTGTCAAATATAATTGATTTTAAATATATTTATTCACTACTAGAAAAATAAAAATTGCTACCGAAAAAAAGAAGGTTGCAAAATTTACGACCTTTTTGCGACCAAATCCAAAATGGTTGCAAAATTAGCAACCGAAATCAAAAGGGTTGCAAAATTAACGACCACTGAAAATTCAATAGCAAAATGGTTGCAAATTTAACGACCAAACAGGAACAGATGACAAAATGGTTGCTACATTTGCAACCGTCCAATGGCGGTCGCAAAACAAATGCAAATAAATTAAAAAAATAAAAAAAGAAAAATGTTAGTACCCGTGGCAAACGGTCGCAATTCCCGGGATAAAAAAATGGTCGATAAGATTCTAGGGTCTTCTGCTTGTTTCAATCAGAGATTGCCCTTTCGTTATTGCAGGTCTTCTGCTTGTTTCTATCATTATCTTCATCTTTCTCATATCCTTCATCAATCAATGAACCACTCTACTTATTCGAAGAAACATATCGATAGATTTAGCATTGTTTTGCTTCAATTTTGTAATTCTAGGGTTTCGTTTCGTAGATTTTGGAGATGCTTTCGAAGATCCTTTTCTCGGAAATGTTCAATTCTCTCTCTCAATTCTTTTTAATTTTTTTTGTGACATCAAAATTCGTTAACGCCACTTTGATGTTTATTTAGTTTCTTTTACGAAAGCTCTAGCTGGAAAAGGTACACGTATAAATAACATTCAAGCTTGTTTAAAATTGCATGTATAAGATATTTATATAGTTAAATTTTTTATTTTACGAAACCGGTCCTGTCGTGGAAGAAAGTTCATTCCAATTAAGTAACACCACTTGCGGAAGAATCTTCATTTTAATTAAATGACACCTCTTGCATCATTATCGTTGATTTTGTAACGAGGCAAAAGGAAAACATTGTCTATTTTTGTTGCATCATTATTTTTCATACATCATCTTTTTTGTTATCTTTTTTTAATCATTATGTCTACAATATACATTTGCATAATTTGTGTTGTTAGAATTGGTTAGATGATTAACACACAAATGAGTTTATTGGTGAGTATCACTTTTCAGGGTTTTTGTTAATGATTATGCTATGATAGCTTCTTAATACTCTCATGTTATATACTAGTTTAAAATATTATATTGCTTTATTAGTATAGATTCGTGTTGTCGTAGTTGAATAAAAAACATGTTAATATTAAAAACTTAACCACCTATAACTAGTATGGATAAGTAAGAGTCGTCTTCATAGAGAATTGCTAGAAAATGTAAAACTTTATACCTAGTCCTAGATACTCGCATTAGTGACTAAGCGTCAGTCCCGATTGTATGACACAATCAGGGACTAAATTTCAGTCTCCCCTACTTATAAATTTAGTCCTTAGTCCATCCCTCCATGTCACACCCTCAATTTCTACGAGCGGGGTTTTACCGCGAGGCGTGTGAACAAACCAGGATCTCAGTAATTAGTTACTCGGAACGACTCTATATGCAAAATTTCAACAAATCAGAGTTTAAATCTTTAAAATATTTGCGGAAGCGTTTTATAAATAACCCAAACATAAGGTACTAAAGGTAAACTGCGCAAAACACGCGCCCTAACCAAAATACGTAAGTAAATGCTAAATTAAAAGTAAACAATGTTTCATGCTTGACACGTGCGTGCTCCTATGGGCAGCTGCTAGAAACGACCTGAGAAAAGCATACTAAAAATATCAACACGATGGTTGGTGAGTTCAAGAGTTTGAAATCAATCATAAGCAGTAGCGTTAGTAAAAACATAAACAAGTGTATTGAAATAGATAGCTAGTCTAATTTCATTAGTAAAGAGCAATAGTGATTTTGCGATCGAAGCTGACTATGTTTGTCTGTTTGCCTCCCGCCACGACATACCAGGTCGTGACGCTGTTAGTAGTTTAGGACAATATTGAACCCGTTGACTTTCGGTCACCCTGGTGGGACTTGTCAGACCCAGTAGTACTACCCAAAATTTCCCGTTAGATTCATTAATTAACGATCCAAAATTATGAGGACTTTCTATGATATAACCCACTATGTCTTACCAAACACATGTTATATCAGTAAAGCGTTTTAAAAACAAGTATGCTTTCTCCCCCAAAAAGAGAAGTAGTAAAAGTGGGGCGTTAAACTCACCTGGTGCGCAAACGAATGATTGTAAAAGCTACTGATGAGTGAAAAGACAACCCTTCAAAGGTTACCTAGAACACACAAGTACATAAGTACGTGTACACAGAAAATTTAACAACCCTAAGTGCTCAATAACCACATTGACCCAAGGTTTTGGAAAACAAGACTCATTTGACCAAGTTGACCCGTTTGACCAGTTGGTGACATGTCAACTTAAATTCTTGCTTGATCAAGTACAACAATTCATCATACATGATTATCACACAAGTTATTCACGTATGTCACATTACAAACCCGTAAGTGCTATAGAGCATATAAGAGTGATCAAGCAGAAGATTAAAAGGGGAGAGCTTGTAGACTTGCATTCTCCACCAAGTCTAGCTCAACCTGAAGTTGAGGTGAAGGTTGAAACCCCTGAGACAACACAACCTGATCGTAGAACTGCATCTCAGCCAACTTCATTTTCTGATCCGCAGCAGGGTTCTACTCTCTCTCCATCTGAACCTGTGAGAGAAGAGATCTCAACTAAGAGGGACACAACAAAACAATCTGTTGCTGAAGACCAGTCCACTCAGTTGAAAACTTCAAAGAGGAGGAAAAGAATGGCCAGAAAAAGTGTTTCAAAGAAGGAGAAAATCAAGGCATCCACCTCCACACCTCAGGATGAGTCAGAGCATCCTGAGGAAGTGTATGAAGAGGCTGCTCAACCAACTCCTATTTAAGTAGAGTCTCTTGCTATTGGAAGACCCATCTTGTCCTGGAGTTTTGCTGTCAATCCGGACAGATGGTATGTCATCAGAGATCAAGGAGGTCAAGATGTCTACTTCTGGCAAGACATGCTTGATCTTCCTCTACATGATCTCTATGATATGAGAAGATACTATGAAAGTCTGAAGGATCCTAACCAGATGATGAAGAGAGGCTTGGTCTTGATCCTAATGAGGACTATCAACATCTGAAGTACTTCTCTGTTTTGGTAGCATCAGCCTAAGGGGAGTTTGTAAGGTAATATCAGAAGATTATAAGGATGATGCAACCAAAGAAGTCAAAACAACCAAAGGTCTTCCTGCATACATGCACTGAATATACAAAGGTAGAAGTGCTTTGGAAGTTTTACACACTACATCAGAAAATACATTAAGTGTAAAATCTTCCGAAGCCAAAGTCCAAATCTTCCGAAGCCAAAGATGAAGTCTTCCGAAGCTTCAGAGACAAAGTCTTCCGAAGCCATTTTGCAGTGAAGACTGATTTCTTCCAAAGACAGAGAAAGACATGCTTTCTCTGATCTACTTTACATAAAGCTGACACACTTTCTGTTGCAACTCTGAAGACTCACTAACTTATATGAGTTGGTGAAAAGTTCATGCTTTTGTAAACTATAGATTAAGGTCTTTGTCTGTAACTTCCTACTTTTATACCTATAAACCTTTTTGTAATAGAAAAGGATGTGAGCTATGGCATGTCATAGTCACTGGTCAAAAGGCAATCTGCTTTTTGACTTTAGATTGATCTTGTTGTCTAGATTAGTCATTTCCAACTATCCTTCTAAGTATTGACGGTTGTAGGATATAGTATAAAGAGTCTCAGTTTCTTGTAATTTAGATATGCTTTGTAATACTTGTAATAGAACTTGAGAGCAATATACAACACTCCTTGAAAATGATATTTATGTGTTATTGTTGCTTGTTCTGTCTTGTTACTTACTTGTGTTCATTGTATCCTTATAATCAAACCTGGTTCCCTATTTGAACTTCTAAGTGTTCCAAGTCTCTCCTCATTATGAAAATGATTGTGTTTGGCACCCTAACTCGGTCCTGCAGTAACAGTCAACGAAACATAGACAAAAACACATTCAAATGCTATGAATGTGGACATCATGAACATTTTGCATATGAGTGTACATGTGGAAGGATAAAAGGGAA
This sequence comes from Flaveria sonorensis, assembly GCA_025506505.1. Taxonomy (NCBI): domain Eukaryota; kingdom Viridiplantae; phylum Streptophyta; class Magnoliopsida; order Asterales; family Asteraceae; genus Flaveria; species Flaveria sonorensis. Next base: position 9,965,670 of record CM046429.1, read on the forward strand.
AAACAAGCGTCGAAAAAGAATTTGTTAGAAAGGACATGATGATAATCTTAACTTACTTTATACAAGATGCAAGACCATACTAGAATTAAGAGGGTGATTGTTGAACTTAATCCTAACTGTGGATTAGAAGTTAAATTAGATTAGTCGATGATTAATTGTTAATCAGAGGTTGGCCGCTTTGATTTCACCAAATCGGAGGTGCTAGGCACTAATCAGTCAAAATTGGTCAGAGTCGGACCTAGACGGGCCAAATTGTCCTAATCGAAGGTGTATCGACAACAAGAACCGTCTCATTTGACGATTCCGGCGACGAATTCCGACGCCGGTGACTGGAACGAGGGAAAATGAAAGATGGGGTTGAACTTTTGGTTCAAATGATTTAATTAAGTTTGCCTTTACATTTAACACCCTTAATATTCATCAAGTTACAACATATCCCCAAAAATTTTAAATTAATACCTAAAATTATAAATAAAATGTTATGTCTACACAAATTTGCAATATACACAAAAGTTTGATCGTAATAATTTCAATTAATCCTTATTAATCCCCAGTCGGTATCACACAACCCGATTAGCACCTAGTGATTGCCCCAATATTCTATTTGTAGTAAGTTGTAACTGATTTTTTTTACACTATGACTTTAAACACTTCCTGAAAATTAAAAAAAAACTCTCCAACAATTCAATAACCGGTTCAAGCTTCTTCTGGTTCGGTTCGAACCACCTGAATCCAGTTCATGAAGCAACTTGTTTAACCAAAGTTATTTAACGGTTGATTAGTATAATAAATAAAATATCTAACAATATTATTTCCATTAAAAAACCATCCCCATATGTAGAGATCATTAAGATAAGTTGGTTTATAGTTTGATTTGTTGCCTTATTATTGAATCTTAGGTAAAACTACATAAGATGCAAAGTAAGAACAATTGGTACATAGTTTCATTACATACCCAAGAATGTGGAATGAAAGCCTGGTAGAGGTCTTGTTGTCTAGTGGGTTCCAACAAAGCAAAACTGACTATTTCATGTTTATAAAGTCCATCAATTTTGTTTTAATTATTTTACTTGTGTATGTTGATGATATTATAATCACTAGGAATGAGAATCCAAAATTCAACACTTAAACAATGTCTGCAATCTGATTTTTTGATTAAAGACTTAGGCCTATTAAAATATTTTTTAGGAATTGAAGTCGTTCATACCAAACTAGGTCTTTGTCTGTCTCAATGCAAGTACTGCTTAGAACTGCTTGCTGAGTTTGGCATGACAAGCTGTAAACCTGTGAACACTCCGCTTGAGCAACATCATATAGTTGTAAATCTGTCCAGTTTGGATCATTCTCCTCTTCAAAACATTTCTGAGTCTCACAAACTTATTGAAAAACTCATTTACTTTTCTCATACTAGGCCTGATATCTCTTATTCTATTCAGTTTCTTAGTCGGTATATGCATATACCCACTGAATTTTACTTAAAACTGGCTTTAAGGTTGTTAAGATACTTAAAAAAGACCCCTGGTCATGGTCTTCTATTTTCCAAATCTGATTCCTTCACTCTATCTGCCTTCGCGGATTCTATTTGGGGAAAGTGTTTGGAATCTTGGAAGTCTATCACAGGGTTTTGTGTTTTTTTAGGGAATTAATTAGTCTCGTAGAAAAGTAAAAAGCAGAGTACAGTGTCGCGGTCCTCAGCTGAGGCTGAGTACCGTGCCATGTGTACTGCTACGTGCGAAGTTATTTGGCTGGTTAATATGCTTAAAGAGCTGTCTATTACTGTTTCCTTGCCTGTTCCCTTGCATTGTGACAACAGTGCAGCTCTGTTTATTGCTGCGAATCCTGTGTTTCATGATAGAACCAAGCACTTTGAGCTTGATCTTTTTTTCTTACGGGAAAAAGTTTCCTCTGGGATTGTTGACACTGTCCCAACTGTCTCTAAACAGCAACCTGCCGATATATTTACTAAGGGTTTACTTTCGAAACAACATGATTTTTTGATAACTAAACTTCACATGTTTAACGTTTTTGGATATTGAATTATGGGGGGATGCTAAAAAGTATAATTCAACATTTCCTTTTTTAGTTTCTTTCTTTCTTTGTTGCTGTTGGGCTTTTTTGTTGTGTAGGTTGCTGGGCTTGCCTGTTGCTGGGCCGCTGCTGATTGTTGCTGGGCTTGTAGCTGATGGGCCGTGCTTCTAGGGTTCGGGTTTATATGCTGCCTGTGCTGTGTATCCATGAATTGAATCAATCTTATCGCGCTCTCTCTCTCGAATACTCTCAATCGTTCACACTCGGATGCTTTGATCTCTAGTCATCATATTGATGATTGTTCTCTGAATCATCTACATTCTTTCTTCATATCATTACATTGATGATCTGTTGCGTGTTTTTGTATGTTTTATTGTACCCTAGTATCTAGGGTTTGTGTTCTTCGAGAGTTCTTTTCGTAGTTTTGTATTTCTGACACAAGCTTCTAATGGAAAGATAAGGATTGATGATCCTGAAAGTTGACATTATGGTAAGGCACTCGGTGATGGGAATCAAAGATGTGATTGGGGTTAAGGAGGAGGTTTTGAAAAAGGAGGATGAGGTCATGAAAGAGGTAACGGTCGACAAAACATAGACAAAAACACATTCAAATGCTATGAATGTGGAGAGCATGAATATTCCTAACTGTGGATTAGAAGTTAAATTAGATTAGTCGATAATTAATTGTTAATCAGAGGTTGGCCGCTTCGATTTCACCAAATCGGAGGTGCTAGGCACTAATCAGTCAAAATTGGTCAGAGTCAGACCTAGAAGGGCCAAATCGTCCTAATCAAAGGTGTTCCGACAACAAGAACCGTCTGATTTGACGATTCCGACGACGAATTCAGACGCCTGTGACTGGAACGAGGGAAAATGAAAGATGGGGTTGAACTTTAGGATCAATTGATTTAACTAAGTTTGGCTATTCACATTTAACACCCTTAATATTTACCAAGTCAACTTATCCCCAAAAATTTTAAATTAATACCTAAAAAGTATAAAGTTAATGTTATGTCTACACAAATTTGAAATATACACAAGTGTTTGATCGGAATAATTTCGATTAATCATGACTAATCCCTAGTCGGTATCACACAACCCGATTAGCGCCTTGTGATAGTCCCAATATTCTATATGTAGAAGTTGTAACAGATTTTTTTAACACTGTGATTTTAAACACTTTCTTAAAAAAAAAAACTCTCCAACAATTCAATAACCGGTTCAAGCTTCTTTTGGTTCCGTTCGAACCACCTGGATCCAGTTCATGAAGCAACTTGTTTAACTGAAGTTATTTAAGGGTTGATTAGGAATATAAATAAAATATCTAACAATATTATTTCCATTAAAAAACCATCCTCATATGTAGAGATCATTAAGATAAGTCGGTTTATAGTTTGATTTGTTGCCTTATTATTGAATCTTAGGTAAAACTACATAAGATGCAAAGTAAGAACAATTGGTACATAATAGTTTCATTACATACTCAAAAGTAAAAACAATTAAAGGAAATTAGTAATATTATTCTAGAATGCAACAATATGTTCCTTCCTGGAATAATAAACTCTTAAACTACACTACTAATATCATTTTCTACAAGAGGTAAGGAGCATCTTTATTAGTTTACTACGATGTCTGGGCCGTTGGCGACATTGTTAGCGATACTTGAGATTAATATGCAAACGACTAAGTTGTCGGGTAAGCGCCTCGCATGGCAATACCACACAATCCTTCTGGCATATTAACATCCCGCTGCATCATTATATATCCATTATGACCCCAAGCAGGTCCCCATGAGTTCTTCACTAACCAATATGTTATCCCTTCATGTATCCCATACCCGACCACAGTAACATCATGGGTCAAATTCGTTCCACAATGTTGTGGTAAAACTCCACTCGAGTAGTACCCGAATTCATAACAAGTTACATCTATGGAAACCGATACTGGTTGTTTGGACACAGCCATCAGCAGTGCTGTTTCATTGTTGGGTGGTACCATTTCATAACCAGTGATGGTGGCTGCATGAACTGCTTCATTAGTCGCGATGCACGCTTCATCTGCTGCATGGTAAGGGTAAGCATTTTCGCTGTTTATCCCATTTTTCGCGATATAATCAAAGGCACTTTTCTTATATCCTCCCATACACCCTCCACTTCCATTTCTGTTACAGTCCACTAGCTGTTGCTCAGATAGTGACACCAATTTGCCTGTTGTAAGTTGTGTAATTCCTTTGACAGACGCAATTGTCAAATAAGCCCAACAACTTCCTATAAAAGTGTACAAGAAAAGAACAAATTAAAGGTTTTTATAAAAATTTGTGAAAGTTATTAAATTGATTTACCACATCCAAACTGCTGCTTGACTTCTGTAACTGCTCCATTCTTCCTCCAGTCTATTTTTTGTGGCACTTCACTCACATTTTCATATTTAAATGATGTTAATCGCGTAGATTTCAAATCGTATGGCTCCTTGTGCCCATTATTATAGGCCTTGAATTCGTCCTCTGTTAGGTCTGCAAACTGGTTAATAGCCAGTTTATAAGACTGTTTTCCAAAAGAGTTGAATGATTCAATGAACTCCACATTTTTCTTGAATATTTTGAGGCGCATTTCCTTCTCCGTGTTGCTGTTATATACACGACCATATCGAGCCATCCAAAGATCATGTTTTTCTGACATGTAAGCATCACTCAAAGTTCTTGATGTTATTTGACACACCCATGTTCCAAGAATTAGAAGGATATAAGGAATTAGTATTTTCTTATGTGATAGACCCATGGAGAACTGTATTGTTACAATTCATCAGTGTGTGGTGATCTTTATAAGCTAGTAGAAATGAATGTTTTTAGACTGTAATCTTGGTGATGATCAATTAAATGTGCTAGCTAAAGACTAGTAATATTATGGAAAGATTATGTAATTTAACAGCAAATGTTTGATTGTCATTATCATATGGAATATTCTGATGATATTTTAATTGATTTGTTTAATAACATTTTTGGAATTATGTTATTCACATTATCATTATCATTCAGTAATATATTCCTTTGTAGTAAAAGAATTGTTAGGTCTATCATAGTCATTGAGACAATCTTATATTCTTTTGAAGCCGTAGTTACTTAAGTATCTTAATTTATCTATGTCACTATAAATCATTTCACAGTATTATTCTCATTATAAATCAATTATTTAATCACAGATAAAGAAAATTAAGTTATTAGTTTGATCTGGTGCCTGATTATTGAGAAATAAATTAGCATATATGCAGATCTTATAAAGACATTTTTTTATCACAAAATCGTATTGGGATCTTTATTTGGTAAATTTATATAAGAACAATTTATATGGTATGTAGAATTATTTACATGATTCTAGTTAACGGTACATCATAACCTCTAAAACACCACTTGCCTGCGTAAATTATGATTTACTTGATTTTCCGATAACAGATTCTTCTAATAAAAGAATTCCTTACAGGCATTAACACATGTCATTACATAAATGAATCACATAACTACGATCTTAATTATATTGGATGTAGGTTTAATTTTTTTAAATATTCAAAAATAAAACAAATAGACAATTAGTTATTTATTTCTAGAATGAAACAACGCGTTCTTTCTTGAATCACATATGAAAACTGATCAATTGATTATATCTGTAGAACATTGTTTTGGACTAATTAGAAGTCATTAAGGTGTATCGTTATTCCTTAACACAAAGTTATCAAGGTTAGGTGACACTAATCCGCATAATCAACAAACAATTAAGCTGTCGGGAATGAGCCTTGCATGGCTATTCCACACAGTCCCTCTGGCGCATTCACATCCCGTTGCATCATCATATATCCATTCATACCCCAATCCGCGCCCCACGAGTTCTTCACTAACCAATATTTCAAGCCTTCGTGTGTCCCATACCCGACCACCGTAACATCATGGGTCAAGTTTAGCCCACAATATCCAGTAAAAACTCCACTTGAGTAGTACTTGAAGTCATCACCATCTGCATCTATGGAAACTGATACTGGCTGTTGGGACACAGCATTCAGCAGTGCTGTTTCATTGTTGGCTGGTCATAACCTGTGATGGTGGCCGGGTGAACTGCCTCGTTAGTCGCGATGCACGCCTCGTCGGCTTCATGGTAAGGGTAACTATCTTCGGTATTTATTCCATTTTTCACGATATATTCAAAACCATTTTCTTTGTTTCCACCTTTACACCCTTGGTTTACATCGTTTCGGTTGCAATCTATAAGCTGTTGCTCGGATAGGGACATCAATTTGCCTGTTGTAAGTTGAGTAATTCCTTCCACAGCAGCGATTGTCGAAAAAGACCAACAACTTCCTATTAAAACATAACATTTTAGAACAAACAAACGTATTTAATAAGGTCCCACTCATAACAAGCTATTAATAGGGTATGTAGATGTTGAGAAGAGGACAAAAGTGTTAAACATGAAGTATCAAATAATAATAAGAATAAATTATAACATAGATAATAATAATAATAAGTATCAAACATACAAATACTATAAATACTATAAATGTAGAGAATAAAGACAGAAACAATTAAAAGTACTAATAATAATAAATACCCTATCAATAACAAAATGTTACGATAAAACTACCAAAATGAAAACCGATTACAAGAATAAAATAAAAATAAGAGAAAGAAAATATATATGATTTTGTGGTTTAACTAGATTGCATGTTTAGTCCTTAAAATTTTAAAATAAAAAAGTTAGTACAAAATTTTGTATGCATGTTGCATGTTTGGTTATTAGATTTTAAAATTAAACAATTATTTCAACTTTTGTACATGTGTGCGCTACATTTTTCGTCCCAGACGTTAAATCGCTTTGGTTTTTGTAAAATGCCTAAAAACCACCGGGATATTATGTCAGGGATCAAACGTTCTACTTACCCATAAAAGTTTAATCTAACTTTGTAATTTTAGATTTTGAAAACCAAAAATACAATCGAATCAAACTTTAAGTAACATTAATACAATTTTCTCCATAAATAATGATTACTTTAAAAGTTTGGAGTTGTGTTGTTGAATGTTGACTTACCACATTCACCTTGATTCTTGACTTCTGTAAGAGCACCTTTCTCCCTCCAGTCCATGCTATATGGCACTTCACTCACACTTTCATATCTAAATGGTGTTGATAGAGATGATTTCAAAATGTATGCATCCTTGTGCCCATTCATATAGGCGTTAAATTCATCGTTTGTTCGGTCTGCAAATCTGTTGATAGCTAACTTGTACGACCGATTTCTAAAAGAGTTGAATGACTCAATGAACTCCACATTTTTCTTGAATATCTTGAGGCGCATTTCCTTCTCCGCATTGCTATCATATACGCGATCATATCGAGTCATCCAGAGATCATGCTTTTCTGATATGGATGATGTTATTTGACACACCCACATCTCAAGAATTAGGAGAGAAAGAATCAGTAATCTCTCATGTGGTAAACCCATGGATTATTCTTGCTCTCACTAATGGTAAACTATTTTGTTACAATTGAGAGTATGCATAAGTTTGTGTGATGTAATCTTCATATACTTGTGAAAATGCGTAATTTCTTCCTTGTAATCTTGGTGTTGATCGATAAAATCAGCTGGCAAAAAGCAGTATTATCATTTTAAGAAAAGATTACGTGACTTTTACTATTGTAGAGAATATCATGACAATAATTGATTCAATAACTATGAATAATTTACATATGACAATCATTCAGTGTAAATCGAAGTTATGATATAAATACATGCTTTAGTTGTTGATCAGATATATGTGACCATCGAGCCAGTTTTTCCATCTGTAATTGAAACTAAAATTATATAAATAAGAGAGTTTATATAATTAACAGGTCTTTGAGTAATCTGGAGTTCGTGAAATAATTGGTGCAAGTGACATGAATCAATTATTAAGGAGACAGGAATGCTTACTCGTTTCGGAAAACAGGAGCTATAGAAGCGAGTAGAATAAAAAGGAAGACAAAATTTAATAACTAAAAGCATTATTATTTTTCAATAACTAAATAACAGGAGCTATGATTCAATTATTAAGGAGACATGGATGCTATGGATATATTATTCTTCCATAGGTTTTATTATTTTTTTCTTTTTTCAATATAAGCGGGTAAAAAAATAATATCAAATAACTAATAGTATTAGCGATGACGTGTCGTCGCTACTAAGCTTTCAGGGAGCGGGAGACTTTCTCCGCACGGCACAAAACTATAATGCAACAACAAATCGAAACAAAAACTGGAAATTGTTCAACAAAATTCAAAAACCTATATAGGCGACATGTCGTCGCTATAGCTTGAGATATAGAAACGACACGTGTCGTCGCTATAGCTTGAGCTATAACGCTATAGCGACGACACATGTCGTTGCCATTAGGTGTAGCCTTTATAGGATTTGTTTCTTGTAGTGACTATGATAATTAATTGTTAGATTAAATTAACATTTATTTAATTAGTATCAAGAGCAGGCTTCTCTAGTTCCCAGAATTGATAAACAAGATTAGTGGGACTTCTTGAAGCAATCAATCACTAGTTCCTAGCTAGATCTTCCTTGGGTTCTTTGACTAGTTGGCCCTAGTTCTCATTTGGTCGACTTCAATCGACCCTAGATCTATCATTGACAAAAGCAATCAGCCCTAGATCTCTTCACGGTGGCGCCTATAGGCTTTTATGCGATGACTAGATCTTGTAATCAATACTGGGTACTTTGAACTTGATTCTCTGGGTACTTTGAACTTGATTCTCGATTCTACCAAGCTCTTATACCACTTTAAGTCCGAATCGATAATATATGGTTAATTCCTAATTTTATAACTAAGAAAAACCTAACTCGAAAACTTGATTACAACTCATAAATAACCTAAGCTACGGTTATGTACTTATAAGCTAAATCCAACTTGGTTAACAAGCAACCTAATCAACCTAGGACCAATAATTAGATACATATTCTAATTACATGGGAACTCATTCCATTAATCTAACTAGCATAATTAGTAATTCTAAACCATAGTTGATTGACTTGTCAACTTGGGTTCCCCAACTTCAGTGGCTTGTGAACCCGATTAGAAATTATAGCGAAAAATCACTTTGTAATTTTTGAATCGTATTAAATAGGCCTTTTACTTCAAGCAACTTTTCAACTTTATGAACTTAATCCTTACAAGTAATCTGGATGTGACATTAGCAATCTTTTTCCAATTTCCATGCGTCATACGATCACTCTGCATGATAGGATCACAAAATTTGAATTGAAAAATTACGTGAAACTTATTAAACAACTTCCATTACAGTTCAAATAAAAAAAATACATTTCTATGATAATCAGATGCCGGCTATGTCTTCGTTGAAAACTAAAGGGTTTTGTTGATGCACTGATTTATAACAGTTTGAGAGAATCATAAAGAAATCAAAATGATATAAAAAACCAACCAATAAAAAAACTGATATAAAAACACTTAACATAAACAACACTTATCTTTCTACTTCATGCTCCTATTTAAGTTTACAATCTAAAACACACCCATCCTCCTGATGTCGGAGTTTTTTTTCTTCCTAAAATGATGTAATTACAAATTTTATTTACTAAAATGGGTGTTTTGAAAATTATTTACCAAAATGGGTGTTTTGAAAATTATTTACCAAAATGGGTATTTATTAATAACTTTCATTTTCTCACACATAATATTATTGGAAAAAAAGTTTTAGTTTTAATTAAATAATGTTATTTAGAAGGGTTAAATGTTTTCTTAAAATAATTTTAAATATAAAAAACAGATATCAATATTTGAGACGATAACATTCATTTTATCTACTATTGTTACGTGAAATTTTATCATATATTTATTTTTTCACACATTCATTCAAATATTTAAAAAAGCAATAACTTAAATTAATAATGTTAAGTATTTACTAGAAAACTGAACAAAAAATAAGGTATTTAAATCAATATATGTTCAAAAATTTAAAGATAAACCATTTAATTTTTTTGCTTGATCATGATAAATCGTTTTTAATGCATTTGTATTTTGATTAAATTAGTTACAAACGTGTTCCAAAAGTATATATGTTTAAAAATTAAACGACAAAAATGTTTGTAATTTTGTCACAGAAATTATAAGAAATTGATAAAAAGAGTACAAACATCACGTAATGTTTATAAAAGAACTGTAAAACAATAAAAAAATATTTTTAAACTATGACAGATCCATTAGTTTTTTTAATAAAATTCTTATAGATTTAAAACAAAATGTGTGATGCATATATTATACTTGTTTGTACGTCTCAAATATTAATAATATTTTTTTGTATTTAAAAAAGGTTTTAAAAAAATATTCGTGACGAACTAAAAAAATTTAAAAGAAACTCTTTTTAAAGTGGCAGGTCAAAAAAATTGGTTTTTTGAAACATTTTATTTTTAACCCATTTTAAGAAATACTTTTGAAAACACCCCTTTGGTAAATAAAATTTCTAACACCACCATTTTAGTAAAAAACTCCTACACATCATCATGACTTACAACGAGAAACGTTGTTTCGCGAAATGTTAGACGAATATAGAGAAATTTTCCGTAAACTGCATGATGATGTTGAAAAACATCTTAGAACGCAAATCACAAATTGCCCAGCTACGTGGTTGGGAGTATGATTTATAAATTTTTAGTTTAAGTAATTTTTTATTTATAATGTTTTTATTTAATGTAGTTATAAATTTTTGTTTGTAATTTTTTAAAATTTATGTAGTTATTGTTAAAAAAATTTATTATGGCATATCATATCATGAGTGTTCCCTTCAAATTTGAGGGAGTGATGTAATGTGAGATGACAACATATGATTAATGAGTATACGGTGTAGTGTGGTGAGAATGTTCTCTCCACCTTTTTGTCATGCACATTGAGCTATATATGAAAACTAAAAAAAAGGAAACTAACAAATAAAAACAATCAAATTAATTTACAAAGAAAATCAACCAAATGCATCACTCAAACATCTTAAGTTAGAGTCAGATTGTGCTAAAGGTTCTAGCAAACACACCGACAATTTCAGCAAATACATAAGAAATTTCAACCATTTATCTCTTCTTGATCTAAGAAACACAAATAGCAGACAAAACATCAAATAGGTAGGCCCTAAACAACTCTCTCGTCATAAACAATCGAAAACACGAGCGGAAACGAAGTCACCTGCGAAGCAAAGAATAATAGGAACACCATTATCAATAAGAACAAACAAAAAATAAACGATGTACAAAGCGGAAAAATAAAAAGAAAAAATCAAACCAATTAAATGGGCAACTTTCTCATATAATGTATTCTTCCATTCAATATTTGTCACTATGGAAAATCTCTAATGTCATTATCACCAGTTGACCCGCTACCCATTTTACAACGGCATTCTTTCAAGTTTCCTTTCATTTCAATCAAATTTCTATCCAGTTGTCTTCTGTTTACTTCTTCTATCTGATTGTCTTCTAGTTACTTCTTCAAAAATAAATATCTTCCCAAATCCATTTAGAACATTTCTAAAAAACTATAGATTCAATCAGATAAATTAAAATAAAAATATATCAAATAATTGCACAAATAATCATAATCTGTTAGTAAAAATCAAGACTTGATCGATGTCCCATCCAAAACAGATTATCACATCAGAAAGCAAACTCAGACAACAACACAAGCAATCAAATCAGATACATAAAAACTTACGAAAAATCAATAAGATCTAAAATCTTAACTTCACTTTGTCGGTGAACCAGGCTAGGGTACACTACTAGAAAACTTAGACAACTAGAAAACTGGGGTTTCACTAACGGATAGTTTTGTAGGTACTCCATCGGTGATAGTGATTGCCGAAGAAGAGTTTAGGCGGACGATATGAATCGATGAAAATTGCAAAAAAAAAACAAGGCAAGGAGCCTATACCTTTACCCTACCTAATAGTAGTAAAGATGTGTAAAAAAAGAACAAAACATGTATAAGATAAACGTGTAAAGTAGAAAAACTCAACATTTCAATTTTATATCGAAACTAAATTGAAAGGATTAATTCCTAAAACATCCTTTTGGCTAAAAACTTTCTTCAAATTGACCCTTTGACTTTAATCCTCACAAAATGTTCCATCTAAATACTAGTGGAGCTGCCTCTATTTTGGTCAAACAAGAGCGGAACCTTCCATTTTAATTACGATTATTATTAAAAAATATACAAATATACAATTATATTATAATTTTATATATATCACTATATCGTATTTGGCTTACTATATACAAATATACAATACAATTTATATATATACATACTAGACAATTGACCCAGTAACGATAGAACCTAGAGGCTCGAGAAATCATCACAAGCTTTTGAAGAAGTATTTGCACGAGAACTTAGAATCCGCACGAGAACTTAGAATCCGCGCGAAAAGTTTGTTCTCGTGCAAGAACCTATCGGTTTAGTTAAATATAGGTTTTTATTGTTTAGTTGAAAGAACACTTGAAAACTATCACTTGTAATCAAAGTTATCACATAGAAATATATTGAAGTTATCACATAGAAATATTTATGAAAGCTAAATAAAGACTACCAAGTCTTTCATAACCACGTCCAAATTGATTATGGATGACTAATTCTTGTATAGACCATAACTCTTTCTAACTTGAAATATTATAATTGTTTATTTATGTGTGTATTATATAATTAACTCAAACCGAATATTATGTACGTATGTGTATAACTTTGCATGGCAGTTAAACACTAACTGCTAACCATCACCTTTCTCATGCATACACATGGTTGTAAAGATCGACACAATTGTAGACTATTAATAGGTTACCACAATTATCCAAAGATTCAAGTTTCACGTAAGATCAAGAAATTAAATCACCATGACTAGTGCAATTAAGTAACATAAAATAACCCCCACAAGAAACCATTTACTTGTGAAGGTATAACATAAGATCATACATAAAAGGACATATAAATTAATAAAGAACACAATGTTCTGATTCATAAATATATATATATATATATATATATATATATATATATATATATATATATATATATATATATATATATATATATATTATGCAGTTGGGTATGAGGCCCTCTTTGCAATGCCGCAGAGTCCCTCCTGAGAATCAACATCTCTTTGCATTCGAATATACCCTTCTTCTCCCCAAGTTGTACCCCATGAGTTCTTCACAAGCCAATACTTGGTGCCATCATCATCCGTCCCATATCCAACTGCTGTAACACCATGGTCTAGGTTGGTTCGACATTCTCCTGTGAAAACACCACTTTGGTAATGTTGGAAGTCTGATCCACCGGCATCAATGGCTACAGAAACTGGTTGCATAGCTACAGCCTTGAGCAATGCCGCTTCATTGTTTGCAGGCACATCTTCGTGTCCAGTGATCTTAGCAGCATTCGACGATTCTTCTGTCGTTCTACATGTCCCTTCAGTTCCTTCATACGGATAATCAGCCTCCGATGCTATGCCGTTGTTTTGTACGATGAATTTGAAGGCTTCATCCATAATGCCACCTTTACAGCCATTATTTTTACCGCTGGTGTCACAATCAACTAGTTGTTGCTCTGATAATGATATAAGTTTCCCTGTAGACAATTGATGGATTCCTTCTACTGCTGCTACTGCTGAAAAAGCCCAACAGGATCCTGTATAACATATAAAAAGTAATTAGATCAGAAATTGACATAGTATATATGTGTTTAGAGCATGACAATTTGGTTACTTACCACACTGGCCTTGATCCTTCACTGGCGTGACAGCCCCTTTCTTCCTCCAGTCTAGTGATGATGGAACTGATGTCAAATTTTCAAACCTAAAACCAGTAGTTGCAGGCTCAGCTGAAACCTGCTTAAAGCCGTTGTGCGACGCTCTGAATTCCTCATTAGTCATGTCAGTAAATGCATTGATGCCAAGCTTGTAAGACTTGCCCCCCTCACTGTTGAATGCCTCTATGCGCTCAAGGTTAGCCTTGAATATCTTAAAGCGCATTTCCTTTTCGGCTGCATCTTTGTAAACGCGTCCATGGTGAGCCATCCACTGCTCATGTTTCTCCACCAAGGACGCGTTACGCAAGGAGCGCGAAGTGGCTTCCATACTTAATACTCCCACAAGGAGAAGTATTATAAAGGCCAACGTCCTAAGAGCCATGTCGATCTTGCTAGCTGCAATAGATTAATTAATAAATTGTTAGCTGGTGTACAAACTGATGCATAAAAAAGGAGATTTATAGAACTAATTTATAGATGATTGTTTAGGATATTAGTTGCATTTTCCAGGAAGCTAGTGGGATTTCCGTGCAAAAAGGTTTATTCTAATCAATTGTGATGAGTTGCATGATTGTCGCAAGGACAAATTACATATCTATTTTAGTTTCTACCATCATTTTCTATATAATCTATCTTTTCTTTTTTCGCTAACCATTTGTATAATTTGTGTTGTTATATTGATTAAATAGTAACTATTTTATTTAATTCTTACTCAAATGTAAACGAAAATTGGTTAATTCTTATCCCATATAGGACGAAGATAAACCTTAAAATGGGTTTATGAGTGACCCACCCGGCTTTGTTAATAGCTACATAACGTGTGAATGATCTCTTGTCATAATAGTTTAAGAGGGAGGTGGAAGTTTTGCCTATTTTAAAAGTTTAAGTTTCAAACCTTTATTGATGAATTAATACTAAGTTGGTGTTATCAACTTCTAATTATTAACACGTTCTTCAAAACCGCTCTAAAAATGGGTCTTGTTTTATGGAGTGATCTCAAAACCACATCAAAAACACTTTTTATATCACTTTAAAATAATGATCCTGTACTAGTGATTGCAGCACTAGGGTGACAGTTCAATATAGATGCATAAAGGGTGATTGTTATTTAGACTAACAATAAAACTAATCGTTCAGGTTTTAAGTTGATTCGACTCACAAAGAAAAAGAAGCGACATGGCTTCATTTGTTCGGAATGCAATTTTTTACACTAATTAATGGGTTCAAAAACTTTCTTTTAATGATGAAATTATGATAAGTTTAAATTCAAAAACTATTAAAATAATTCATTATTTGAGGCTTCTTGTCAACATGCATGATTATAATTTGTTATAAAAATCTACTATATAAAGTAGGGTTTTGCTATTGAAAATTTTCTACAATCTTTTACAACATATTTTGCTACAGATTTTAAATTTTTCTACAATCTTTTACAACATAGTTTGCTACAGATTTAAAATTTTTCTACAATCTTTTACAACATATTTTGCTACAGATTTTTTTAAGACGTTATTTACACCATAAATTCATCACGATAGGCATAATTTAAAAGAAAACTGATTTTCGACATTTAAAGCAGATTTGGTTTTGCTCTTTCAAAGTGATGTCGTTTCTTTCTGAATATTTTAATAATATAATTATTTTTAAACTTATTTTGTTTTTATGTTATAATTTTTAATATATAATGGTTTATAAAATTACGACCATTATGACATATTTACTTTAATTTGCGTTTCAACATCACGATCATCTAAAAGTGAGTTGTGTCAAATATAATTGATTTTAAATATATTTATTCACTACTAGAAAAATAAAAAATTGCTACCGAAAAAAAGAAGGTTGCAAAATTTACGACCTTTTTGCGACCAAATCCAAAATGGTTGCAAAATTAGCAACCGAAATCAAAAGGGTTGCAAAATTAACGACCACTGAAAATTCAATAGCAAAATGGTTGCAAATTTAACGACCAAACAGGAACAGATGACAAAATGGTTGCTACATTTGCAACCGTCCAATGGCGGTCGCAAAACAAATGCAAATAAATTAAAAAAATAAAAAAAGAAAAATGTTAGTACCCGTGGCAAAACGGTCGCAATTCCCGGGATAAAAAAATGGTCGATAAGATTCTAGGGTCTTCTGCTTGTTTCAATCAGAGATTGCCCTTTCGTTATTGCAGGTCTTCTGCTTGTTTCTATCATTATCTTCATCTTTCTCATATCCTTCATCAATCAATGAACCACTCTACTTATTCGAAGAAACATATCGATAGATTTAGCATTGTTTTGCTTCAATTTTGTAATTCTAGGGTTTCGTTTCGTAGATTTTGGAGATGCTTTCGAAGATCCTTTTCTCGGAAATGTTCAATTCTCTCTCTCAATTCTTTTTAATTTTTTTTGTGACATCAAAATTCGTTAACGCCACTTTGATGTTTATTTAGTTTCTTTTACGAAAGCTCTAGCTGGAAAAGGTACACGTATAAATAACATTCAAGCTTGTTTAAAATTGCATGTATAAGATATTTATATAGTTAAATTTTTTATTTTACGAAACCGGTCCTGTCGTGGAAGAAAGTTCATTCCAATTAAGTAACACCACTTGCGGAAGAATCTTCATTTTAATTAAATGACACCTCTTGCATCATTATCGTTGATTTTGTAACGAGGCAAAAGGAAAACTACATTGTCTATTTTTGTTGCATCATTATTTTTCATACAATCTATCTTTTTTGTTTAATCATTATGTCTACAATATACATTTGCATAATTTGTGTTGTTAGAATTGGTTAGATGATTAAACACAAAATGAGTTTATTGGTGAGTATCACTTTTCAGGGTTTTTGTTAATGATTATGCTATGATAGCTTCTTAATACTCTCATGTTATATACTAGTTTAAAATATTATATTGCTTTATTAGTATAGATTCGTGTTGTCGTAGTTGAATAAAAAACATGTTAATATTAAAAACTTAACCACCTATAACTAGTATGGATAAGTAAGAGTCGTCTTCATAGAGAATTGCTAGAAAATGTAAAACTTTATACCTAGTCCTAGATACTCGCATTAGTGACTAAGCGTCAGTCCCGATTGTATGACACAATCAGGGACTAAATTTCAGTCTCCCCTACTTATAAATTTAGTCCTTAGTCCATCCCTCCATGTCACACCCTCAATTTCTACGAGCGGGGTTTTACCGCGAGGCGTGTGAACAAACCAGGATCTCAGTAATTAGTTACTCGGAACGACTCTATATGCAAAATTTCAACAAATCAGAGTTTAAATCTTTAAAATATTTGCGGAAGCGTTTTATAAATAACCCAAACATAAGGTACTAAAGGTAAACTGCGCAAAACACGCGCCCTAACCAAAATACGTAAGTAAATGCTAAATTAAAAGTAAACAATGTTTCATGCTTGACACGTGCGTGCTCCTATGGGCAGCTGCTAGAAACGACCTGAGAAAAGCATACTAAAAATATCAACACGATGGTTGGTGAGTTCAAGAGTTTGAAATCAATCATAAGCAGTAGCGTTAGTAAAAACATAAACAAGTGTATTGAAATAGATAGCTAGTCTAATTTCATTAGTAAAGAGCAATAGTGATTTTGCGATCGAAGCTGACTATGTTTGTCTGTTTGCCTCCCGCCACGACATACCAGGTCGTGACGCTGTTAGTAGTTTAGGACAATATTGAACCCGTTGACTTTCGGTCACCCTGGTGGGACTTGTCAGACCCAGTAGTACTACCCAAAATTTCCCGTTAGATTCATTAATTAACGATCCAAAATTATGAGGACTTTCTATGATATAACCCACTATGTCTTACCAAACACATGTTATATCAGTAAAGCGTTTTAAAAACAAGTATGCTTTCTCCCCCAAAAAGAGAAGTAGTAAAAGTGGGGCATTAAACTCACCTGGTGCGCAAACGAATGATTGTAAAAGCTACTGATGAGTGAAAAGACAACCCTTCAAAGGTTACCTAGAACACACAAGTACATAAGTACGTGTACACAGAAAATTTAACAACCCTAAGTGCTCAATAACCACATTGACCCAAGGTTTTGGAAAACAAGACTCATTTGACCAAGTTGACCCGTTTGACCAGTTGGTGACATGTCAAGTTAAATTCTTGTTTGATCAAGTACAACAATTCATCATACATGATTATCACACAAGTTATTCACGTATGTCACATTACAAACCCGTAAGTGCTATAGAGCATATAAGAGTGATCAAGCAGAAGATTAAAAGGGGAGAGCTTGTAGACTTGCATTCTCCACCAAGTCTAGCTCAACCTGAAGTTGAGGTGAAGGTTGAAACCCCTGAGACAACACAACCTGATCGTAGAACTGCATCTCAGCCAACTTCATTTTCTGATCCGCAGCAGGGTTCTACTCTCTCTCCATCTGAACCTGTGAGAGAAGAGATCTCAACTAAGAGGGACACAACAAAACAATCTGTTGCTGAAGACCAGTCCACTCAGTTGAAAACTTCAAAGAGGAGGAAAAGAATGGCCAGAAAAAGTGTTTCAAAGAAGGAGAAAATCAAGGCATCCACCTCCACACCTGAGGAAGTGTATGAAGAGGCTGCTCAACCAACTCCTATTTAAGTAGAGTCTCTTGCTATTGGAAGACCCATCTTGTCCTGGAGTTTTGCTGTCAATCCGGACAGATGGTATGTCATCAGAGATCAAGGAGGTCAAGATGTCTACTTCTGGCAAGACATGCTTGATCTTCCTCTACATGATCTCTATGACATGAGAAGATACTATGAAAGTCTGAAGGATCCTAACCAGATGATGAAGAGAGGCTTGGTCTTGATCCTAATGAGGACTATCAACATCTGAAGTACTTCTCTGTTTTGGTAGCATCAGCCTAAGGGGAGTTTGTAAGGTAATATCAGAAGATTATAAGGATGATGCAACCAAAGAAGTCAAAACAACCAAAGGTCTTCCTGCATACATGCACTGAATATACAAAGGTAGAAGTGCTTTGGAAGTTTTACACACTACATCAGAAAATACATTAAGTGTAAAATCTTCCGAAGCCAAAGTCCAAATCTTCCGAAGCCAAAGATGAAGTCTTCCGAAGCTTCAGAGACAAAGTCTTCCGAAGCCATTTTGCAGTGAAGACTGATTTCTTCCAAAGACAGAGAAAGACATGCTTTCTCTGATCTACTTTACATAAAGCTGACACACTTTCTGTTGCAACTCTGAAGACTCACTAACTTATATGAGTTGGTGAAAAGTTCATGCTTTTGTAAACTATAGATTAAGGTCTTTGTCTGTAACTTCCTACTTTTATACCTATAAACCTTTTTGTAATAGAAAAGGATGTGAGCTATGGCATGTCATAGTCACTGGTCAAAAGGCAATCTGCTTTTTGACTTTAGATTGATCTTGTTGTCTAGATTAGTCATTTCCAACTATCCTTCTAAGTATTGACGGTTGTAGGATATAGTATAAAGAGTCTCAGTTTCTTGTAATTTAGATATGCTTTGTAATACTTGTAATAGAACTTGAGAGCAATATACAACACTCCTTGAAAATGATATTTATGTGTTATTGTTGCTTGTTCTGTCTTGTTACTTACTTGTGTTCATTGTATCCTTATAATCAAACCTGGTTCCCTATTTGAACTTCTAAGTGTTCCAAGTCTCTCCTCATTATGAAAATGATTGTGTTTGGCACCCTAACTCGGTCCTGCAGTAACAGTCAACGAAACATAGACAAAAACACATTCAAATGCTATGAATGTGGACATCATGAACATTTTGCATATGAGTGTACATGTGGAAGGATAAAAGGGAAAAACAAGCGTCGAAAAAGAATTTGTTAGAAAGGACATGATGATAATCTTAACTTACTTTATACAAGATGCAAGACCATACTAGAATTAAGAGGGTGATTGTTGAACTTAATCCTAACTGTGGATTAGAAGTTAAATTAGATTAGTCGATGATTAATTGTTAATCAGAGGTTGGCCGCTTTGATTTCACCAAATCGGAGGTGCTAGGCACTAATCAGTCAAAATTGGTCAGAGTCGGACCTAGACGGGCCAAATTGTCCTAATCGAAGGTGTATCGACAACAAGAACCGTCTCATTTGACGATTCCGGCGACGAATTCCGACGCCGGTGACTGGAACGAGGGAAAATGAAAGATGGGGTTGAACTTTTGGTTCAAATGATTTAATTAAGTTTGCCTTTACATTTAACACCCTTAATATTCATCAAGTTACAACATATCCCCAAAAATTTTAAATTAATACCTAAAAATTATAAATAAAATGTTATGTCTACACAAATTTGCAATATACACAAAAGTTTGATCGTAATAATTTCAATTAATCCTTATTAATCCCCAGTCGGTATCACACAACCCGATTAGCACCTAGTGATTGCCCCAATATTCTATTTGTAGTAAGTTGTAACTGATTTTTTTTACACTATGACTTTAAACACTTCCTGAAAATTAAAAAAAAACTCTCCAACAATTCAATAACCGGTTCAAGCTTCTTCTGGTTCGGTTCGAACCACCTGAATCCAGTTCATGAAGCAACTTGTTTAACCAAAGTTATTTAACGGTTGATTAGTATAATAAATAAAATATCTAACAATATTATTTCCATTAAAAAACCATCCCCATATGTAGAGATCATTAAGATAAGTTGGTTTATAGTTTGATTTGTTGCCTTATTATTGAATCTTAGGTAAAACTACATAAGATGCAAAGTAAGAACAATTGGTACATAGTTTCATTACATACCCAAGAATGTGGAATGAAAGCCTGGTAGAGGTCTTGTTGTCTAGTGGGTTCCAACAAAGCAAAACTGACTATTTCATGTTTATAAAGTCCATCAATTTTGTTTTAATTATTTTACTTGTGTATGTTGATGATATTATAATCACTAGGAATGAGAATCCAAAATTCAACACTTAAACAATGTCTGCAATCTGATTTTTTGATTAAAGACTTAGGCCTATTAAAATATTTTTTAGGAATTGAAGTCGTTCATACCAAACTAGGTCTTTGTCTGTCTCAATGCAAGTACTGCTTAGAACTGCTTGCTGAGTTTGGCATGACAAGCTGTAAACCTGTGAACACTCCGCTTGAGCAACATCATATAGTTGTAAATCTGTCCAGTTTGGATCATTCTCCTCTTCAAAACATTTCTGAGTCTCACAAACTTATTGAAAAACTCATTTACTTTTCTCATACTAGGCCTGATATCTCTTATTCTATTCAGTTTCTTAGTCGGTATATGCATATACCCACTGAATTTTACTTAAAACTGGCTTTAAGGTTGTTAAGATACTTAAAAAAGACCCCTGGTCATGGTCTTCTATTTTCCAAATCTGATTCCTTCACTCTATCTGCCTTCGCGGATTCTATTTGGGGAAAGTGTTTGGAATCTTGGAAGTCTATCACAGGGTTTTGTGTTTTTTTAGGGAATTAATTAGTCTCGTAGAAAAGTAAAAAGCAGAGTACAGTGTCGCGGTCCTCAGCTGAGGCTGAGTACCGTGCCATGTGTACTGCTACGTGCGAAGTTATTTGGCTGGTTAATATGCTTAAAGAGCTGTCTATTACTGTTTCCTTGCCTGTTCCCTTGCATTGTGACAACAGTGCAGCTCTGTTTATTGCTGCGAATCCTGTGTTTCATGATAGAACCAAGCACTTTGAGCTTGATCTTTTTTTCTTACGGGAAAAAGTTTCCTCTGGGATTGTTGACACTGTCCCAACTGTCTCTAAACAGCAACCTGCCGATATATTTACTAAGGGTTTACTTTCGAAACAACATGATTTTTTGATAACTAAACTTCACATGTTTAACGTTTTTGGATATTGAATTATGGGGGGATGCTAAAAAGTATAATTCAACATTTCCTTTTTTAGTTTCTTTCTTTCTTTGTTGCTGTTGGGCTTTTTTGTTGTGTAGGTTGCTGGGCTTGCCTGTTGCTGGGCCGCTGCTGATTGTTGCTGGGCTTGTAGCTGATGGGCCGTGCTTCTAGGGTTCGGGTTTATATGCTGCCTGTGCTGTGTATCCATGAATTGAATCAATCTTATCGCGCTCTCTCTCTCGAATACTCTCAATCGTTCACACTCGGATGCTTTGATCTCTAGTCATCATATTGATGATTGTTCTCTGAATCATCTACATTCTTTCTTCATATCATTACATTGATGATCTGTTGCGTGTTTTTGTATGTTTTATTGTACCCTAGTATCTAGGGTTTGTGTTCTTCGAGAGTTCTTTTCGTAGTTTTGTATTTCTGACACAAGCTTCTAATGGAAAGATAAGGATTGATGATCCTGAAAGTTGACATTATGGTAAGGCACTCGGTGATGGGAATCAAAGATGTGATTGGGGTTAAGGAGGAGGTTTTGAAAAAGGAGGATGAGGTCATGAAAGAGGTAACGGTCGACAAAACATAGACAAAAACACATTCAAATGCTATGAATGTGGAGAGCATGAATATTCCTAACTGTGGATTAGAAGTTAAATTAGATTAGTCGATAATTAATTGTTAATCAGAGGTTGGCCGCTTCGATTTCACCAAATCGGAGGTGCTAGGCACTAATCAGTCAAAATTGGTCAGAGTCAGACCTAGAAGGGCCAAATCGTCCTAATCAAAGGTGTTCCGACAACAAGAACCGTCTGATTTGACGATTCCGACGACGAATTCAGACGCCTGTGACTGGAACGAGGGAAAATGAAAGATGGGGTTGAACTTTAGGATCAATTGATTTAACTAAGTTTGGCTATTCACATTTAACACCCTTAATATTTACCAAGTCAACTTATCCCCAAAAATTTTAAATTAATACCTAAAAAGTATAAAGTTAATGTTATGTCTACACAAATTTGAAATATACACAAGTGTTTGATCGGAATAATTTCGATTAATCATGACTAATCCCTAGTCGGTATCACACAACCCGATTAGCGCCTTGTGATAGTCCCAATATTCTATATGTAGAAGTTGTAACAGATTTTTTTAACACTGTGATTTTAAACACTTTCTTAAAAAAAAAAACTCTCCAACAATTCAATAACCGGTTCAAGCTTCTTTTGGTTCCGTTCGAACCACCTGGATCCAGTTCATGAAGCAACTTGTTTAACTGAAGTTATTTAAGGGTTGATTAGGAATATAAATAAAATATCTAACAATATTATTTCCATTAAAAAACCATCCTCATATGTAGAGATCATTAAGATAAGTCGGTTTATAGTTTGATTTGTTGCCTTATTATTGAATCTTAGGTAAAACTACATAAGATGCAAAGTAAGAACAATTGGTACATAATAGTTTCATTACATACTCAAAAGTAAAAACAATTAAAGGAAATTAGTAATATTATTCTAGAATGCAACAATATGTTCCTTCCTGGAATAATAAACTCTTAAACTACACTACTAATATCATTTTCTACAAGAGGTAAGGAGCATCTTTATTAGTTTACTACGATGTCTGGGCCGTTGGCGACATTGTTAGCGATACTTGAGATTAATATGCAAACGACTAAGTTGTCGGGTAAGCGCCTCGCATGGCAATACCACACAATCCTTCTGGCATATTAACATCCCGCTGCATCATTATATATCCATTATGACCCCAAGCAGGTCCCCATGAGTTCTTCACTAACCAATATGTTATCCCTTCATGTATCCCATACCCGACCACAGTAACATCATGGGTCAAATTCGTTCCACAATGTTGTGGTAAAACTCCACTCGAGTAGTACCCGAATTCATAACAAGTTACATCTATGGAAACCGATACTGGTTGTTTGGACACAGCCATCAGCAGTGCTGTTTCATTGTTGGGTGGTACCATTTCATAACCAGTGATGGTGGCTGCATGAACTGCTTCATTAGTCGCGATGCACGCTTCATCTGCTGCATGGTAAGGGTAAGCATTTTCGCTGTTTATCCCATTTTTCGCGATATAATCAAAGGCACTTTTCTTATATCCTCCCATACACCCTCCACTTCCATTTCTGTTACAGTCCACTAGCTGTTGCTCAGATAGTGACACCAATTTGCCTGTTGTAAGTTGTGTAATTCCTTTGACAGACGCAATTGTCAAATAAGCCCAACAACTTCCTATAAAAGTGTACAAGAAAAGAACAAATTAAAGGTTTTTATAAAAATTTGTGAAAGTTATTAAATTGATTTACCACATCCAAACTGCTGCTTGACTTCTGTAACTGCTCCATTCTTCCTCCAGTCTATTTTTTGTGGCACTTCACTCACATTTTCATATTTAAATGATGTTAATCGCGTAGATTTCAAATCGTATGGCTCCTTGTGCCCATTATTATAGGCCTTGAATTCGTCCTCTGTTAGGTCTGCAAACTGGTTAATAGCCAGTTTATAAGACTGTTTTCCAAAAGAGTTGAATGATTCAATGAACTCCACATTTTTCTTGAATATTTTGAGGCGCATTTCCTTCTCCGTGTTGCTGTTATATACACGACCATATCGAGCCATCCAAAGATCATGTTTTTCTGACATGTAAGCATCACTCAAAGTTCTTGATGTTATTTGACACACCCATGTTCCAAGAATTAGAAGGATATAAGGAATTAGTATTTTCTTATGTGATAGACCCATGGAGAACTGTATTGTTACAATTCATCAGTGTGTGGTGATCTTTATAAGCTAGTAGAAATGAATGTTTTTAGACTGTAATCTTGGTGATGATCAATTAAATGTGCTAGCTAAAGACTAGTAATATTATGGAAAGATTATGTAATTTAACAGCAAATGTTTGATTGTCATTATCATATGGAATATTCTGATGATATTTTAATTGATTTGTTTAATAACATTTTTGGAATTATGTTATTCACATTATCATTATCATTCAGTAATATATTCCTTTGTAGTAAAAGAATTGTTAGGTCTATCATAGTCATTGAGACAATCTTATATTCTTTTGAAGCCGTAGTTACTTAAGTATCTTAATTTATCTATGTCACTATAAATCATTTCACAGTATTATTCTCATTATAAATCAATTATTTAATCACAGATAAAGAAAATTAAGTTATTAGTTTGATCTGGTGCCTGATTATTGAGAAATAAATTAGCATATATGCAGATCTTATAAAGACATTTTTTTTATCACAAAATCGTATTGGGATCTTTATTTGGTAAATTTATATAAGAACAATTTATATGGTATGTAGAATTATTTACATGATTCTAGTTAACGGTACATCATAACCTCTAAAACACCACTTGCCTGCGTAAATTATGATTTACTTGATTTTCCGATAACAGATTCTTCTAATAAAAGAATTCCTTACAGGCATTAACACATGTCATTACATAAATGAATCACATAACTACGATCTTAATTATATTGGATGTAGGTTTAATTTTTTTAAATATTCAAAAATAAAACAAATAGACAATTAGTTATTTATTTCTAGAATGAAACAACGCGTTCTTTCTTGAATCACATATGAAAACTGATCAATTGATTATATCTGTAGAACATTGTTTTGGACTAATTAGAAGTCATTAAGGTGTATCGTTATTCCTTAACACAAAGTTATCAAGGTTAGGTGACACTAATCCGCATAATCAACAAACAATTAAGCTGTCGGGAATGAGCCTTGCATGGCTATTCCACACAGTCCCTCTGGCGCATTCACATCCCGTTGCATCATCATATATCCATTCATACCCCAATCCGCGCCCCACGAGTTCTTCACTAACCAATATTTCAAGCCTTCGTGTGTCCCATACCCGACCACCGTAACATCATGGGTCAAGTTTAGCCCACAATATCCAGTAAAAACTCCACTTGAGTAGTACTTGAAGTCATCACCATCTGCATCTATGGAAACTGATACTGGCTGTTGGGACACAGCATTCAGCAGTGCTGTTTCATTGTTGGCTGGTCATAACCTGTGATGGTGGCCGGGTGAACTGCCTCGTTAGTCGCGATGCACGCCTCGTCGGCTTCATGGTAAGGGTAACTATCTTCGGTATTTATTCCATTTTTCACGATATATTCAAAACCATTTTCTTTGTTTCCACCTTTACACCCTTGGTTTACATCGTTTCGGTTGCAATCTATAAGCTGTTGCTCGGATAGGGACATCAATTTGCCTGTTGTAAGTTGAGTAATTCCTTCCACAGCAGCGATTGTCGAAAAAGACCAACAACTTCCTATTAAAACATAACATTTTAGAACAAACAAACGTATTTAATAAGGTCCCACTCATAACAAGCTATTAATAGGGTATGTAGATGTTGAGAAGAGGACAAAAGTGTTAAACATGAAGTATCAAATAATAATAAGAATAAATTATAACATAGATAATAATAATAATAAGTATCAAACATACAAATACTATAAATACTATAAATGTAGAGAATAAAGACAGAAACAATTAAAAGTACTAATAATAATAAATACCCTATCAATAACAAAATGTTACGATAAAACTACCAAAATGAAAACCGATTACAAGAATAAAATAAAAATAAGAGAAAGAAAATATATATGATTTTGTGGTTTAACTAGATTGCATGTTTAGTCCTTAAAATTTTAAAATAAAAAAGTTAGTACAAAATTTTGTATGCATGTTGCATGTTTGGTTATTAGATTTTAAAATTAAACAATTATTTCAACTTTTGTACATGTGTGCGCTACATTTTTCGTCCCAGACGTTAAATCGCTTTGGTTTTTGTAAAATGCCTAAAAACCACCGGGATATTATGTCAGGGATCAAACGTTCTACTTACCCATAAAAGTTTAATCTAACTTTGTAATTTTAGATTTTGAAAACCAAAAATACAATCGAATCAAACTTTAAGTAACATTAATACAATTTTCTCCATAAATAATGATTACTTTAAAAGTTTGGAGTTGTGTTGTTGAATGTTGACTTACCACATTCACCTTGATTCTTGACTTCTGTAAGAGCACCTTTCTCCCTCCAGTCCATGCTATATGGCACTTCACTCACACTTTCATATCTAAATGGTGTTGATAGAGATGATTTCAAAATGTATGCATCCTTGTGCCCATTCATATAGGCGTTAAATTCATCGTTTGTTCGGTCTGCAAATCTGTTGATAGCTAACTTGTACGACCGATTTCTAAAAGAGTTGAATGACTCAATGAACTCCACATTTTTCTTGAATATCTTGAGGCGCATTTCCTTCTCCGCATTGCTATCATATACGCGATCATATCGAGTCATCCAGAGATCATGCTTTTCTGATATGGATGATGTTATTTGACACACCCACATCTCAAGAATTAGGAGAGAAAGAATCAGTAATCTCTCATGTGGTAAACCCATGGATTATTCTTGCTCTCACTAATGGTAAACTATTTTGTTACAATTGAGAGTATGCATAAGTTTGTGTGATGTAATCTTCATATACTTGTGAAAATGCGTAATTTCTTCCTTGTAATCTTGGTGTTGATCGATAAAATCAGCTGGCAAAAAGCAGTATTATCATTTTAAGAAAAGATTACGTGACTTTTACTATTGTAGAGAATATCATGACAATAATTGATTCAATAACTATGAATAATTTACATATGACAATCATTCAGTGTAAATCGAAGTTATGATATAAATACATGCTTTAGTTGTTGATCAGATATATGTGACCATCGAGCCAGTTTTTCCATCTGTAATTGAAACTAAAATTATATAAATAAGAGAGTTTATATAATTAACAGGTCTTTGAGTAATCTGGAGTTCGTGAAATAATTGGTGCAAGTGACATGAATCAATTATTAAGGAGACAGGAATGCTTACTCGTTTCGGAAAACAGGAGCTATAGAAGCGAGTAGAATAAAAAGGAAGACAAAATTTAATAACTAAAAGCATTATTATTTTTCAATAACTAAATAACAGGAGCTATGATTCAATTATTAAGGAGACATGGATGCTATGGATATATTATTCTTCCATAGGTTTTATTATTTTTTTCTTTTTTCAATATAAGCGGGTAAAAAAATAATATCAAATAACTAATAGTATTAGCGATGACGTGTCGTCGCTACTAAGCTTTCAGGGAGCGGGAGACTTTCTCCGCACGGCACAAAACTATAATGCAACAACAAATCGAAACAAAAACTGGAAATTGTTCAACAAAATTCAAAAACCTATATAGGCGACATGTCGTCGCTATAGCTTGAGATATAGAAACGACACGTGTCGTCGCTATAGCTTGAGCTATAACGCTATAGCGACGACACATGTCGTTGCCATTAGGTGTAGCCTTTATAGGATTTGTTTCTTGTAGTGACTATGATAATTAATTGTTAGATTAAATTAACATTTATTTAATTAGTATCAAGAGCAGGCTTCTCTAGTTCCCAGAATTGATAAACAAGATTAGTGGGACTTCTTGAAGCAATCAATCACTAGTTCCTAGCTAGATCTTCCTTGGGTTCTTTGACTAGTTGGCCCTAGTTCTCATTTGGTCGACTTCAATCGACCCTAGATCTATCATTGACAAAAGCAATCAGCCCTAGATCTCTTCACGGTGGCGCCTATAGGCTTTTATGCGATGACTAGATCTTGTAATCAATACTGGGTACTTTGAACTTGATTCTCTGGGTACTTTGAACTTGATTCTCGATTCTACCAAGCTCTTATACCACTTTAAGTCCGAATCGATAATATATGGTTAATTCCTAATTTTATAACTAAGAAAAACCTAACTCGAAAACTTGATTACAACTCATAAATAACCTAAGCTACGGTTATGTACTTATAAGCTAAATCCAACTTGGTTAACAAGCAACCTAATCAACCTAGGACCAATAATTAGATACATATTCTAATTACATGGGAACTCATTCCATTAATCTAACTAGCATAATTAGTAATTCTAAACCATAGTTGATTGACTTGTCAACTTGGGTTCCCCAACTTCAGTGGCTTGTGAACCCGATTAGAAATTATAGCGAAAAATCACTTTGTAATTTTTGAATCGTATTAAATAGGCCTTTTACTTCAAGCAACTTTTCAACTTTATGAACTTAATCCTTACAAGTAATCTGGATGTGACATTAGCAATCTTTTTCCAATTTCCATGCGTCATACGATCACTCTGCATGATAGGATCACAAAATTTGAATTGAAAAATTACGTGAAACTTATTAAACAACTTCCATTACAGTTCAAATAAAAAAAATACATTTCTATGATAATCAGATGCCGGCTATGTCTTCGTTGAAAACTAAAGGGTTTTGTTGATGCACTGATTTATAACAGTTTGAGAGAATCATAAAGAAATCAAAATGATATAAAAAACCAACCAATAAAAAAACTGATATAAAAACACTTAACATAAACAACACTTATCTTTCTACTTCATGCTCCTATTTAAGTTTACAATCTAAAACACACCCATCCTCCTGATGTCGGAGTTTTTTTTCTTCCTAAAATGATGTAATTACAAATTTTATTTACTAAAATGGG
Organism: Flaveria sonorensis; assembly: GCA_025506505.1. Taxonomy (NCBI): domain Eukaryota; kingdom Viridiplantae; phylum Streptophyta; class Magnoliopsida; order Asterales; family Asteraceae; genus Flaveria; species Flaveria sonorensis. Next base: position 9,994,990 of record CM046429.1, read on the forward strand.
TGTTTTGAAAATTATTTACCAAAATGGGTGTTTTGAAAATTATTTACCAAAATGGGTATTTATTAATAACTTTCATTTTCTCACACATAATATTATTGGAAAAAAAGTTTTAGTTTTAATTAAATAATGTTATTTAGAAGGGTTAAATGTTTTCTTAAAATAATTTTAAATATAAAAAACAGATATCAATATTTGAGACGATAACATTCATTTTATCTACTATTGTTACGTGAAATTTTATCATATATTTATTTTTTCACACATTCATTCAAATATTTAAAAAAGCAATAACTTAAATTAATAATGTTAAGTATTTACTAGAAAACTGAACAAAAAATAAGGTATTTAAATCAATATATGTTCAAAAATTTAAAGATAAACCATTTAATTTTTTTGCTTGATCATGATAAATCGTTTTTAATGCATTTGTATTTTGATTAAATTAGTTACAAACGTGTTCCAAAAGTATATATGTTTAAAAATTAAACGACAAAAATGTTTGTAATTTTGTCACAGAAATTATAAGAAATTGATAAAAAGAGTACAAACATCACGTAATGTTTATAAAAGAACTGTAAAACAATAAAAAAATATTTTTAAACTATGACAGATCCATTAGTTTTTTTAATAAAATTCTTATAGATTTAAAACAAAATGTGTGATGCATATATTATACTTGTTTGTACGTCTCAAATATTAATAATATTTTTTTGTATTTAAAAAAGGTTTTAAAAAAATATTCGTGACGAACTAAAAAAATTTAAAAGAAACTCTTTTTAAAGTGGCAGGTCAAAAAAATTGGTTTTTTGAAACATTTTATTTTTAACCCATTTTAAGAAATACTTTTGAAAACACCCCTTTGGTAAATAAAATTTCTAACACCACCATTTTAGTAAAAAACTCCTACACATCATCATGACTTACAACGAGAAACGTTGTTTCGCGAAATGTTAGACGAATATAGAGAAATTTTCCGTAAACTGCATGATGATGTTGAAAAACATCTTAGAACGCAAATCACAAATTGCCCAGCTACGTGGTTGGGAGTATGATTTATAAATTTTTAGTTTAAGTAATTTTTTATTTATAATGTTTTTATTTAATGTAGTTATAAATTTTTGTTTGTAATTTTTTAAAATTTATGTAGTTATTGTTAAAAAAATTTATTATGGCATATCATATCATGAGTGTTCCCTTCAAATTTGAGGGAGTGATGTAATGTGAGATGACAACATATGATTAATGAGTATACGGTGTAGTGTGGTGAGAATGTTCTCTCCACCTTTTTGTCATGCACATTGAGCTATATATGAAAACTAAAAAAAAGGAAACTAACAAATAAAAACAATCAAATTAATTTACAAAGAAAATCAACCAAATGCATCACTCAAACATCTTAAGTTAGAGTCAGATTGTGCTAAAGGTTCTAGCAAACACACCGACAATTTCAGCAAATACATAAGAAATTTCAACCATTTATCTCTTCTTGATCTAAGAAACACAAATAGCAGACAAAACATCAAATAGGTAGGCCCTAAACAACTCTCTCGTCATAAACAATCGAAAACACGAGCGGAAACGAAGTCACCTGCGAAGCAAAGAATAATAGGAACACCATTATCAATAAGAACAAACAAAAAATAAACGATGTACAAAGCGGAAAAATAAAAAGAAAAAATCAAACCAATTAAATGGGCAACTTTCTCATATAATGTATTCTTCCATTCAATATTTGTCACTATGGAAAATCTCTAATGTCATTATCACCAGTTGACCCGCTACCCATTTTACAACGGCATTCTTTCAAGTTTCCTTTCATTTCAATCAAATTTCTATCCAGTTGTCTTCTGTTTACTTCTTCTATCTGATTGTCTTCTAGTTACTTCTTCAAAAATAAATATCTTCCCAAATCCATTTAGAACATTTCTAAAAAACTATAGATTCAATCAGATAAATTAAAATAAAAATATATCAAATAATTGCACAAATAATCATAATCTGTTAGTAAAAATCAAGACTTGATCGATGTCCCATCCAAAACAGATTATCACATCAGAAAGCAAACTCAGACAACAACACAAGCAATCAAATCAGATACATAAAAACTTACGAAAAATCAATAAGATCTAAAATCTTAACTTCACTTTGTCGGTGAACCAGGCTAGGGTACACTACTAGAAAACTTAGACAACTAGAAAACTGGGGTTTCACTAACGGATAGTTTTGTAGGTACTCCATCGGTGATAGTGATTGCCGAAGAAGAGTTTAGGCGGACGATATGAATCGATGAAAATTGCAAAAAAAAAACAAGGCAAGGAGCCTATACCTTTACCCTACCTAATAGTAGTAAAGATGTGTAAAAAAAGAACAAAACATGTATAAGATAAACGTGTAAAGTAGAAAAACTCAACATTTCAATTTTATATCGAAACTAAATTGAAAGGATTAATTCCTAAAACATCCTTTTGGCTAAAAACTTTCTTCAAATTGACCCTTTGACTTTAATCCTCACAAAATGTTCCATCTAAATACTAGTGGAGCTGCCTCTATTTTGGTCAAACAAGAGCGGAACCTTCCATTTTAATTACGATTATTATTAAAAAATATACAAATATACAATTATATTATAATTTTATATATATCACTATATCGTATTTGGCTTACTATATACAAATATACAATACAATTTATATATATACATACTAGACAATTGACCCAGTAACGATAGAACCTAGAGGCTCGAGAAATCATCACAAGCTTTTGAAGAAGTATTTGCACGAGAACTTAGAATCCGCACGAGAACTTAGAATCCGCGCGAAAAGTTTGTTCTCGTGCAAGAACCTATCGGTTTAGTTAAATATAGGTTTTTATTGTTTAGTTGAAAGAACACTTGAAAACTATCACTTGTAATCAAAGTTATCACATAGAAATATATTGAAGTTATCACATAGAAATATTTATGAAAGCTAAATAAAGACTACCAAGTCTTTCATAACCACGTCCAAATTGATTATGGATGACTAATTCTTGTATAGACCATAACTCTTTCTAACTTGAAATATTATAATTGTTTATTTATGTGTGTATTATATAATTAACTCAAACCGAATATTATGTACGTATGTGTATAACTTTGCATGGCAGTTAAACACTAACTGCTAACCATCACCTTTCTCATGCATACACATGGTTGTAAAGATCGACACAATTGTAGACTATTAATAGGTTACCACAATTATCCAAAGATTCAAGTTTCACGTAAGATCAAGAAATTAAATCACCATGACTAGTGCAATTAAGTAACATAAAATAACCCCCACAAGAAACCATTTACTTGTGAAGGTATAACATAAGATCATACATAAAAGGACATATAAATTAATAAAGAACACAATGTTCTGATTCATAAATATATATATATATATATATATATATATATATATATATATATATATATATATATATATATGCAGTTGGGTATGAGGCCCTCTTTGCAATGCCGCAGAGTCCCTCCTGAGAATCAACATCTCTTTGCATTCGAATATACCCTTCTTCTCCCCAAGTTGTACCCCATGAGTTCTTCACAAGCCAATACTTGGTGCCATCATCATCCGTCCCATATCCAACTGCTGTAACACCATGGTCTAGGTTGGTTCGACATTCTCCTGTGAAAACACCACTTTGGTAATGTTGGAAGTCTGATCCACCGGCATCAATGGCTACAGAAACTGGTTGCATAGCTACAGCCTTGAGCAATGCCGCTTCATTGTTTGCAGGCACATCTTCGTGTCCAGTGATCTTAGCAGCATTCGACGATTCTTCTGTCGTTCTACATGTCCCTTCAGTTCCTTCATACGGATAATCAGCCTCCGATGCTATGCCGTTGTTTTGTACGATGAATTTGAAGGCTTCATCCATAATGCCACCTTTACAGCCATTATTTTTACCGCTGGTGTCACAATCAACTAGTTGTTGCTCTGATAATGATATAAGTTTCCCTGTAGACAATTGATGGATTCCTTCTACTGCTGCTACTGCTGAAAAAGCCCAACAGGATCCTGTATAACATATAAAAAGTAATTAGATCAGAAATTGACATAGTATATATGTGTTTAGAGCATGACAATTTGGTTACTTACCACACTGGCCTTGATCCTTCACTGGCGTGACAGCCCCTTTCTTCCTCCAGTCTAGTGATGATGGAACTGATGTCAAATTTTCAAACCTAAAACCAGTAGTTGCAGGCTCAGCTGAAACCTGCTTAAAGCCGTTGTGCGACGCTCTGAATTCCTCATTAGTCATGTCAGTAAATGCATTGATGCCAAGCTTGTAAGACTTGCCCCCCTCACTGTTGAATGCCTCTATGCGCTCAAGGTTAGCCTTGAATATCTTAAAGCGCATTTCCTTTTCGGCTGCATCTTTGTAAACGCGTCCATGGTGAGCCATCCACTGCTCATGTTTCTCCACCAAGGACGCGTTACGCAAGGAGCGCGAAGTGGCTTCCATACTTAATACTCCCACAAGGAGAAGTATTATAAAGGCCAACGTCCTAAGAGCCATGTCGATCTTGCTAGCTGCAATAGATTAATTAATAAATTGTTAGCTGGTGTACAAACTGATGCATAAAAAAGGAGATTTATAGAACTAATTTATAGATGATTGTTTAGGATATTAGTTGCATTTTCCAGGAAGCTAGTGGGATTTCCGTGCAAAAAGGTTTATTCTAATCAATTGTGATGAGTTGCATGATTGTCGCAAGGACAAATTACATATCTATTTTAGTTTCTACCATCATTTTCTATATAATCTATCTTTTCTTTTTTCGCTAACCATTTGTATAATTTGTGTTGTTATATTGATTAAATAGTAACTATTTTATTTAATTCTTACTCAAATGTAAACGAAAATTGGTTAATTCTTATCCCATATAGGACGAAGATAAACCTTAAAATGGGTTTATGAGTGACCCACCCGGCTTTGTTAATAGCTACATAACGTGTGAATGATCTCTTGTCATAATAGTTTAAGAGGGAGGTGGAAGTTTTGCCTATTTTAAAAGTTTAAGTTTCAAACCTTTATTGATGAATTAATACTAAGTTGGTGTTATCAACTTCTAATTATTAACACGTTCTTCAAAACCGCTCTAAAAATGGGTCTTGTTTTATGGAGTGATCTCAAAACCACATCAAAAACACTTTTTATATCACTTTAAAATAATGATCCTGTACTAGTGATTGCAGCACTAGGGTGACAGTTCAATATAGATGCATAAAGGGTGATTGTTATTTAGACTAACAATAAAACTAATCGTTCAGGTTTTAAGTTGATTCGACTCACAAAGAAAAAGAAGCGACATGGCTTCATTTGTTCGGAATGCAATTTTTTACACTAATTAATGGGTTCAAAAACTTTCTTTTAATGATGAAATTATGATAAGTTTAAATTCAAAAACTATTAAAATAATTCATTATTTGAGGCTTCTTGTCAACATGCATGATTATAATTTGTTATAAAAATCTACTATATAAAGTAGGGTTTTGCTATTGAAAATTTTCTACAATCTTTTACAACATATTTTGCTACAGATTTTAAATTTTTCTACAATCTTTTACAACATAGTTTGCTACAGATTTAAAATTTTTCTACAATCTTTTACAACATATTTTGCTACAGATTTTTTTAAGACGTTATTTACACCATAAATTCATCACGATAGGCATAATTTAAAAGAAAACTGATTTTCGACATTTAAAGCAGATTTGGTTTTGCTCTTTCAAAGTGATGTCGTTTCTTTCTGAATATTTTAATAATATAATTATTTTTAAACTTATTTTGTTTTTATGTTATAATTTTTAATATATAATGGTTTATAAAATTACGACCATTATGACATATTTACTTTAATTTGCGTTTCAACATCACGATCATCTAAAAGTGAGTTGTGTCAAATATAATTGATTTTAAATATATTTATTCACTACTAGAAAAATAAAAAATTGCTACCGAAAAAAAGAAGGTTGCAAAATTTACGACCTTTTTGCGACCAAATCCAAAATGGTTGCAAAATTAGCAACCGAAATCAAAAGGGTTGCAAAATTAACGACCACTGAAAATTCAATAGCAAAATGGTTGCAAATTTAACGACCAAACAGGAACAGATGACAAAATGGTTGCTACATTTGCAACCGTCCAATGGCGGTCGCAAAACAAATGCAAATAAATTAAAAAAATAAAAAAAGAAAAATGTTAGTACCCGTGGCAAAACGGTCGCAATTCCCGGGATAAAAAAATGGTCGATAAGATTCTAGGGTCTTCTGCTTGTTTCAATCAGAGATTGCCCTTTCGTTATTGCAGGTCTTCTGCTTGTTTCTATCATTATCTTCATCTTTCTCATATCCTTCATCAATCAATGAACCACTCTACTTATTCGAAGAAACATATCGATAGATTTAGCATTGTTTTGCTTCAATTTTGTAATTCTAGGGTTTCGTTTCGTAGATTTTGGAGATGCTTTCGAAGATCCTTTTCTCGGAAATGTTCAATTCTCTCTCTCAATTCTTTTTAATTTTTTTTGTGACATCAAAATTCGTTAACGCCACTTTGATGTTTATTTAGTTTCTTTTACGAAAGCTCTAGCTGGAAAAGGTACACGTATAAATAACATTCAAGCTTGTTTAAAATTGCATGTATAAGATATTTATATAGTTAAATTTTTTATTTTACGAAACCGGTCCTGTCGTGGAAGAAAGTTCATTCCAATTAAGTAACACCACTTGCGGAAGAATCTTCATTTTAATTAAATGACACCTCTTGCATCATTATCGTTGATTTTGTAACGAGGCAAAAGGAAAACTACATTGTCTATTTTTGTTGCATCATTATTTTTCATACAATCTATCTTTTTTGTTTAATCATTATGTCTACAATATACATTTGCATAATTTGTGTTGTTAGAATTGGTTAGATGATTAAACACAAAATGAGTTTATTGGTGAGTATCACTTTTCAGGGTTTTTGTTAATGATTATGCTATGATAGCTTCTTAATACTCTCATGTTATATACTAGTTTAAAATATTATATTGCTTTATTAGTATAGATTCGTGTTGTCGTAGTTGAATAAAAAACATGTTAATATTAAAAACTTAACCACCTATAACTAGTATGGATAAGTAAGAGTCGTCTTCATAGAGAATTGCTAGAAAATGTAAAACTTTATACCTAGTCCTAGATACTCGCATTAGTGACTAAGCGTCAGTCCCGATTGTATGACACAATCAGGGACTAAATTTCAGTCTCCCCTACTTATAAATTTAGTCCTTAGTCCATCCCTCCATGTCACACCCTCAATTTCTACGAGCGGGGTTTTACCGCGAGGCGTGTGAACAAACCAGGATCTCAGTAATTAGTTACTCGGAACGACTCTATATGCAAAATTTCAACAAATCAGAGTTTAAATCTTTAAAATATTTGCGGAAGCGTTTTATAAATAACCCAAACATAAGGTACTAAAGGTAAACTGCGCAAAACACGCGCCCTAACCAAAATACGTAAGTAAATGCTAAATTAAAAGTAAACAATGTTTCATGCTTGACACGTGCGTGCTCCTATGGGCAGCTGCTAGAAACGACCTGAGAAAAGCATACTAAAAATATCAACACGATGGTTGGTGAGTTCAAGAGTTTGAAATCAATCATAAGCAGTAGCGTTAGTAAAAACATAAACAAGTGTATTGAAATAGATAGCTAGTCTAATTTCATTAGTAAAGAGCAATAGTGATTTTGCGATCGAAGCTGACTATGTTTGTCTGTTTGCCTCCCGCCACGACATACCAGGTCGTGACGCTGTTAGTAGTTTAGGACAATATTGAACCCGTTGACTTTCGGTCACCCTGGTGGGACTTGTCAGACCCAGTAGTACTACCCAAAATTTCCCGTTAGATTCATTAATTAACGATCCAAAATTATGAGGACTTTCTATGATATAACCCACTATGTCTTACCAAACACATGTTATATCAGTAAAGCGTTTTAAAAACAAGTATGCTTTCTCCCCCAAAAAGAGAAGTAGTAAAAGTGGGGCATTAAACTCACCTGGTGCGCAAACGAATGATTGTAAATGCTACTGATGAGTGAAAAGACAACCCTTCAAAGGTTACCTAGAACACACAAGTACATAAGTACGTGTACACAGAAAATTTAACAACCCTAAGTGCTCAATAACCACATTGACCCAAGGTTTTGGAAAACAAGACTCATTTGACCAAGTTGACCCGTTTGACCAGTTGGTGACATGTCAAGTTAAATTCTTGTTTGATCAAGTACAACAATTCATCATACATGATTATCACACAAGTTATTCACGTATGTCACATTACAAACCCGTAAGTGCTATAGAGCATATAAGAGTGATCAAGCAGAAGATTAAAAGGGGAGAGCTTGTAGACTTGCATTCTCCACCAAGTCTAGCTCAACCTGAAGTTGAGGTGAAGGTTGAAACCCCTGAGACAACACAACCTGATCGTAGAACTGCATCTCAGCCAACTTCATTTTCTGATCCGCAGCAGGGTTCTACTCTCTCTCCATCTGAACCTGTGAGAGAAGAGATCTCAACTAAGAGGGACACAACAAAACAATCTATTGCTGAAGACCAGTCCACTCAGTTGAAAACTTCAAAGAGGAGGAAAAGAATGGCCAGAAAAAGTGTTTCAAAGAAGGAGAAAATCAAGGCATCCACCTCCACACCTGAGGAAGTGTATGAAGAGGCTGCTCAACCAACTCCTATTTAAGTAGAGTCTCTTGCTATTGGAAGACCCATCTTGTCCTGGAGTTTTGCTGTCAATCCGGACAGATGGTATGTCATCAGAGATCAAGGAGGTCAAGATGTCTACTTCTGGCAAGACATGCTTGATCTTCCTCTACATGATCTCTATGATATGAGAAGATACTATGAAAGTCTGAAGGATCCTAACCAGATGATGAAGAGAGGCTTGGTCTTGATCCTAATGAGGACTATCAACATCTGAAGTACTTCTCTGTTTTGGTAGCATCAGCCTAAGGGGAGTTTGTAAGGTAATATCAGAAGATTATAAGGATGATGCAACCAAAGAAGTCAAAACAACCAAAGGTCTTCCTGCATACATGCACTGAATATACAAAGGTAGAAGTGCTTTGGAAGTTTTACACACTACATCAGAAAATACATTAAGTGTAAAATCTTCCGAAGCCAAAGTCCAAATCTTCCGAAGCCAAAGATGAAGTCTTCCGAAGCTTCAGAGACAAAGTCTTCCGAAGCCATTTTGCAGTGAAGACTGATTTCTTCCAAAGACAGAGAAAGACATGCTTTCTCTGATCTACTTTACATAAAGCTGACACACTTTCCGTTGCAACTCTGAAGACTCACTAACTTATATGAGTTGGTGAAAAGTTCATGCTTTTGTAAACTATAGATTAAGGTCTTTGTCTGTAACTTCCTACTTTTATACCTATAAACCTTTTTGTAATAGAAAAGGATGCGAGCTATGGCATGTCATAGTCACTGGTCAAAAGGCAATCTGCTTTTTGACTTTAGATTGATCTTGTTGTCTAGATTAGTCATTTCCAACTATCCTTCTAAGTATTGACGGTTGTAGGATATAGTATAAAGAGTCTCAGTTTCTTGTAATTTAGATATGCTTTGTAATACTTGTAATAGAACTTGAGAGCAATATACAACACTCCTTGAAAATGATATTTATGTGTTATTGTTGCTTGTTCTGTCTCGTTACTTACTTGTGTTCATTGTATCCTTATAATCAAACCTGGTTCCCTATTTGAACTTCTAAGTGTTCCAAGTCTCTCCTCATTATGAAAATGATTGTGTTTGGCACCCTAACTCGGTCCTGCAGTAACAGTCAACGAAACATAGACAAAAACACATTCAAATGCTATGAATGTGGACATCATGAACATTTTGCATATGAGTGTACATGTGGAAGGATAAAAGGGAAAAACAAGCGTCGAAAAAGAATTTGTTAGAAAGGACATGATGATAATCTTAACTTACTTTATACAAGATGCAAGACCATACTAGAATTAAGAGGGTGATTGTTGAACTTAATCCTAACTGTGGATTAGAAGTTAAATTAGATTAGTCGATGATTAATTGTTAATCAGAGGTTGGCCGCTTTGATTTCACCAAATCGGAGGTGCTAGGCACTAATCAGTCAAAATTGGTCAGAGTCGGACCTAGACGGGCCAAATTGTCCTAATCGAAGGTGTATCGACAACAAGAACCGTCTCATTTGACGATTCCGGCGACGAATTCCGACGCCGGTGACTGGAACGAGGGAAAATGAAAGATGGGGTTGAACTTTTGGTTCAAATGATTTAATTAAGTTTGCCTTTACATTTAACACCCTTAATATTCATCAAGTTACAACATATCCCCAAAAATTTTAAATTAATACCTAAAAATTATAAATAAAATGTTATGTCTACACAAATTTGCAATATACACAAAAGTTTGATCGTAATAATTTCAATTAATCCTTATTAATCCCCAGTCGGTATCACACAACCCGATTAGCACCTAGTGATTGCCCCAATATTCTATTTGTAGTAAGTTGTAACTGATTTTTTTTACACTATGACTTTAAACACTTCCTGAAAATTAAAAAAAAACTCTCCAACAATTCAATAACCGGTTCAAGCTTCTTCTGGTTCGGTTCGAACCACCTGAATCCAGTTCATGAAGCAACTTGTTTAACCAAAGTTATTTAACGGTTGATTAGTATAATAAATAAAATATCTAACAATATTATTTCCATTAAAAAACCATCCCCATATGTAGAGATCATTAAGATAAGTTGGTTTATAGTTTGATTTGTTGCCTTATTATTGAATCTTAGGTAAAACTACATAAGATGCAAAGTAAGAACAATTGGTACATAGTTTCATTACATACCCAAGAATGTGGAATGAAAGCCTGGTAGAGGTCTTGTTGTCTAGTGGGTTCCAACAAAGCAAAACTGACTATTTCATGTTTATAAAGTCCATCAATTTTGTTTTAATTATTTTACTTGTGTATGTTGATGATATTATAATCACTAGGAATGAGAATCCAAAATTCAACACTTAAACAATGTCTGCAATCTGATTTTTTGATTAAAGACTTAGGCCTATTAAAATATTTTTTAGGAATTGAAGTCGTTCATACCAAACTAGGTCTTTGTCTGTCTCAATGCAAGTACTGCTTAGAACTGCTTGCTGAGTTTGGCATGACAAGCTGTAAACCTGTGAACACTCCGCTTGAGCAACATCATATAGTTGTAAATCTGTCCAGTTTGGATCATTCTCCTCTTCAAAACATTTCTGAGTCTCACAAACTTATTGAAAAACTCATTTACTTTTCTCATACTAGGCCTGATATCTCTTATTCTATTCAGTTTCTTAGTCGGTATATGCATATACCCACTGAATTTTACTTAAAACTGGCTTTAAGGTTGTTAAGATACTTAAAAAAGACCCCTGGTCATGGTCTTCTATTTTCCAAATCTGATTCCTTCACTCTATCTGCCTTCGCGGATTCTATTTGGGGAAAGTGTTTGGAATCTTGGAAGTCTATCACAGGGTTTTGTGTTTTTTTAGGGAATTAATTAGTCTCGTAGAAAAGTAAAAAGCAGAGTACAGTGTCGCGGTCCTCAGCTGAGGCTGAGTACCGTGCCATGTGTACTGCTACGTGCGAAGTTATTTGGCTGGTTAATATGCTTAAAGAGCTGTCTATTACTGTTTCCTTGCCTGTTCCCTTGCATTGTGACAACAGTGCAGCTCTGTTTATTGCTGCGAATCCTGTGTTTCATGATAGAACCAAGCACTTTGAGCTTGATCTTTTTTTCTTACGGGAAAAAGTTTCCTCTGGGATTGTTGACACTGTCCCAACTGTCTCTAAACAGCAACCTGCCGATATATTTACTAAGGGTTTACTTTCGAAACAACATGATTTTTTGATAACTAAACTTCACATGTTTAACGTTTTTGGATATTGAATTATGGGGGGATGCTAAAAAGTATAATTCAACATTTCCTTTTTTAGTTTCTTTCTTTCTTTGTTGCTGTTGGGCTTTTTTGTTGTGTAGGTTGCTGGGCTTGCCTGTTGCTGGGCCGCTGCTGATTGTTGCTGGGCTTGTAGCTGATGGGCCGTGCTTCTAGGGTTCGGGTTTATATGCTGCCTGTGCTGTGTATCCATGAATTGAATCAATCTTATCGCGCTCTCTCTCTCGAATACTCTCAATCGTTCACACTCGGATGCTTTGATCTCTAGTCATCATATTGATGATTGTTCTCTGAATCATCTACATTCTTTCTTCATATCATTACATTGATGATCTGTTGCGTGTTTTTGTATGTTTTATTGTACCCTAGTATCTAGGGTTTGTGTTCTTCGAGAGTTCTTTTCGTAGTTTTGTATTTCTGACACAAGCTTCTAATGGAAAGATAAGGATTGATGATCCTGAAAGTTGACATTATGGTAAGGCACTCGGTGATGGGAATCAAAGATGTGATTGGGGTTAAGGAGGAGGTTTTGAAAAAGGAGGATGAGGTCATGAAAGAGGTAACGGTCGACAAAACATAGACAAAAACACATTCAAATGCTATGAATGTGGAGAGCATGAATATTCCTAACTGTGGATTAGAAGTTAAATTAGATTAGTCGATAATTAATTGTTAATCAGAGGTTGGCCGCTTCGATTTCACCAAATCGGAGGTGCTAGGCACTAATCAGTCAAAATTGGTCAGAGTCAGACCTAGAAGGGCCAAATCGTCCTAATCAAAGGTGTTCCGACAACAAGAACCGTCTGATTTGACGATTCCGACGACGAATTCAGACGCCTGTGACTGGAACGAGGGAAAATGAAAGATGGGGTTGAACTTTAGGATCAATTGATTTAACTAAGTTTGGCTATTCACATTTAACACCCTTAATATTTACCAAGTCAACTTATCCCCAAAAATTTTAAATTAATACCTAAAAAGTATAAAGTTAATGTTATGTCTACACAAATTTGAAATATACACAAGTGTTTGATCGGAATAATTTCGATTAATCATGACTAATCCCTAGTCGGTATCACACAACCCGATTAGCGCCTTGTGATAGTCCCAATATTCTATATGTAGAAGTTGTAACAGATTTTTTTAACACTGTGATTTTAAACACTTTCTTAAAAAAAAAAACTCTCCAACAATTCAATAACCGGTTCAAGCTTCTTTTGGTTCCGTTCGAACCACCTGGATCCAGTTCATGAAGCAACTTGTTTAACTGAAGTTATTTAAGGGTTGATTAGGAATATAAATAAAATATCTAACAATATTATTTCCATTAAAAAACCATCCTCATATGTAGAGATCATTAAGATAAGTCGGTTTATAGTTTGATTTGTTGCCTTATTATTGAATCTTAGGTAAAACTACATAAGATGCAAAGTAAGAACAATTGGTACATAATAGTTTCATTACATACTCAAAAGTAAAAACAATTAAAGGAAATTAGTAATATTATTCTAGAATGCAACAATATGTTCCTTCCTGGAATAATAAACTCTTAAACTACACTACTAATATCATTTTCTACAAGAGGTAAGGAGCATCTTTATTAGTTTACTACGATGTCTGGGCCGTTGGCGACATTGTTAGCGATACTTGAGATTAATATGCAAACGACTAAGTTGTCGGGTAAGCGCCTCGCATGGCAATACCACACAATCCTTCTGGCATATTAACATCCCGCTGCATCATTATATATCCATTATGACCCCAAGCAGGTCCCCATGAGTTCTTCACTAACCAATATGTTATCCCTTCATGTATCCCATACCCGACCACAGTAACATCATGGGTCAAATTCGTTCCACAATGTTGTGGTAAAACTCCACTCGAGTAGTACCCGAATTCATAACAAGTTACATCTATGGAAACCGATACTGGTTGTTTGGACACAGCCATCAGCAGTGCTGTTTCATTGTTGGGTGGTACCATTTCATAACCAGTGATGGTGGCTGCATGAACTGCTTCATTAGTCGCGATGCACGCTTCATCTGCTGCATGGTAAGGGTAAGCATTTTCGCTGTTTATCCCATTTTTCGCGATATAATCAAAGGCACTTTTCTTATATCCTCCCATACACCCTCCACTTCCATTTCTGTTACAGTCCACTAGCTGTTGCTCAGATAGTGACACCAATTTGCCTGTTGTAAGTTGTGTAATTCCTTTGACAGACGCAATTGTCAAATAAGCCCAACAACTTCCTATAAAAGTGTACAAGAAAAGAACAAATTAAAGGTTTTTATAAAAATTTGTGAAAGTTATTAAATTGATTTACCACATCCAAACTGCTGCTTGACTTCTGTAACTGCTCCATTCTTCCTCCAGTCTATTTTTTGTGGCACTTCACTCACATTTTCATATTTAAATGATGTTAATCGCGTAGATTTCAAATCGTATGGCTCCTTGTGCCCATTATTATAGGCCTTGAATTCGTCCTCTGTTAGGTCTGCAAACTGGTTAATAGCCAGTTTATAAGACTGTTTTCCAAAAGAGTTGAATGATTCAATGAACTCCACATTTTTCTTGAATATTTTGAGGCGCATTTCCTTCTCCGTGTTGCTGTTATATACACGACCATATCGAGCCATCCAAAGATCATGTTTTTCTGACATGTAAGCATCACTCAAAGTTCTTGATGTTATTTGACACACCCATGTTCCAAGAATTAGAAGGATATAAGGAATTAGTATTTTCTTATGTGATAGACCCATGGAGAACTGTATTGTTACAATTCATCAGTGTGTGGTGATCTTTATAAGCTAGTAGAAATGAATGTTTTTAGACTGTAATCTTGGTGATGATCAATTAAATGTGCTAGCTAAAGACTAGTAATATTATGGAAAGATTATGTAATTTAACAGCAAATGTTTGATTGTCATTATCATATGGAATATTCTGATGATATTTTAATTGATTTGTTTAATAACATTTTTGGAATTATGTTATTCACATTATCATTATCATTCAGTAATATATTCCTTTGTAGTAAAAGAATTGTTAGGTCTATCATAGTCATTGAGACAATCTTATATTCTTTTGAAGCCGTAGTTACTTAAGTATCTTAATTTATCTATGTCACTATAAATCATTTCACAGTATTATTCTCATTATAAATCAATTATTTAATCACAGATAAAGAAAATTAAGTTATTAGTTTGATCTGGTGCCTGATTATTGAGAAATAAATTAGCATATATGCAGATCTTATAAAGACATTTTTTTTATCACAAAATCGTATTGGGATCTTTATTTGGTAAATTTATATAAGAACAATTTATATGGTATGTAGAATTATTTACATGATTCTAGTTAACGGTACATCATAACCTCTAAAACACCACTTGCCTGCGTAAATTATGATTTACTTGATTTTCCGATAACAGATTCTTCTAATAAAAGAATTCCTTACAGGCATTAACACATGTCATTACATAAATGAATCACATAACTACGATCTTAATTATATTGGATGTAGGTTTAATTTTTTTAAATATTCAAAAATAAAACAAATAGACAATTAGTTATTTATTTCTAGAATGAAACAACGCGTTCTTTCTTGAATCACATATGAAAACTGATCAATTGATTATATCTGTAGAACATTGTTTTGGACTAATTAGAAGTCATTAAGGTGTATCGTTATTCCTTAACACAAAGTTATCAAGGTTAGGTGACACTAATCCGCATAATCAACAAACAATTAAGCTGTCGGGAATGAGCCTTGCATGGCTATTCCACACAGTCCCTCTGGCGCATTCACATCCCGTTGCATCATCATATATCCATTCATACCCCAATCCGCGCCCCACGAGTTCTTCACTAACCAATATTTCAAGCCTTCGTGTGTCCCATACCCGACCACCGTAACATCATGGGTCAAGTTTAGCCCACAATATCCAGTAAAAACTCCACTTGAGTAGTACTTGAAGTCATCACCATCTGCATCTATGGAAACTGATACTGGCTGTTGGGACACAGCATTCAGCAGTGCTGTTTCATTGTTGGCTGGTCATAACCTGTGATGGTGGCCGGGTGAACTGCCTCGTTAGTCGCGATGCACGCCTCGTCGGCTTCATGGTAAGGGTAACTATCTTCGGTATTTATTCCATTTTTCACGATATATTCAAAACCATTTTCTTTGTTTCCACCTTTACACCCTTGGTTTACATCGTTTCGGTTGCAATCTATAAGCTGTTGCTCGGATAGGGACATCAATTTGCCTGTTGTAAGTTGAGTAATTCCTTCCACAGCAGCGATTGTCGAAAAAGACCAACAACTTCCTATTAAAACATAACATTTTAGAACAAACAAACGTATTTAATAAGGTCCCACTCATAACAAGCTATTAATAGGGTATGTAGATGTTGAGAAGAGGACAAAAGTGTTAAACATGAAGTATCAAATAATAATAAGAATAAATTATAACATAGATAATAATAATAATAAGTATCAAACATACAAATACTATAAATACTATAAATGTAGAGAATAAAGACAGAAACAATTAAAAGTACTAATAATAATAAATACCCTATCAATAACAAAATGTTACGATAAAACTACCAAAATGAAAACCGATTACAAGAATAAAATAAAAATAAGAGAAAGAAAATATATATGATTTTGTGGTTTAACTAGATTGCATGTTTAGTCCTTAAAATTTTAAAATAAAAAAGTTAGTACAAAATTTTGTATGCATGTTGCATGTTTGGTTATTAGATTTTAAAATTAAACAATTATTTCAACTTTTGTACATGTGTGCGCTACATTTTTCGTCCCAGACGTTAAATCGCTTTGGTTTTTGTAAAATGCCTAAAAACCACCGGGATATTATGTCAGGGATCAAACGTTCTACTTACCCATAAAAGTTTAATCTAACTTTGTAATTTTAGATTTTGAAAACCAAAAATACAATCGAATCAAACTTTAAGTAACATTAATACAATTTTCTCCATAAATAATGATTACTTTAAAAGTTTGGAGTTGTGTTGTTGAATGTTGACTTACCACATTCACCTTGATTCTTGACTTCTGTAAGAGCACCTTTCTCCCTCCAGTCCATGCTATATGGCACTTCACTCACACTTTCATATCTAAATGGTGTTGATAGAGATGATTTCAAAATGTATGCATCCTTGTGCCCATTCATATAGGCGTTAAATTCATCGTTTGTTCGGTCTGCAAATCTGTTGATAGCTAACTTGTACGACCGATTTCTAAAAGAGTTGAATGACTCAATGAACTCCACATTTTTCTTGAATATCTTGAGGCGCATTTCCTTCTCCGCATTGCTATCATATACGCGATCATATCGAGTCATCCAGAGATCATGCTTTTCTGATATGGATGATGTTATTTGACACACCCACATCTCAAGAATTAGGAGAGAAAGAATCAGTAATCTCTCATGTGGTAAACCCATGGATTATTCTTGCTCTCACTAATGGTAAACTATTTTGTTACAATTGAGAGTATGCATAAGTTTGTGTGATGTAATCTTCATATACTTGTGAAAATGCGTAATTTCTTCCTTGTAATCTTGGTGTTGATCGATAAAATCAGCTGGCAAAAAGCAGTATTATCATTTTAAGAAAAGATTACGTGACTTTTACTATTGTAGAGAATATCATGACAATAATTGATTCAATAACTATGAATAATTTACATATGACAATCATTCAGTGTAAATCGAAGTTATGATATAAATACATGCTTTAGTTGTTGATCAGATATATGTGACCATCGAGCCAGTTTTTCCATCTGTAATTGAAACTAAAATTATATAAATAAGAGAGTTTATATAATTAACAGGTCTTTGAGTAATCTGGAGTTCGTGAAATAATTGGTGCAAGTGACATGAATCAATTATTAAGGAGACAGGAATGCTTACTCGTTTCGGAAAACAGGAGCTATAGAAGCGAGTAGAATAAAAAGGAAGACAAAATTTAATAACTAAAAGCATTATTATTTTTCAATAACTAAATAACAGGAGCTATGATTCAATTATTAAGGAGACATGGATGCTATGGATATATTATTCTTCCATAGGTTTTATTATTTTTTTCTTTTTTCAATATAAGCGGGTAAAAAAATAATATCAAATAACTAATAGTATTAGCGATGACGTGTCGTCGCTACTAAGCTTTCAGGGAGCGGGAGACTTTCTCCGCACGGCACAAAACTATAATGCAACAACAAATCGAAACAAAAACTGGAAATTGTTCAACAAAATTCAAAAACCTATATAGGCGACATGTCGTCGCTATAGCTTGAGATATAGAAACGACACGTGTCGTCGCTATAGCTTGAGCTATAACGCTATAGCGACGACACATGTCGTTGCCATTAGGTGTAGCCTTTATAGGATTTGTTTCTTGTAGTGACTATGATAATTAATTGTTAGATTAAATTAACATTTATTTAATTAGTATCAAGAGCAGGCTTCTCTAGTTCCCAGAATTGATAAACAAGATTAGTGGGACTTCTTGAAGCAATCAATCACTAGTTCCTAGCTAGATCTTCCTTGGGTTCTTTGACTAGTTGGCCCTAGTTCTCATTTGGTCGACTTCAATCGACCCTAGATCTATCATTGACAAAAGCAATCAGCCCTAGATCTCTTCACGGTGGCGCCTATAGGCTTTTATGCGATGACTAGATCTTGTAATCAATACTGGGTACTTTGAACTTGATTCTCTGGGTACTTTGAACTTGATTCTCGATTCTACCAAGCTCTTATACCACTTTAAGTCCGAATCGATAATATATGGTTAATTCCTAATTTTATAACTAAGAAAAACCTAACTCGAAAACTTGATTACAACTCATAAATAACCTAAGCTACGGTTATGTACTTATAAGCTAAATCCAACTTGGTTAACAAGCAACCTAATCAACCTAGGACCAATAATTAGATACATATTCTAATTACATGGGAACTCATTCCATTAATCTAACTAGCATAATTAGTAATTCTAAACCATAGTTGATTGACTTGTCAACTTGGGTTCCCCAACTTCAGTGGCTTGTGAACCCGATTAGAAATTATAGCGAAAAATCACTTTGTAATTTTTGAATCGTATTAAATAGGCCTTTTACTTCAAGCAACTTTTCAACTTTATGAACTTAATCCTTACAAGTAATCTGGATGTGACATTAGCAATCTTTTTCCAATTTCCATGCGTCATACGATCACTCTGCATGATAGGATCACAAAATTTGAATTGAAAAATTACGTGAAACTTATTAAACAACTTCCATTACAGTTCAAATAAAAAAAATACATTTCTATGATAATCAGATGCCGGCTATGTCTTCGTTGAAAACTAAAGGGTTTTGTTGATGCACTGATTTATAACAGTTTGAGAGAATCATAAAGAAATCAAAATGATATAAAAAACCAACCAATAAAAAAACTGATATAAAAACACTTAACATAAACAACACTTATCTTTCTACTTCATGCTCCTATTTAAGTTTACAATCTAAAACACACCCATCCTCCTGATGTCGGAATTTTTTTTCTTCCTAAAATGATGTAATTACAAATTTTATTTACTAAAATGGGTGTTTTGAAAATTATTTACCAAAATGGGTGTTTTGAAAATTATTTACCAAAATGGGTATTTATTAATAACTTTCATTTTCTCACACATAATATTATTGGAAAAAAAAGTTTTAGTTTTAATTAAATAATGTTATTTAGAAGGGTTAAATGTTTTCTTAAAATAATTTTAAATATAAAAAACAGATATCAATATTTGAGACGATAACATTCATTTTATCTACTATTGTTACGTGAAATTTTATCATATATTTATTTTTTCACACATTCATTCAAATATTTAAAAAAGCAATAACTTAAATTAATAATGTTAAGTATTTACTAGAAAACTGAACAAAAAATAAGGTATTTAAATCAATATATGTTCAAAAATTTAAAGATAAACCATTTAATTTTTTTGCTTGATCATGATAAATCGTTTTAATGCATTTGTATTTTGATTAAATTAGTTACAAACGTGTTCCAAAAGTATATATGTTTAAAAATTAAACGACAAAAAATGTTTGTAATTTTGTCACAGAAATTATAAGAAATTGATAAAAAGAGTACAAACATCACGTAATGTTTATAAAAGAACTGTAAAACAATAAAAAAATATTTTTAAACTATGACAGATCCATTAGTTTTTTTAATAAAATTCTTATAGATTTAAAACAAAATGTGTGATGCATATATTATACTTGTTTGTACGTCTCAAATATTAATAATATTTTTTGTATTTAAAAAAGGTTTTAAAAAAATATTCGTGACGAACTAAAAAAATTTAAAAGAAACTCTTTTTAAAGTGGCAGGTCAAAAAAATTGGTTTTTTGAAACATTTTATTTTTAACCCATTTTAAGAAATACTTTTGAAAACACCCCTTTGGTAAATAAAATTTCTAACACCACCATTTTAGTAAAAAACTCCTACACATCATCATGACTTACAACGAGAAACGTTGTTTCGCGAAATGTTAGACGAATATAGAGAAATTTTCCGTAAACTGCATGATGATGTTGAAAAACATCTTAGAACGCAAATCACAAATTGCCCAGCTACGTGGTTGGGAGTATGATTTATAAATTTTTAGTTTAAGTAATTTTTTATTTATAATGTTTTTATTTAATGTAGTTATAAATTTTTGTTTGTAATTTTTTAAAATTTATGTAGTTATTGTTAAAAAAATTTATTATGGCATATCATATCATGAGTGTTCCCTTCAAATTTGAGGGAGTGATGTAATGTGAGATGACAACATATGATTAATGAGTATACGGTGTAGTGTGGTGAGAATGTTCTCTCCACCTTTTTGTCATGCACATTGAGCTATATATGAAAACTAAAAAAAAGGAAACTAACAAATAAAAACAATCAAATTAATTTACAAAGAAAATCAACCAAATGCATCACTCAAACATCTTAAGTTAGAGTCAGATTGTGCTAAAGGTTCTAGCAAACACACCGACAATTTCAGCAAATACATAAGAAATTTCAACCATTTATCTCTTCTTGATCTAAGAAACACAAATAGCAGACAAAACATCAAATAGGTAGGCCCTAAACAACTCTCTCGTCATAAACAATCGAAAACACGAGCGGAAACGAAGTCACCTGCGAAGCAAAGAATAATAGGAACACCATTATCAATAAGAACAAACAAAAAATAAACGATGTACAAAGCGGAAAAATAAAAAGAAAAAATCAAACCAATTAAATGGGCAACTTTCTCATATAATGTATTCTTCCATTCAATATTTGTCACTATGGAAAATCTCTAATGTCATTATCACCAGTTGACCCGCTACCCATTTTACAACGGCATTCTTTCAAGTTTCCTTTCATTTCAATCAAATTTCTATCCAGTTGTCTTCTGTTTACTTCTTCTATCTGATTGTCTTCTAGTTACTTCTTCAAAAATAAATATCTTCCCAAATCCATTTAGAACATTTCTAAAAAACTATAGATTCAATCAGATAAATTAAAATAAAAATATATCAAATAATTGCACAAATAATCATAATCTGTTAGTAAAAATCAAGACTTGATCGATGTCCCATCCAAAACAGATTATCACATCAGAAAGCAAACTCAGACAACAACACAAGCAATCAAATCAGATACATAAAAACTTACGAAAAATCAATAAGATCTAAAATCTTAACTTCACTTTGTCGGTGAACCAGGCTAGGGTACACTACTAGAAAACTTAGACAACTAGAAAACTGGGGTTTCACTAACGGATAGTTTTGTAGGTACTCCATCGGTGATAGTGATTGCCGAAGAAGAGTTTAGGCGGACGATATGAATCGATGAAAATTGCAAAAAAAAAACAAGGCAAGGAGCCTATACCTTTACCCTACCTAATAGTAGTAAAGATGTGTAAAAAAAGAACAAAACATGTATAAGATAAACGTGTAAAGTAGAAAAACTCAACATTTCAATTTTATATCGAAACTAAATTGAAAGGATTAATTCCTAAAACATCCTTTTGGCTAAAAACTTTCTTCAAATTGACCCTTTGACTTTAATCCTCACAAAATGTTCCATCTAAATACTAGTGGAGCTGCCTCTATTTTGGTCAAACAAGAGCGGAACCTTCCATTTTAATTACGATTATTATTAAAAAATATACAAATATACAATTATATTATAATTTTATATATATCACTATATCGTATTTGGCTTACTATATACAAATATACAATACAATTTATATATATACATACTAGACAATTGACCCAGTAACGATAGAACCTAGAGGCTCGAGAAATCATCACAAGCTTTTGAAGAAGTATTTGCACGAGAACTTAGAATCCGCACGAGAACTTAGAATCCGCGCGAAAAGTTTGTTCTCGTGCAAGAACCTATCGGTTTAGTTAAATATAGGTTTTTATTGTTTAGTTGAAAGAACACTTGAAAACTATCACTTGTAATCAAAGTTATCACATAGAAATATATTGAAGTTATCACATAGAAATATTTATGAAAGCTAAATAAAGACTACCAAGTCTTTCATAACCACGTCCAAATTGATTATGGATGACTAATTCTTGTATAGACCATAACTCTTTCTAACTTGAAATATTATAATTGTTTATTTATGTGTGTATTATATAATTAACTCAAACCGAATATTATGTACGTATGTGTATAACTTTGCATGGCAGTTAAACACTAACTGCTAACCATCACCTTTCTCATGCATACACATGGTTGTAAAGATCGACACAATTGTAGACTATTAATAGGTTACCACAATTATCCAAAGATTCAAGTTTCACGTAAGATCAAGAAATTAAATCACCATGACTAGTGCAATTAAGTAACATAAAATAACCCCCACAAGAAACCATTTACTTGTGAAGGTATAACATAAGATCATACATAAAAGGACATATAAATTAATAAAGAACACAATGTTCTGATTCATAAATATATATATATATATATATATATATATATATATATATATATATATATATATATATATATATATATATATATTATGCAGTTGGGTATGAGGCCCTCTTTGCAATGCCGCAGAGTCCCTCCTGAGAATCAACATCTCTTTGCATTCGAATATACCCTTCTTCTCCCCAAGTTGTACCCCATGAGTTCTTCACAAGCCAATACTTGGTGCCATCATCATCCGTCCCATATCCAACTGCTGTAACACCATGGTCTAGGTTGGTTCGACATTCTCCTGTGAAAACACCACTTTGGTAATGTTGGAAGTCTGATCCACCGGCATCAATGGCTACAGAAACTGGTTGCATAGCTACAGCCTTGAGCAATGCCGCTTCATTGTTTGCAGGCACATCTTCGTGTCCAGTGATCTTAGCAGCATTCGACGATTCTTCTGTCGTTCTACATGTCCCTTCAGTTCCTTCATACGGATAATCAGCCTCCGATGCTATGCCGTTGTTTTGTACGATGAATTTGAAGGCTTCATCCATAATGCCACCTTTACAGCCATTATTTTTACCGCTGGTGTCACAATCAACTAGTTGTTGCTCTGATAATGATATAAGTTTCCCTGTAGACAATTGATGGATTCCTTCTACTGCTGCTACTGCTGAAAAAGCCCAACAGGATCCTGTATAACATATAAAAAGTAATTAGATCAGAAATTGACATAGTATATATGTGTTTAGAGCATGACAATTTGGTTACTTACCACACTGGCCTTGATCCTTCACTGGCGTGACAGCCCCTTTCTTCCTCCAGTCTAGTGATGATGGAACTGATGTCAAATTTTCAAACCTAAAACCAGTAGTTGCAGGCTCAGCTGAAACCTGCTTAAAGCCGTTGTGCGACGCTCTGAATTCCTCATTAGTCATGTCAGTAAATGCATTGATGCCAAGCTTGTAAGACTTGCCCCCCTCACTGTTGAATGCCTCTATGCGCTCAAGGTTAGCCTTGAATATCTTAAAGCGCATTTCCTTTTCGGCTGCATCTTTGTAAACGCGTCCATGGTGAGCCATCCACTGCTCATGTTTCTCCACCAAGGACGCGTTACGCAAGGAGCGCGAAGTGGCTTCCATACTTAATACTCCCACAAGGAGAAGTATTATAAAGGCCAACGTCCTAAGAGCCATGTCGATCTTGCTAGCTGCAATAGATTAATTAATAAATTGTTAGCTGGTGTACAAACTGATGCATGAAAAAGGAGATTTATAGAACTAATTTATAGATGATTGTTTAGGATATTAGTTGCATTTTCCAGGAAGCTAGTGGGATTTCCGTGCAAAAAGGTTTATTCTAATCAATTGTGATGAGTTGCATGATTGTCGCAAGGACAAATTACATATCTATTTTAGTTTCTACCATCATTTTCTATATAATCTATCTTTTCTTTTTTCGCTAACCATTTGTATAATTTGTGTTGTTATATTGATTAAATAGTAACTATTTTATTTAATTCTTACTCAAATGTAAACGAAAATTGGTTAATTCTTATCCCATATAGGACGAAGATAAACCTTAAAATGGGTTTATGAGTGACCCACCCGGCTTTGTTAATAGCTACATAACGTGTGAATGATCTCTTGTCATAATAGTTTAAGAGGGAGGTGGAAGTTTTGCCTATTTTAAAAGTTTAAGTTTCAAACCTTTATTGATGAATTAATACTAAGTTGGTGTTATCAACTTCTAATTATTAACACGTTCTTCAAAACCGCTCTAAAAATGGGTCTTGTTTTATGGAGTGATCTCAAAACCACATCAAAAACACTTTTTATATCACTTTAAAATAATGATCCTGTACTAGTGATTGCAGCACTAGGGTGACAGTTCAATATAGATGCATAAAGGGTGATTGTTATTTAGACTAACAATAAAACTAATCGTTCAGGTTTTAAGTTGATTCGACTCACAAAGAAAAAGAAGCGACATGGCTTCATTTGTTCGGAATGCAATTTTTTACACTAATTAATGGGTTCAAAAACTTTCTTTTAATGATGAAATTATGATAAGTTTAAATTCAAAAACTATTAAAATAATTCATTATTTGAGGCTTCTTGTCAACATGCATGATTATAATTTGTTATAAAAATCTACTATATAAAGTAGGGTTTTGCTATTGAAAATTTTCTACAATCTTTTACAACATATTTTGCTACAGATTTTAAATTTTTCTACAATCTTTTACAACATAGTTTGCTACAGATTTAAAATTTTTCTACAATCTTTTACAACATATTTTGCTACAGATTTTTTTAAGACGTTATTTACACCATAAATTCATCACGATAGGCATAATTTAAAAGAAAACTGATTTTCGACATTTAAAGCAGATTTGGTTTTGCTCTTTCAAAGTGATGTCGTTTCTTTCTGAATATTTTAATAATATAATTATTTTTAAACTTATTTTGTTTTTATGTTATAATTTTTAATATATAATGGTTTATAAAATTACGACCATTATGACATATTTACTTTAATTTGCGTTTCAACATCACGATCATCTAAAAGTGAGTTGTGTCAAATATAATTGATTTTAAATATATTTATTCACTACTAGAAAAATAAAAAATTGCTACCGAAAAAAAGAAGGTTGCAAAATTTACGACCTTTTTGCGACCAAATCCAAAATGGTTGCAAAATTAGCAACCGAAATCAAAAGGGTTGCAAAATTAACGACCACTGAAAATTCAATAGCAAAATGGTTGCAAATTTAACGACCAAACAGGAACAGATGACAAAATGGTTGCTACATTTGCAACCGTCCAATGGCGGTCGCAAAACAAATGCAAATAAATTAAAAAAATAAAAAAAGAAAAATGTTAGTACCCGTGGCAAAACGGTCGCAATTCCCGGGATAAAAAAATGGTCGATAAGATTCTAGGGTCTTCTGCTTGTTTCAATCAGAGATTGCCCTTTCGTTATTGCAGGTCTTCTGCTTGTTTCTATCATTATCTTCATCTTTCTCATATCCTTCATCAATCAATGAACCACTCTACTTATTCGAAGAAACATATCGATAGATTTAGCATTGTTTTGCTTCAATTTTGTAATTCTAGGGTTTCGTTTCGTAGATTTTGGAGATGCTTTCGAAGATCCTTTTCTCGGAAATGTTCAATTCTCTCTCTCAATTCTTTTTAATTTTTTTTGTGACATCAAAATTCGTTAACGCCACTTTGATGTTTATTTAGTTTCTTTTACGAAAGCTCTAGCTGGAAAAGGTACACGTATAAATAACATTCAAGCTTGTTTAAAATTGCATGTATAAGATATTTATATAGTTAAATTTTTTATTTTACGAAACCGGTCCTGTCGTGGAAGAAAGTTCATTCCAATTAAGTAACACCACTTGCGGAAGAATCTTCATTTTAATTAAATGACACCTCTTGCATCATTATCGTTGATTTTGTAACGAGGCAAAAGGAAAACTACATTGTCTATTTTTGTTGCATCATTATTTTTCATACAATCTATCTTTTTTGTTTAATCATTATGTCTACAATATACATTTGCATAATTTGTGTTGTTAGAATTGGTTAGATGATTAAACACAAAATGAGTTTATTGGTGAGTATCACTTTTCAGGGTTTTGTTAATGATTATGCTATGATAGCTTCTTAATACTCTCATGTTATATACTAGTTTAAAATATTATATTGCTTTATTAGTATAGATTCGTGTTGTCGTAGTTGAATAAAAAACATGTTAATATTAAAAACTTAACCACCTATAACTAGTATGGATAAGTAAGAGTCGTCTTCATAGAGAATTGCTAGAAAATGTAAAACTTTATACCTAGTCCTAGATACTCGCATTAGTGACTAAGCGTCAGTCCCGATTGTATGACACAATCAGGGACTAAATTTCAGTCTCCCCTACTTATAAATTTAGTCCTTAGTCCATCCCTCCATGTCACACCCTCAATTTCTACGAGCGGGGTTTTACCGCGAGGCGTGTGAACAAACCAGGATCTCAGTAATTAGTTACTCGGAACGACTCTATATGCAAAATTTCAACAAATCAGAGTTTAAATCTTTAAAATATTTGCGGAAGCGTTTTATAAATAACCCAAACATAAGGTACTAAAGGTAAACTGCGCAAAACACGCGCCCTAACCAAAATACGTAAGTAAATGCTAAATTAAAAGTAAACAATGTTTCATGCTTGACACGTGCGTGCTCCTATGGGCAGCTGCTAGAAACGACCTGAGAAAAGCATACTAAAAATATCAACACGATGGTTGGTGAGTTCAAGAGTTTGAAATCAATCATAAGCAGTAGCGTTAGTAAAAACATAAACAAGTGTATTGAAATAGATAGCTAGTCTAATTTCATTAGTAAAGAGCAATAGTGATTTTGCGATCGAAGCTGACTATGTTTGTCTGTTTGCCTCCCGCCACGACATACCAGGTCGTGACGCTGTTAGTAGTTTAGGACAATATTGAACCCGTTGACTTTCGGTCACCCTGGTGGGACTTGTCAGACCCAGTAGTACTACCCAAAATTTCCCGTTAGATTCATTAATTAACGATCCAAAATTATGAGGACTTTCTATGATATAACCCACTATGTCTTACCAAACACATGTTATATCAGTAAAGCGTTTTAAAAACAAGTATGCTTTCTCCCCCAAAAAGAGAAGTAGTAAAAGTGGGGCATTAAACTCACCTGGTGCGCAAACGAATGATTGTAAATGCTACTGATGAGTGAAAAGACAACCCTTCAAAGGTTACCTAGAACACACAAGTACATAAGTACGTGTACACAGAAAATTTAACAACCCTAAGTGCTCAATAACCACATTGACCCAAGGTTTTGGAAAACAAGACTCATTTGACCAAGTTGACCCGTTTGACCAGTTGGTGACATGTCAAGTTAAATTCTTGTTTGATCAAGTACAACAATTCATCATACATGATTATCACACAAGTTATTCACGTATGTCACATTACAAACCCGTAAGTGCTATAGAGCATATAAGAGTGATCAAGCAGAAGATTAAAAGGGGAGAGCTTGTAGACTTGCATTCTCCACCAAGTCTAGCTCAACCTGAAGTTGAGGTGAAGGTTGAAACCCCTGAGACAACACAACCTGATCGTAGAACTGCATCTCAGCCAACTTCATTTTCTGATCCGCAGCAGGGTTCTACTCTCTCTCCATCTGAACCTGTGAGAGAAGAGATCTCAACTAAGAGGGACACAACAAAACAATCTATTGCTGAAGACCAGTCCACTCAGTTGAAAACTTCAAAGAGGAGGAAAAGAATGGCCAGAAAAAGTGTTTCAAAGAAGGAGAAAATCAAGGCATCCACCTCCACACCTGAGGAAGTGTATGAAGAGGCTGCTCAACCAACTCCTATTTAAGTAGAGTCTCTTGCTATTGGAAGACCCATCTTGTCCTGGAGTTTTGCTGTCAATCCGGACAGATGGTATGTCATCAGAGATCAAGGAGGTCAAGATGTCTACTTCTGGCAAGACATGCTTGATCTTCCTCTACATGATCTCTATGATATGAGAAGATACTATGAAAGTCTGAAGGATCCTAACCAGATGATGAAGAGAGGCTTGGTCTTGATCCTAATGAGGACTATCAACATCTGAAGTACTTCTCTGTTTTGGTAGCATCAGCCTAAGGGGAGTTTGTAAGGTAATATCAGAAGATTATAAGGATGATGCAACCAAAGAAGTCAAAACAACCAAAGGTCTTCCTGCATACATGCACTGAATATACAAAGGTAGAAGTGCTTTGGAAGTTTTACACACTACATCAGAAAATACATTAAGTGTAAAATCTTCCGAAGCCAAAGTCCAAATCTTCCGAAGCCAAAGATGAAGTCTTCCGAAGCTTCAGAGACAAAGTCTTCCGAAGCCATTTTGCAGTGAAGACTGATTTCTTCCAAAGACAGAGAAAGACATGCTTTCTCTGATCTACTTTACATAAAGCTGACACACTTTCCGTTGCAACTCTGAAGACTCACTAACTTATATGAGTTGGTGAAAAGTTCATGCTTTTGTAAACTATAGATTAAGGTCTTTGTCTGTAACTTCCTACTTTTATACCTATAAACCTTTTTGTAATAGAAAAGGATGCGAGCTATGGCATGTCATAGTCACTGGTCAAAAGGCAATCTGCTTTTTGACTTTAGATTGATCTTGTTGTCTAGATTAGTCATTTCCAACTATCCTTCTAAGTATTGACGGTTGTAGGATATAGTATAAAGAGTCTCAGTTTCTTGTAATTTAGATATGCTTTGTAATACTTGTAATAGAACTTGAGAGCAATATACAACACTCCTTGAAAATGATATTTATGTGTTATTGTTGCTTGTTCTGTCTCGTTACTTACTTGTGTTCATTGTATCCTTATAATCAAACCTGGTTCCCTATTTGAACTTCTAAGTGTTCCAAGTCTCTCCTCATTATGAAAATGATTGTGTTTGGCACCCTAACTCGGTCCTGCAGTAACAGTCAACGAAACATAGACAAAAACACATTCAAATGCTATGAATGTGGACATCATGAACATTTTGCATATGAGTGTACATGTGGAAGGATAAAAGGGAAAAACAAGCGTCGAAAAAGAATTTGTTAGAAAGGACATGATGATAATCTTAACTTACTTTATACAAGATGCAAGACCATACTAGAATTAAGAGGGTGATTGTTGAACTTAATCCTAACTGTGGATTAGAAGTTAAATTAGATTAGTCGATGATTAATTGTTAATCAGAGGTTGGCCGCTTTGATTTCACCAAATCGGAGGTGCTAGGCACTAATCAGTCAAAATTGGTCAGAGTCGGACCTAGACGGGCCAAATTGTCCTAATCGAAGGTGTATCGACAACAAGAACCGTCTCATTTGACGATTCCGGCGACGAATTCCGACGCCGGTGACTGGAACGAGGGAAAATGAAAGATGGGGTTGAACTTTTGGTTCAAATGATTTAATTAAGTTTGCCTTTACATTTAACACCCTTAATATTCATCAAGTTACAACATATCCCCAAAAATTTTAAATTAATACCTAAAATTATAAATAAAATGTTATGTCTACACAAATTTGCAATATACACAAAAGTTTGATCGTAATAATTTCAATTAATCCTTATTAATCCCCAGTCGGTATCACACAACCCGATTAGCACCTAGTGATTGCCCCAATATTCTATTTGTAGTAAGTTGTAACTGATTTTTTTTACACTATGACTTTAAACACTTCCTGAAAATTAAAAAAAAACTCTCCAACAATTCAATAACCGGTTCAAGCTTCTTCTGGTTCGGTTCGAACCACCTGAATCCAGTTCATGAAGCAACTTGTTTAACCAAAGTTATTTAACGGTTGATTAGTATAATAAATAAAATATCTAACAATATTATTTCCATTAAAAAACCATCCCCATATGTAGAGATCATTAAGATAAGTTGGTTTATAGTTTGATTTGTTGCCTTATTATTGAATCTTAGGTAAAACTACATAAGATGCAAAGTAAGAACAATTGGTACATAGTTTCATTACATACCCAAGAATGTGGAATGAAAGCCTGGTAGAGGTCTTGTTGTCTAGTGGGTTCCAACAAAGCAAAACTGACTATTTCATGTTTATAAAGTCCATCAATTTTGTTTTAATTATTTTACTTGTGTATGTTGATGATATTATAATCACTAGGAATGAGAATCCAAAATTCAACACTTAAACAATGTCTGCAATCTGATTTTTTGATTAAAGACTTAGGCCTATTAAAATATTTTTTAGGAATTGAAGTCGTTCATACCAAACTAGGTCTTTGTCTGTCTCAATGCAAGTACTGCTTAGAACTGCTTGCTGAGTTTGGCATGACAAGCTGTAAACCTGTGAACACTCCGCTTGAGCAACATCATATAGTTGTAAATCTGTCCAGTTTGGATCATTCTCCTCTTCAAAACATTTCTGAGTCTCACAAACTTATTGAAAAACTCATTTACTTTTCTCATACTAGGCCTGATATCTCTTATTCTATTCAGTTTCTTAGTCGGTATATGCATATACCCACTGAATTTTACTTAAAACTGGCTTTAAGGTTGTTAAGATACTTAAAAAAGACCCCTGGTCATGGTCTTCTATTTTCCAAATCTGATTCCTTCACTCTATCTGCCTTCGCGGATTCTATTTGGGGAAAGTGTTTGGAATCTTGGAAGTCTATCACAGGGTTTTGTGTTTTTTTAGGGAATTAATTAGTCTCGTAGAAAAGTAAAAAGCAGAGTACAGTGTCGCGGTCCTCAGCTGAGGCTGAGTACCGTGCCATGTGTACTGCTACGTGCGAAGTTATTTGGCTGGTTAATATGCTTAAAGAGCTGTCTATTACTGTTTCCTTGCCTGTTCCCTTGCATTGTGACAACAGTGCAGCTCTGTTTATTGCTGCGAATCCTGTGTTTCATGATAGAACCAAGCACTTTGAGCTTGATCTTTTTTTCTTACGGGAAAAAGTTTCCTCTGGGATTGTTGACACTGTCCCAACTGTCTCTAAACAGCAACCTGCCGATATATTTACTAAGGGTTTACTTTCGAAACAACATGATTTTTTGATAACTAAACTTCACATGTTTAACGTTTTTGGATATTGAATTATGGGGGGATGCTAAAAAGTATAATTCAACATTTCCTTTTTTAGTTTCTTTCTTTCTTTGTTGCTGTTGGGCTTTTTTGTTGTGTAGGTTGCTGGGCTTGCCTGTTGCTGGGCCGCTGCTGATTGTTGCTGGGCTTGTAGCTGATGGGCCGTGCTTCTAGGGTTCGGGTTTATATGCTGCCTGTGCTGTGTATCCATGAATTGAATCAATCTTATCGCGCTCTCTCTCTCGAATACTCTCAATCGTTCACACTCGGATGCTTTGATCTCTAGTCATCATATTGATGATTGTTCTCTGAATCATCTACATTCTTTCTTCATATCATTACATTGATGATCTGTTGCGTGTTTTTGTATGTTTTATTGTACCCTAGTATCTAGGGTTTGTGTTCTTCGAGAGTTCTTTTCGTAGTTTTGTATTTCTGACACAAGCTTCTAATGGAAAGATAAGGATTGATGATCCTGAAAGTTGACATTATGGTAAGGCACTCGGTGATGGGAATCAAAGATGTGATTGGGGTTAAGGAGGAGGTTTTGAAAAAGGAGGATGAGGTCATGAAAGAGGTAACGGTCGACAAAACATAGACAAAAACACATTCAAATGCTATGAATGTGGAGAGCATGAATATTCCTAACTGTGGATTAGAAGTTAAATTAGATTAGTCGATAATTAATTGTTAATCAGAGGTTGGCCGCTTCGATTTCACCAAATCGGAGGTGCTAGGCACTAATCAGTCAAAATTGGTCAGAGTCAGACCTAGAAGGGCCAAATCGTCCTAATCAAAGGTGTTCCGACAACAAGAACCGTCTGATTTGACGATTCCGACGACGAATTCAGACGCCTGTGACTGGAACGAGGGAAAATGAAAGATGGGGTTGAACTTTAGGATCAATTGATTTAACTAAGTTTGGCTATTCACATTTAACACCCTTAATATTTACCAAGTCAACTTATCCCCAAAAATTTTAAATTAATACCTAAAAAGTATAAAGTTAATGTTATGTCTACACAAATTTGAAATATACACAAGTGTTTGATCGGAATAATTTCGATTAATCATGACTAATCCCTAGTCGGTATCACACAACCCGATTAGCGCCTAGTGATAGTCCCAATATTCTATATGTAGAAGTTGTAACAGATTTTTTTAACACTGTGATTTTAAACACTTTCTTAAAAAAAAAACTCTCCAACAATTCAATAACCGGTTCAAGCTTCTTTTGGTTCCGTTCGAACCACCTGGATCCAGTTCATGAAGCAACTTGTTTAACTGAAGTTATTTAAGGGTTGATTAGGAATATAAATAAAATATCTAACAATATATTTCCATTAAAAAACCATCCTCATATGTAGAGATCATTAAGATAAGTCGGTTTATAGTTTGATTTGTTGCCTTATTATTGAATCTTAGGTAAAACTACATAAGATGCAAAGTAAGAACAATTGGTACATAATAGTTTCATTACATACTCAAAAGTAAAAACAATTAAAGGAAATTAGTAATATTATTCTAGAATGCAACAATATGTTCCTTCCTGGAATAATAAACTCTTAAACTACACTACTAATATCATTTTCTACAAGAGGTAAGGAGCATCTTTATTAGTTTACTACGATGTCTGGGCCGTTGGCGACATTGTTAGCGATACTTGAGATTAATATGCAAACGACTAAGTTGTCGGGTAAGCGCCTCGCATGGCAATACCACACAATCCTTCTGGCATATTAACATCCCGCTGCATCATTATATATCCATTATGACCCCAAGCAGGTCCCCATGAGTTCTTCACTAACCAATATTTTATCCCTTCATGTATCCCATACCCGACCACAGTAACATCATGGGTCAAATTCGTTCCACAATGTTGTGTCAAAACTCCACTCGAGTAGTACCCGAATTCATAACAAGTTACATCTATGGAAACCGATACTGGTTGTTTGGACACAGCCATCAGCAGTGCTGTTTCATTGTTGGGTGGTACCATTTCATAACCAGTGATGGTGGCTGCATGAACTGCTTCATTAGTCGCGATGCACGCTTCATCTGCTGCATGGTAAGGGTAAGCATTTTCGCTGTTTATCCCATTTTTCGCGATATAATCAAAGGCACTTTCCTTATATCCTCCCATACACCCTCCACTTCCATTTCTGTTACAGTCCACTAGCTGTTGCTCAGATAGTGACACCAATTTGCCTGTTGTAAGTTGTGTAATTCCTTCGACAGACGCAATTGTCGAAAAAGCCCAACAACTTCCTATAAAAGTGTACAAGAAAAGAACAAATTAAAGGTTTTTATAAAAATTTGTGAAAGTTATTAAATTGATTTACCACATCCAAACTGCTGCTTGACTTCTGTAACTGCTCCATTCTTCCTCCAGTCTATTTTTTGTGGCACTTCACTCACATTTTCATATTTAAATGATGTTAATCGCGTAGATTTCAAATCGTATGGCTCCTTGTGCCCATTATTATAGGCCTTGAATTCGTCCTCTGTTAGGTCTGCAAACTGGTTAATAGCCAGTTTATAAGACTGATTTCCAAAAGAGTTGAATGATTCAATGAACTCCACATTTTTCTTGAATATTTTGAGGCGCATTTCCTTCTCCGTGTTGCTGTTATATACACGACCATATCGAGCCATCCAAAGATCATGTTTTTCTGACATGTAAGCATCACTCAAAGTTCTTGATGTTATTTGACACACCCATGTTCCAAGAATTAGAAGGATATAAGGAATTAGTATTTTCTTATGTGATAGACCCATGGAGAACTGTATTGTTACAATTCATCAGTGTGTGGTGATCTTTATAAGCTAGTAGAAATGAATGTTTTTAGACTGTAATCTTGGTGATGATCAATTAAATGTGCTAGCAAAAGACTAGTAATATTATGGAAAGATTATGTAATTTAACAGCAAATGTTTGATTGTCATTATCATATGGAATATTCTGATGATATTTTAATTGATTTGTTTAATAACATTTTTGGAATTATGTTATTCACATTATCATTATCATTCAGTAATATATTCCTTTGTAGTAAAAGAATTGTTAGGTCTATCATAGTCATTGAGACAATCTTATATTCTTTTGAAGCCGTAGTTACTTAAGTATCTTAATTTATCTATGTCACTATAAATCATTTCACAGTATTATTCTCATTATAAATCAATTATTTAATCACAGATAAAGAAAATTAAGTTATTAGTTTGATCTGGTGCCTGATTATTGAGAAATAAATTAGCATTTATGCAGATCTTCTTTATGAACATTTTTTTATCACAAAATCGTATTGGGATCTTTATTTGGTAAATTTATATAAGAACAATTTATATGGTATGTAGAATTATTTACATGATTCTAGTTAACGGTACATCATAACCTCTAAAACACCACTTGCCTGCGTAAATTATGATTTACTTGATTTTCCGATAGCAGATTCTTCTAATAAAAGAATTCCTTACAGGCATTAACACATGTCATTACATAAATGAATCACATAACTACGATCTTAATTATATTGGATGTAGGTTTAATTTTTTTAAATATTCAAAAGTAAAACAAATAAAGACAATTAGTTATTTATTTCTAGAATGAAACAACGCGTTCTTTCTTGAATCACATATGAAAACTGATCAATTGATTATATCTGTAGAACATTGTTTTGGACTAATTAGAAGTCATTAAGGTGTATCGTTATTCCTTAACACAAAGTTATCAAGGTTAGGTGACACTAATCCGCATAATCAACAAACAATTAAGCTGTCGGGAATGAGCCTTGCATGGCTATTCCACACAGCCCCTCTGGCGCATTCACATCCTGTTGCATCATCATATATCCATTCATACCCCAATCCGCGCCCCACGAGTTCTTCACTAACCAATATTTCAAGCCTTCGTGTGTCCCATACCCGACCACCGTAACATCATGGGTCAAGTTTAGCCCACAATATCCAGTAAAAACTCCACTTGAGTAGTACTTGAAGTCATCACCATCTGCATCTATGGAAACTGATACGGCTGTTGGGACACAGCATTCAGCAGTGCTGTTTCATTGGCTGGTCATAACCTGTGATGGTGGCCGGGTGAACTGCCTCGTTAGTCGCGATGCACGCCTCGTCGGCTTCATGGTAAGGGTAACTATCTTCGGTATTTATTCCATTTTTCACGATATATTCAAAACCATTTTCTTTGTTTCCACCTTTACACCCTTGGTTTACATCGTTTCGGTTGCAATCTATAAGCTGTTGCTCGGATAGGGACATCAATTTGCCTGTTGTAAGTTGAGTAATTCCTTCCACAGCAGCGATTGTCGAAAAAGACCAACAACTTCCTATTAAAACATAACATTTTAGAACAAACAAACGTATTTAATAAGGTCCCACTCATAACAAGCTATTAATAGGGTATGTAGATGTTGAGAAGAGGACAAAAGTGTTAAACATGAAGTATCAAATAATAATAAGAATAAATTATAACATAGATAATAATAATAATAAGTATCAAACATACAAATACTATAAATACTACAAATGTAGAGAATAAAGACAGAAACAATTAAAAGTACTAATAATAATAAATACCCTATCAATAACAAAATGTTACGATAAAACTACCAAAATGAAAACCGATTACAAGAATAAAATAAAAATAAGAGAAAGAAAATATATATGATTTTGTGGTTTAACTAGATTGCATGTTTAGTCTTTAAAATTTTAAAATAAAAAAGTTAGTACAAAATTTTGTATGCATGTTGCATGTTTGGTTATTAGATTTTAAAATTAAACAATTATTTCAACTTTTGTACATGTGTGCGCTACATTTTTCGTCCCAGACGTTAAATCGCTTTGGTTTTTGTAAAATGCCTAAAAACCACCGGGATATTATGTCAGGGATCAAACGTTCTACTTACCCATAAAAGTTTAATCTAACTTTTTAATTTTAGATTTTGAAAACCAAAAATACAATCGAATCAAACTTCAAGTAAGATTAATACAATTTTCTCCATAAATAATAATTACTTTCAAAGTTTGGAGTTGTGTTGTTGAATGTTGACTTACCACATTCACCTTGATTCTTGACTTCTGTAAGAGCACCTTTCTCCCTCCAGTCCATGCTATATGGCACTTCACTCACACTTTCATATCTAAATGGTGTTGATAGAGATGATTTCAAAATGTATGCATCCTTGTGCCCATTCATATAGGCGTTAAATTCATCGTTTGTTCGGTCTGCAAATCTGTTGATAGCTAACTTGTACGACCGATTTCTAAAAGAGTTGAATGACTCAATGAACTCCACATTTTTCTTGAATATCTTGAGGCGCATTTCCTTCTCCGCATTGCTATCATATACGCGATCATATCGAGTCATCCAGAGATCATGCTTTTCTGATATGGATGATGTTATTTGACACACCCACATCTCAAGAATTAGGAGAGAAAGAATCAGTAATCTCTCATGTGGTAAACCCATGGATTATTCTTGCTCTCACTAATGGTAAACTATTTTGTACAATTGAGAGTATGCATAAGTTTGTGTGATGTAATCTTCATATACTTGTGAAAATGCGTAATTTCTTCCTTGTAATCTTGGTGTTGATCGATAAAATCAGCTGGCAAAAAGCAGTATTATCATTTTAAGAAAAGATTACGTGACTTTTACTATTGTAGAGAATATCATGACAATAATTGATTCAATAACTATGAATAATTTACATATGACAATCATTCAGTGTAAATCGAAGTTATGATATAAATACATGCTTTAGTTGTTGATCAGATATATGTGACCATCGAGCCAGTTTTTCCATCTGTAATTGAAACTAAAATTATATAAATAAGAGAGTTTATATAATTAACAGGTCTTTGAGTAATCTGGAGTTCGTGAAATAATTGGTGCAAGTGACATGAATCAATTATTAAGGAGACAGGAATGCTTACTCGTTTCGGAAAACAGGAGCTATAGAAGCGAGTAGAATAAAAAGGAAGACAAAATTTAATAACTAAAGGCATTATTATTTTTCAATAACTAAATAACAGGATCTATGATTCAATTATTAAGGAGACATGGATGCTATGGATATATTATTCTTCCATAGGTTTTATTATTTTTTTCTTTTTTCAATATAAGCGGGTAAAAAAATAATATCAAATAACTAATAGTATTAGCGATGACGTGTCGTCGCTACTAAGCTTTCAGGGAGCGGGAGACTTTCTCCGCACGGCACAAAACTATAATGCAACAACAAATCGAAACAAAAACTGGAAATTGTTCAACAAAATTCAAAAACCTATATAGGCGACATGTCGTCGCTATAGCTTGAGATATAGAAACGACACGTGTCGTCGCTATAGCTTGAGCTATAACGCTATAGCGACGACACATGTCGTTGCCATTAGGTGTAGCCTTTATAGGATTTGTTTCTTGTAGTGACTATGATAATTAATTGTTAGATTAAATTAACATTTATTTAATTAGTATCAAGAGCAGGCTTCTCTAGTTCCCAGAATTGATAAACAAGATTAGTGGGACTTCTTGAAGCAATCAATCACTAGTTCCTAGCTAGATCTTCCTTGGGTTCTTTGACTAGTTGGCCCTAGTTCTCATTTGGTCGACTTCAATCGACCCTAGATCTATCATTGACAAAAGCAATCAGCCCTAGATCTCTTCACGGTGGCGCCTATAGGCTTTTATGCGATGACTAGATCTTGTAATCAATACTGGGTACTTTGAACTTGATTCTCTGGGTACTTTGAACTTGATTCTCGATTCTACCAAGCTCTTATACCACTTTAAGTCCGAATTGATAATATATGGTTAATTCCTAATTTTATAACTAAGAAAAACCTAACTCGAAAACTTGATTACAACTCATAAATAACCTAAACTGCGGTTATGTACTTATAAGCTAAATCCAACTTGGTTAACAAGCAACTTAATCAACCTAGGACCAATAATTAGATACATATTCTAATTACATGGGAACTCATTCCATTAATCTAACTAGCATAATTAGTAATTCTAAACCAGAGTTGATTGACTTGTCAACTTGGGTTCCCCAACTTCAGTGGCTTGTGAACCCGATTAGAAATTATAGCGAACAATCACTTTGTAATTTTTGAATCGTATTAAATAGGCCTTTTACTTCAAGCAACTTTTCAACTTTATGAACTTAATCCTTACAAGTAATCTGGATGTGACATTAGCAATCTTTTTCCAATTTCCATGCGTCATACGATCACTCTGCATGATAGGATCACAAAATTTGAATTGAAAAATTACGTGAAACTTATTAAACAACTTCCATTACAGTTCAAATAAAAAAAATACATTTCCATGATAATCAGATGCCGGCTATGTCTTCGTTGAAAACTAAAGGGTTTTGTTGATGCACTGATTTATAACAGTTTGAGAGAATCACAAAGAAATCAAAATGATATAAAAAACCAAACAATAAAAAAACTGATTTAAAAACACTTAACATAAACAACACTTATCTTTCTACTTCATGCTCCTATTTAAGTTTACAATCTAAAACACACCCATGTCGGAGTTTTTTTTCTTCCTAAAATGATGTAATTACAAATTTTATTTATTAAAATGGGTGTTTTGAAAATTATTTACCAAAATGGGTGTTTTGAAAATTATTTACCAAAATGGGTATTTATTAATAACTTTCATTTTCTCACACATAATATTATTGGCAAAAAAGTTTTAGTTTTAATTAAATAATGTTATTTAGAAGGGTTAAAGGAAAAAGTTTTTATAAACCCAAATCTTTTTTTGGACCTGCAGTTTAAAATTAAACTTTTCTTCTAAAAGAAAATGTTTTTAGTTCTTCACAAATGTTTTCTTAAAATAATTATATATATAAAAAACAGATATCAATATTTGAGACGATAACATTCATTTTATCTACTATTGTTACGTGAAATTTTATCAGATATTTATTTTTTCACACATTCATTCAAATATTTAAAAAAACAATAACTTAAATTAATAATGTTAAGTATTTACTACGAAACTGAACAAAAAATAAGGTATTTAAATCAATATATGTTCAAAAATTTAAAGATAAACCATTTAATTTTTTTGCTTGATCATGATAAATCGTTTTTAATGCATTTGTATTTTGATTAAATTAGTTACAAACGTGTTCCAAAAGTATATATGTTTAAAAATTAAACGACAAAAATGTTTGTAATTTTGTCACAGAAATTATAAGAAATTGATAAAAAGAGTACAAACATCACGTAATGTTTATAAAAGAACTATAAAACAATAAAAAAATATTTTTAAACTATGACAGATCCATTAGTTTTTTTAATAAAATTCTTATAGATTTAAAACAAAATGTGTGATGCATATATTAT
The DNA here is from genome assembly GCA_025506505.1 of Flaveria sonorensis. Classification (NCBI taxonomy): domain Eukaryota; kingdom Viridiplantae; phylum Streptophyta; class Magnoliopsida; order Asterales; family Asteraceae; genus Flaveria; species Flaveria sonorensis. Next base: position 10,035,050 of record CM046429.1, read on the forward strand.
ACTTGTTTGTACGTCTTAAATATTAATAATATTTTTTTGTATTTAAAAAAGGTTTTAAAAAAATATTCGTGACAAACTAAAAAAATTTAAAAGAAACTTTTTTTAAAGTGGCAGGTCAAAGAAATTGGTTTTTTGAAACATTTTATTTTTAACCCATTTTAAGAAATACTTTTGAAAACACCCCTTTGGTAAATAAAATTTCTAACACCACCATTTTAGTAAAAAACTCCTACACATCATCATGAGTTACATTATGTAAACTAAGAATGTATACGTTTGCACAAATAACATAAACATATTACTTTTATACAGCACGACAAATACTTACTTACTTTAGGTTGGGTGGGAGGTGCACCCGCCGTGAGCGCATGGCGTGGGTTGGCGCCGAGCGGCCATCGTCGCCGCTCCTCTATGCCGAGTAATCCCCTTCTCACGGCATATACTCGCTGTGTTCCACACCCCTATATTACCATGGCAACTAGCTATTGCACCCCCACTGAACGACTATTTTTTAACACTATAAATACAATTAATTATCTCAAATTTTTTATAAAAATCTCAAGCATCTCTTCTACTCATTTCTAATTTTACACACTACGAAATCCAATAAAATATCCACCAAAAAGACATAGGCCGAAGGTGCGTATGGGTCCTAGTGAAGCGACTCCTTCTACCCAACCATTTAACCCATCACCCCACCATATACACCTTGTTGGCTTAACAAATTGTACGAATTGTCTCAACCATCTCCAACAATGCTCAAGTATCAAACCCCACCATCATACTACCACCCAATTATGTTCACGTATCACTCTCCACAATTTATGTAATACCAAAACATGTTAAATGCTTTTCAAAACCCACCCTACACGTAGGAGAAGAAGAACAGGAAGCCAAAGAAGATGAAGAAGTACATAACGAAGCATATGATGATATTCAGGTTTATGAAAGTGAGGATGAAGACATTCATGTGGAAAAAACCCCTCATCAAAATCTAAGTTGAAAGGTAAATCGAAGACCCGACAACTAACAAGCCTTGAGATGAAAATGAGAACATCAAAAAAGCGGTTCGTTTGGGAAGAAAGTATTTAAACGCTTAACATCACTTTTGGTGAAACGAACAGAACTATTGATCAATTGGATTCCAAACGTGGGAGAATGAGTTTGATGATGGGTCGTTTTAACGGGGTCTATATTCAAATGGTATATTTTTTACATTTACTTTTATATTAACTTTTTTAAATTATATTACAACATAATTAAATTTTATTTTTAAATTTGTAGAAACATCGCTGGGCAGGTGGAAGCAACGACGAGGACATCATCCTCAAAGTGTTAACTGAATACAAAAAGGTTTACAAGAATAAATGTTTTACAAGCATCAAGGATGGAAGGTTGTAAGAAACCATGTCAAACGAGAGCTCGTGGAGGTAATGGTTGTGGATTTTGGTACTCAAACAATAAAAAGGATTAAAACTTTAGAATCACGCCAATATGTAAGCTCAAATGAGCCTGTTTAGCCCCTCCCCAACCTCAACGAAAACACGACACCGACCGAGCCGAGACATAAAGGTAATCAAGTTGGGAATTCTTCAATCAAAATAACATTGAATGAGGCCATAAGCGATTACAAAGCAACAAGTGAGAAAGAAATGGAGCAAAGAAGGGAACAAGATGCGCTTCGTATGAAAGTAATTAAATTGTTATTGGCCTTCCTAGACTTACAACGAGAAACGTTGTTTCGCGAAATGTGAGACGAATATAGAGAAATTTTCCGTAAACTGCATGATGATGTTGAAAAACATCTTAGAACGCAAATCACAAATTGCCCAGCTACGTGGTTGGGAGTATGATTTGTAAATTTTTAGTTTAAGTAATTTTTTATTTATAATGTTTTTATTTAATGTAGTTATAAATTTTTGTTTGTAATTTTTTAAAATTTATGTAGTTATTGTTAAAAAAAATTATTATGGCATATCATATCATGAGTGTTCCCTTCAAATTTGAGGGTGTGATGTAATGTGAGATGACAACATATGATTAATGAGTATACGGTGCAGTGTGGTGTAGTGTGGTGAGAATCTTCTCTCCACCTTTTTGTCATGCACATTGAGCTATATATGAAAACTAAAAAAAAGGAAACTAACAAATAAAAACAATCAAATTAATTTACAAAGAAAATCAACCAAATGCATCACTCAAACATCTTAAGTTAGAGTCAGATTGTGCTAAAAGTTCTAGCAAACACACCGACAATTTCAGCAAATACATAAGAAATTTCAACCATTTATCTCTTCTTGATCTAAGAAACACAAATAGCAGACAAAACATCAAATAGCTAGGCCCTAAACAACTCTCTCGTCATAAACAATCGAAAACACGAGCGGAAACGAAGTCACCTGCGAAGCAAAGAATAATAGGAACACCATTATCAATAAGAGCAAACAAAAAATAAACGATGTACAAAGCGGAAAAATAAAAAGAAAAAATCAAACCAATTAAATGGGCAACTTTCTCATATAATGTATTCTTCCATTCAATATTTGTCACTATGGAAAATCTCTAATGTCATCATCACCAGTTGACCCGCTACCCATTTTACAACGGCATTCTTTCAAGTTTCCTTTCATTTCAATCAAATTTCTATCCAGTTGTCTTCTGTTTACTTCTTCTATCTGATTGTCTTCTAGTTACTTCTTCTTCAAAAATAAATATCTTCCCAAATCCATTTAGAACATTTCTAAAAAACTATAGATTCAATCAGATAAATTAAAATGAAAATATAACAAATAATTGCACAAATAATCATAATCTGTTAGTAAAAATCAAGACTTGATCGATGTCCCATCCAAAACAGATTATCACATCAGAAAGCAAACTCAGACAACAACACAAGCAATCAAATCAGATACATAAAAACTTACGAAAAATCAATAAGATCTAAAATCTTAACTTCACTTTGTCGGTGAACCAGGCTAGGGTACACTACTAGAAAACTTAGACAACTAGAAAACTGGGGTTTCACTGACGGATAGTTTTGTAGGTACTCCATCGGTGATAGTGATTGCCGAAGAAGAGTTTAGGCGGACGATATGAATCGATGAAAATTGCAAAAAAAAAAAAAAAAAGGCAAGGAGCCTATACCTTTACCCTACCTAATAGTAGTAAAGATGTGTAAAAAAAGAACAAAACATGTATAAGATAAACGTGTAAAGTAGAAAAACACAACATTTCAATTTTATATCGAAACTAAATTGAAAGGATTAATTCCTAAAACATCCTTTTGGCTAAAAACTTTCTTCAAATTGACCCTTTGACTTTAATCCTCACAAAATGTTCCATCTAAATACTAGTGGAGCTGCCTCTATTTTGGTCAAACAAGAGCGGAACCTTCCATTTTAATTACGATTATTATTAAAAAATATACAAATATACAATTATATTATAATTTTATATATATCACTATATCGTATTTAGCTTACTATATACAAATATACAATACAATTTATATATATACATACTAGATAATTGACCCAGCAACGATAAAACTTATCGGTTTAGTTAAATATAGGAAACGATAAAACCTATCGTATTTGGCTCGAGAAATCATCACAAGCTTTTGAAGAAGTATTTGCACGAGAACTTAGAATCCGCGCGAAAAGTTTGTTCTCGTGCAAGAACCTATCGGTTTAGTTAAATATAGGTTTTTGTTGTTTAGTTGAAAGAACACTTGAAAACTATCACTTGTAATCAAAGTTATCACATAGAAATATATTGAAGTTATCACATAGAAAAATTTATGAAAGCTAAACAAAGACTACCAAGTCTTTCATAACCACGTCCAAATTGATTATGGATGACTAATTCTTGTATAGACCATAACTCTTTCTGACTTGAAATATTATAATTGTTTATTTATGTGTGTATTATATAATCAACTCAAACCGAATATTATGTACGTATGTGTATAACTTTGCATGGCAGTTAAACACTAACTGCTAACCATCACCTTTCTCATGCATACACATGGTTGTAAAGATCGACACAATTGTAGACTATTAATAGGTTACTACAATTATCCAAAGATTCAAGTTTCACGTAAGATCAAGAAATTAAATCACCATGACTAGTGCAATTAATTAAGTAACATAAAATAACCCCCACAAGAAATCATTTACTTGTGAATGTATAACATAAGATCATACATAAAAGGACATATAAATTAATAAAGAACACAATGTTCTGATTCATAAATATATATATATATATATATATATATATATATATATATATATATATATATATTATGCTTTTGGGTATGAGGCCCTCTTTGCAATGCCGCAGAGTCCCTCCTGAGAATCAACATCTCTTTGCATTCGAATATACCCTTCTTCTCCCCAAGTTGTACCCCATGAGTTCTTCACAAGCCAATACTTGGTGCCATCATCATCCGTCCCATATCCAACTGCTGTAACACCATGGTCTAGGTTGGTTCGACATTCTCCTGTGAAAACACCACTTTGGTAATGTTGGAAGTCTGATCCACCGGCATCAATGGCTACAGAAACTGGTTGCATAGCTACAGCCTTGAGCAATGCCGCTTCATTGTTTGCAGGCACATCTTCGTGTCCAGTGATCTTAGCAGCATTCGACGATTCTTCTGTCGTTCTACATGTCCCTTCAGTTCCTTCATACGGATAATCAGCCTCCGATGCTATGCCGTTGTTTTGTACGATGAATTTGAAGGCTTCATCCATAATGCCACCTTTACAGCCATTATTTTTACCGCTGGTGTCACAATCAACTAGTTGTTGCTCTGATAATGATATAAGTTTCCCTGTAGACAATTGATGGATTCCTTCTACTGCTGCTACTGCTGAAAAAGCCCAACAGGATCCTGTATAGCATATAAAAAGTAATTAGATCCGAAATTGACATAGTATATATGTGTTTAGAGCATGACAATTTGGTTACTTACCACACTGGCCTTGATCCTTCACTGGCGTGACAGCCCCTTTCTTCCTCCAGTCTAGTGATGATGGAACTGATGTCAAATTTTCAAACCTAAAACCAGTAGTTGCAGGCTCAGCTGAAACCTGCTTAAAGCCGTTGTGCGACGCTCTGAATTCCTCATTAGTCATGTCAGTAAATGCATTGATGCCAAGCTTGTAAGACTTGCCCCCCTCACTGTTGAATGCCTCTATGCGCTCAAGGTTAGCCTTGAATATCTTAAAGCGCATTTCCTTTTCGGCTGCATCTTTGTAAACGCGTCCATGGTGAGCCATCCACTGCTCATGTTTCTCCACCAAGGACGCGTTACGCAAGGAGCGCGAAGTGGCTTCCATACTTAATACTCCCACAAGGAGAAGTATTATAAAGGCCAACGTCCTAAGAGCCATGTCGATCTTGCTAGCTGCAATAGATTAATTAATAAATTGTTAGCTGGTGTACAAACTGATGCATGAAAAAGGAGATTTATAGAACTAATTTATAGATGATTGTTTAGGATATTAATTGCATTTTCCAGGAAGCTAGTGGGATTTCCGTGCAAAAAGGTTTATTCTAATCAATTGTGATGAGTTGCATGATTGTCGCAAGGACAAATTACATATCTATTTTAGTTTCTACCATCATTTTCTATATAATCTATCTTTTCTTTTTTCGCTAACCATTTGTATAATTTGTGTTGTTATATTGATTAAATAGTAACTATTTTATTTAATTCTTACTCAAATGTAAACGAAAATTGATTAATTCTTATCCCATATAGGACGAAGATAAACCTTAAAATGGGTTTATGAGTGACCCACCCGGCTTTGTTAATAGCTACATAACGTGCGAATGATCTCTTGTCATAATAGTTTAAGAGGGAGGTGGAAGTTTTGCCTATTTTAAAAGTTCAAGTTTCAAACTTTTATTGATGAATTAATACTAACTTGGTGTTATCAACTTCTAATCATTAACACGTTCTTCAAAACCGCTCTAAAAATGGGTCTTGTTTTATGGAGTGATCTCAAAACCACATCAAAAACACTTTTTATGTTACTTTAAAATAATGATCTTGTACTAGTGATTGCAGTACTAGGGTGACAGTTCAATATAGATGCATAAAGGGTGATTGTTATTTGGACTAACAATAAAACTAATCGTTCAGGTTTTAAGTTGATTCGACTCACAAAGAAAAAGAAGCGACATGGCTTCATTTGTTCGGAATGCAATTTTTTACACTAATTAATGGGTTCAAAAACTTTCTTTTAATGATGAAATTATGATAAGTTTAAAATTCAAAAACTATTAAAATAATTCATTATTTGAGGCTTCTTCTCAACATGCATGATTATAATTTGTTATAAAAATATACTATATAAAGTACGATTTTGCTATGTAATGTGGTTCTCGGTTTTTCTTTTGATATAAAAGTACGATTTTGCTATTAAGATTTTTCTACAATCTTTTACAACATATTTTGCTATAGATTTTAAATTTTTCTACAATCTTTTACAACATATTTTGCTACAGGTTTTTTTAAGATGGTATTTACGCCATAAATTCATCACGATAAGCAAAATTTAAAAGAAATTTGATTTTCGACATTTAATGTAGATTTGGTTTTGCTCTTTTAAGGTGATGTCGTTTCTTTCTGAATATTTTAATAATATAATTATTTTTAAACTTATTTTGTTATTATGTTATAATTTTTAATATATAATGGTTCATAAAATTACGACCATTATGACATATTTACTTTAATCTGCGTTTCAACATCACTATCATCTAAAAGTGAGTTGTGTCAAATATAATTGATTTTTAATATATTTATTCACTACTAGAAAAATAAAAAATTGCTATCGAAAAAAAGAATGTTGCAAAATTTATGACCTTTTTGCGACCAAATCCAAAATGGTTGCAAAATTAGCAACCGAAATCAAAAAGGTCGCAAATCAAAGACCACTGAAAATTCAATAGCAAAATGGTTGCTACATTTGCAACCGTCCAATGGTGGTCGCAAAACAAATGCAAATAAATTAGAAAAATAAAAAAAAGGAAAAATGTTAGTAACCGTGGCAAAACGGTCGCAATTCCCGGGATAAAAAAACGGTCGGAATTTTTTTTGGCAAAAAATTAAAAAGTTAGAAAATTAATATTAAAATATTAAATTTCATGGTCAATTAATCCCCTTTTGGTGATTGATGATAGTCAAATATGTAATTAGTTATTTTCTTTTAACTTATAATTAATAAAATTTAAACTTCTCTAGAGTTTAAATTAGTATATTTTATTATCGATTGTTTACTATTATAATTCTGATATTTAAGGTTTGAAACTTGTTACCGTTTACCATTGAAAGAGGTTGCGACCGCGTATGCGGTCATAGATCTTTAATCCTTTTCCCTCTCATTCTGAAATTCCCTCATTTAACCCTAAACTACAAAGCATTTGTTAAGATTCTAGGGTTGTCTTCTTGTTTCAATCAGAGATTACCCTTTCGTTATTGCAGGTCTTCTGCTTGATTCTATCATTATCTTCATCTTTCTCATATCCTTCATCAACCAATGAACTACTCTACTTATTCGAAGAAACATATCGATAGATTTAGCATTGTTTTGCTTCAATTTTGTAATTCTAGGGTTTTGTTTCGCAGATTTTGGAGATGCTTGCGAAGATCCTTTTCTCCGAAATGTTCAAGTCTCTCTCTCAATTCTTTTTAACTTTTTATGACATCAAAATTCGTTAACGCCACTTTGATGTTTATTTAGTTTCTTTTACGAAAGCTCTAGTTGGAAAAGGTACACGTATATAACATTCAAACTGCACCACACGGGTAAGCCCTGGCTTGCTTTAAATTGCATGTCTAAGATATTTATGTAGTTAAATTTTTTATTTTACGTAACCGGTCTTGCCGTGGAAGAAAGTTCATTCCAATTAAGTAACACCACTTGCGGAAGAATGTTCATTTTAATTAAATGACACCACTTGCATCATTATCGTTGATTTTGTAACGAGGCAAAAGGAAAACTACATTGTCTATTTCAGTTATCATTATGTCCACAATATACATTTGCATAATTTGTGTTGTTAGAATTGGTTAGATGATTAAAAACGAAATGAGTTTATTGGTGAGTATCACTTTTAAATATATACTCTCATGTTATATACTAGTTTAAAAAACCGTGTTTTATACGAGTTGATTTAAAATATTATATTAATAGTTAATAGTTAATATTTATAAATTATATTATAAATTTTAGATAAATATGATTCGAATTACGTATAATCTTAAGTAATAATATAATATATTATTTTTTAAACTTTCGTTTTTAAGAAAACTTTTTGTTAAAATGTTTTTTTAATAATTCTAGTATTTTTTAAATTTGTTTTGTAAGTATCATTTCAAAAAATCTCTGTATTAAAATTACATTTGTAAAATATTTTATAATTTTTATTAGTATTGATCAGTGTTGGTGTGGTTGAGAAGATAAAAATAATGTGTGAATATTAAAAACTTAACTATATAACTAGTATGGTAAGTAAGAGTCGTCTCTATAGAGAATTTTATACCTAAGAACTTTAAACACGAAACGAAAATACTAAAAAAGCAAATATATTTGAGTTTTTATTTAAGCTAGAAAGTAATTGAATGAAAATAATTAAGAAAGCAACAAACTTTATTATGGGTTTTGAAAACTATTAATAGAAAAGCAATCACTTTCGGGATCCGGGTTCAAGAATTAATAAAAAACTTGTTAACCTAGGTTGGAGAACACATAGGCATGAACTTGTAATGATCTAATTAAAGCAATTATCAAGGACAAGTTTTTAATACTAAGTCGTGCACACAACCACCAAATTATAGATGCCAAACAAGCCTCTACACCAAACTGTTCACGATGCAAGAAAACTGAAATCGAATGATAGTAGACAGATGTTTGAAACATAAATAATTCGTTTAAATTAACCAAACCACAATTGAATTTGTACTATTACTATCACACAATCCAATAAATCTAAGTTAAACAAAATTAACATGAGTCTTACCAGACCTCATCACCCGGAGATAATCACGAACAAGATTAGCCGCTCATGGGCATGATGGATCTTCCATAATGATTGGATATGGTTAAAGCTTGATTCAGGTGAACCTGTGACGAAAGGAACTCCCGAAAACACGTTGAAAACCTCTAAAATTCACAGGGGAGAAGTATCTTTTGAAACCCTAATGATTGGGTTCAAATAGAGAAGAAAATCCATAAAATATGGAGGTTGTTAAGGTGACCAGCATATCATACGCCCATCTCGGTATATCATACTCTGGGTGTGAAGTTGTATGGAGCTTGCTCACTAGATTCTATCTAGGATACGGTGACTGATACGGTGGTCAGCGTATGATACGACGGTGGATACGGTGGTCAAAGTATGATACGACGGTGGATACGGTGGTGCCTGATTGATTTGATTTGACTTCATTTTTTTGTGTAATTGCACATCCGGTCTTTCCACTTGCTCCTATACTTCCTTAAAGCTCCCAAAATATATACTTTTGTCTTCTAGCACCTGTAAACATTAACACCCTTAGTACACATGTTCGACACTAATATTTGTATAAAATAAAGAAATTAAACATTATAAGTATCGAATAAATACCCAAGATCAAGTATAGATTTATTAGAATAGATATTTTGTTTTTTTTTTTAAATTCAAAGAGAAATGACTAAAAAAATATTTTTAGCCATTTGTTGGTGTTTGTTTGTAACTTTACATAGCTTAAATTAACGTATATAGCTAACAATTTTTTTAAAACAAATAAAAAAATATAACCAGTTAGATCTTATTTTCTCATATAATATAATGCATTCTTCCATTCAACCTTTGTCATTTTCTCTTCTTTGAAAAATCTCTAATGTTTATTATCACCGGCTACCCATTTCACAACGGCAATCTTCCAAGTTTTCTTCCACTTCAATCAACTTCTTAGGTGGTTGTTTTCTACTTAATTCTTCAACAAGAAGTTTTTTAACAAATCCAGTAGAACATTTTTTGTAAAGTCTTCATCACGATCGATTTCACATATTGTTGCACTTGATAATCAAATTAAGACGGATGTGTGCTTGTGTGATATCAATGAACATTAAACAAACTCAATCGAATATTATTAATCAAATGATTATAATACCAAAGGAGTATACATCGTTTAAGCTCGTTCCACCCGAGGTGAGCTCCTCTCGGGTAGCCTATCACACAACCTTCTAATCTCTCACCCTTAGAGTATTTTTACAAAATGAACACACATAATGAAATACAAAGGAAAAACATCTATATATTATGGAGATGTTCTCGCGCGAGACCTTGATTTTCTCACGTGGCAACTCCAAGTTTTCGCGCGATGAGGTCTTTATCATTCATCTTGGAGTTCTCGCATCACTGTATTTCTCATATGATTTGAGTTTTTGCTTTTCACTTGATATTATAATTCATAAAGGCTAGGTCCTTACAATTTCCCCCTATGGATTATGATATCAAGTTGTGTTTGACTTTAACCACTCATCTTCATGAATTATCTGATCCTCGAGTATCTTTCACTTTAGTGTTCCCCATTAACTGTAACCTCCTCCTAATGTATAGCTTCATAAAGGATATCACATCTAAATAAAGATTAAACTATTCTATCTTGATTACTTACAACTTAAGATGTATTAAGCATATGACAAAGAGGTCCAACTTCCATTTTGGATTCCCGAAGAACCCGATTCTTCAATCCGATGACAAGATTCCGTGATGACGAACTAGATCATCTAAAGTATTCTTCCCCCTATGTAAGATGTCATAAGCTCATATTTTCAGAGCAAGAATACCAAACAATATTGATTCTTCACTTAATGAACCCGTTTGATCATTGTCCCCATTAGTAAGATAAGATAAGCCCATATTGTTAAGTTTCAATTTACGAATGACCTGAATCAAATGTTGTAGATATAGAATCTTGAACTTGATCAAACAACACAAAAACCCCTGTTTAAATACCAAACTTCAAATCATCCAACATCTTCCAGATATATAGACAGAAACACTTGTTTTAAAACCTTCAAATACTAACATGCTTTTGCATCTGGATCATGTTTTTGCATTTTGCAAAGTTTTTGCAAAAATTGAAATCAATCATGGTTTTTGTATGGATGAAGAAGTTTTCACATGGTAAAGTTTTTGCATGAGAAAATTTTCGTAAAAGACGGTTACTGCTACAAAGATTTTGCATGAAAATTTTCTCATGAAAAGTTTTCAAATGAAAAGTTTTTTCATGAAAAGTTTTTACGTGAAAAGTTTTCTTATGAAAAAGTTTTCTCATGAAAAGTTATCTCATGGAAAATTTTTTGCGTGGAAGTTCTCGCATGGAAAAGTTTTCTCTTGAAAAGTTTTCGTAAAATACGGTTATTTTCACAAAGTTCTCGCACGATGCAGTTACTCCCGTGAAAACTTCAACCAAAATTGACTTTTATGAGTTTGAATCACTTCTACAGTCTAAAATCTTTGTTTCCACCATCAAAATTCGAAGATACCGAGCGTAATGATGTAACAAAGCTGATTTCATATGTGTTCACCCTCGGTTTCACCTTCTTCTCCTTCGAAACTAGTCCAAACTCAATCTAAACCTTTTAGATCTTCAACCTCCATGTTTAACATCTTAATCGGATGATTGCGGAATGAAAATCCGTGTATCAAGAGCAACACCTTGCTCTGATACCAAATGTAAAGTCCTCATCACGATCGATTCCACATATTGTTACACTTGATAATCAAATTAAGACGGATATGTGCTTGTGTGATATCAATAAAAATTAAACAAACTCGATCGAATATTATTAATCAAATGATTATAATACCAAAAGAGTATACACCATTTAAGCTCGTTCCACCGGAGGTGAGCTCCCTTCGGGCAGCCTATCACACAACCTTCTGCTCTCTCACCCTCAGAGAACTTTTACAAATGAACACACATAATGAAATACAAAGGAAAAACATCTATATATATCATGCAGATGTATGATGCGAGTTGTCAGGCCTAATCAAAAACAATTTATAATGGTCCAAACTCACCTAAGATAGCTAGGGTAAGTCAGGTCGATCCATAGGGAATATGTGGAAAGTGTGGTTCAATTCATAAAGTTGGAAGCTTTATTGAATATACTTGTAAATTAACTAAATTGCAAAAAGTACTTGAGGATGAAAAGTAAAATTGATTGTAAATAATGATGGGAAAGAGTAATCCCCTCCAGGTTAAGGTTTACAACTTAGACTTACTTTGATAGTTAAAAGTGTGACCACATAGACATAACCGGGTTGATTTGGTTAAAGACAATAGATTGAATGAGATTATTGTTAATGAACTACTCGAATCATATCCTACGTTTGTATTACCCAAACCCATCCAAAATTGATGTTTCCAGATGAAAAGAAATCTAAAACAATCAAACTAAAACAATTGAATTGAAAGCAATACACGTATTTTAGAATCTCTACAGAATAAATAATGTTACGCAGCTTAAACTACCGTGTTCAAACATTAACTCAAGAAAAACCATCAGGAACAAGTCATAGTATAAACCCTAACACCCGGAGAAGATCATGGGTGGATTAGCCAAACATGTAAACGAAAAACAAATCAAAATCAAAGGTAAACATTGTATCTAACGTTAAAGATTCAAACCGAATGATAAAAACATAATCTTGAGCCTTGAAATCGCCTCCAGGAGCCTTTTGGATCACTTGGGGTCGTTCCTAGGGCTTGAGGACGGCTTGGAATGAAAGATCTCCCTGAAAACCTAATTTTTCGGCTTTATAAGTGATTTCAGCGCGTCGTGTACCGTAGGTCACTTAAAAACTGTAAGTTACGTTAGGGGCTTTCTGTTCAGTTTTTGAACTGATGAACCGTAGGTCATCTTTCCACCATAGGTTACGCTAGGGGGCTATACCGTAGGTCCTGTTTCCACCATAGGTTACGGTTGACCAGCTTTGTGCGATTCTTATTTTCTTCGTAACTTCTTCGTTCGGACTCCGTTTTCCTCCCCGTTTGCGGCCTCGTTCTCATAATTGAATTCTCTATCACATCATATATCAGGATCTTCATTTATCATCCATATTCATTCTTCAAAACACAACAAATCATTTTGTTTTACCTACAAAACACCAAATCATCGTAGTTAACTTATTCCAAAAAATTTCTTCTACTTAAACACATAAATTACATTAACGTTAACTACTTAACCATGATAAACATAATTCCAAACCTCTTATATCACATCCGTAGAGTTGTTTCTCGCTTGCCCTTAAGTGAGGTTGCTTTTAATTTAATAATTCAAGTTAAAAAAGGGTCAACATATAAAAGCACAAGTACCAAACTTGATTAAGGTTCAAGGGCATACTCAATTCCAAGTTAGCAATTATGACCCGTTAACAAACACAAACTTCTAACCCGTTGGACTGCCTAACTAAAATTATCAAACCCTAGGTTGCTCCCTTGCACATATCACACCCCTCACAATAAAGCTTTCCATTCGGTGTAATTTCTGGCCTGGCCAAAGATATGCCGGTAATTTATGAACACTTAACAATAATGCAAACTAGTGATCATAGGCTTGTAAGACAATCATCTCTCCACCCACTAGCACAAGATACCACACCAATCATGAGGACTTTGCAAAGGTTGTAATGTTAGGTAGGAATAATTTGGGATATAATGACTAGGGTGATGTGAAGTTTGAGTTAACTACAACATACTTCAAAGCATAATCTTTTTCTTCTCTAATACTTCAGTCTTTCAAACTTAAATATTTCGACAGAATTTTCTTTTCTTTTCTTTCTTTTTTTTTTTAAACAGAAGAACCTAACTTGACAAAAACACAATGGAATTCACTAACCTTAGCTATCCCTAACTACAACTTCAAAACATGATATCAAATCAAACTTAACGCTACTACCGCTATTTAACTCGAGTTCCATCACACGGGTAAACATAGAAATAGGCTAAACAAAAGGCTAATGAGTCAAAAATTTGGTTTGAACAAATGAATAGGGAAAAGGCACAAACTTGGCTACTAGAAGATAGATGTTGGGTAGGTGGGTCCTATGGGTTATTCTACGGTTGAACCTAATGCCTCAATCACTTCGATGTGAATCCCAGTCTCGAGTCTCAAAATGCACGCGCCCCACAACTCCTACCACTAGAGAACATCACTGCACACCCAAATAAGCAAGTAGATCTAATAATATCAAATAATAGGCTTCTCACATATGAAAATGGTAGAATTGGTTACCGACATGACACATGCAAGTTTACTATGCCCAAAGTTTGCCACCCCTAGTTAGGCATTCCCTTTCCAACTTCCACAAACCAACCGGGTTTAAACATTTAGGGAATCAACCATGACTAAGAACCTTAACCAAAGATCAATATTTTGGAGAAAAAATTTGAAAAAATTTCCAAATTTCCATTTCTCCCAGATGTATCTACGTATGGTTCCCCCATCCCCACCCTTAGGATACATTGTCCCCAATGTATGGGTTTTTCTAAAAAAATTCAAAACTTTTCAATCTCATTTAGACTTCCCCACCAGCATTATCAAGGTTCTTTGACTTGACTCACGACGAATGACAAAAGTAAAATACAAACAAGCTACTTATTTCCTAAAAACATAACATTAAGAGTTCAGACATCAAACATCAAACACCACCCAACCTCCTATATTGTTCCATTGTTCTCGCCACCAACCCGAAACATAGATAGATAAACACACAAACACATAAAATAACCTAGTTCAAATTAGAGCAATTGGACCTGATCGATCGGAACAATCACGATCAGCGATTGCCCCCAAAGTACCATAACTGATGCGGTCCAAATATGTTTCTCAGCTCTTCCATCCATTCACTAAACTGGAATGCACCCCCTTGTGCACCGCTACTGCTTCCTTCTCCACTCTGTTGCTGCTGGAGCTGCTGCATCTCGAGCTGTTGTTGCTGAAATTGTATCAGATCGATCCACTCTGAGTGATGCCACTCGGGTCTCGACAGCCTCTCCCCTCCATCATAGGGTGGGAGAGTGAGGTAGTTGACCGGTGGTGGTGCCTGAACAAATGGCTCCCCTTGATGATAAGTGTCATGATATCCAATCTGCTGGTAGGATTCCCAATTGTTATTGACTTGAATTTCTTGATGAATTAGGTTGACACGGTTCCAATGATTTTGATTTGCTATCACCGCCTGAGCATCATCACCAGCTTGCAACCTGATATGTTGTTGTAGATCCCAATTGTTCTGATTGTAACTCGGCCATAGATCAAACCCTTTCGGCCTACATCCTTGAACCCGGTTCCATATGTCATTAGGCATCGGGTATGGGGGTCTCGTAACTAGCCCTTCCTCAAGTGGGTCATTCAAATCATCACCTGCCACACTATCTTCACTCTCATTTTCACTTATATCACTTGGGGCCAATGGTGTTGCATCCAACCTTTGCACTTTAATCTTCTCTCCATTCTTGTGTTTCCACCTTGCATACCGATCATTACAACTCCATTCCCAACCTACCCGTGCCATAAGGATTACATTGAATGGTTCCAAATCCTTGACAATGTAATTGGTTGGCCTTTCGAATACCGAATGATCTATTACCTAAAAATATTTGAACAAAGCTTGAATCAACCTACAATGGGGGATGATCTGCTTACCCTTTATGATATGAGCTAACCAAATGTTCATCATCGCCAAATAGCAGAATGAAATCTTATGGTCCCCTGTCATGATGGAGTATAGAATAGGTACATCACAATACCTAACCGAGTCTTTATCCCCCCTTCGAGGCATCACATTCTGAGTTACAATATGTCACACCCTCAAATTCCACGTGCGGGGTTTTACCGCGAGGCGTGTGAACAAACCAGGATCTCAGTCATTAGTTACTCAGAATAAAGTATGCTTGACATGTGCGTGCTCCTATGGGTAGCTGCTAGGAATGACCTGAGAAAAGCATACTAAAAGTGTCATTACGATGATTGGTGAGTTCAAGAGTTTGTAATCAATCATAAGCAGTAGCGTTAGTACAAATATATAAACAAGTGCATTGAAATAGATAGCTAGTCTAATTTCATTAGTAAAGAGCAATAGTGATTTCGCGATCAAAGTTGACTATGTTTGTCTGTTTGCCTCCCGCCACGACATACCAGGTCGTGACGCTATTAGTAGTTTAGGACAATATTGCACCTGTTGACTTCCGGTCACCCGGGTGGGGCTTGTCAGACCCAGTAGTACTACCAAAAATTTCCAGCTAGATTCCTTAATTAACGATCCGAAAGTTTGAGGACTTTCTATGGTATAACCCACTATGTCTTACCAAACACATGTTATATCAGTAAAGCGTTTTAAAAACAAATATGCTTTCTCCCCCAAAAAGAGAAGTAGTAAAAGTGGGGCATTAAACTCACCTGGTGCGCAAACAAACGATAATAAAAGCTAATAGTGAGCGGAAAGAGAAGCTTTAGAGGTTAACTAGAACACACAAGTACATAAGTATGTGTACACAGAAAAGTTAACAACCCTAAGTGCTCAACAAACACATTGACCCAAGGTTTTGGAAAACACGACTCATTTGACCAAGTTGACCCATTTGACCCGTTGGTGACATGTCAAGTTAAATTCTTGTTTGATCAAACATAACAACCAATAATCCATCATACATGGTTATCACACAAGTTATTCATGTATGCCACATTACAAACCCTTAAGTGTTATAAAGCTTATCATACATCATCCATTATCATGTATATTCCATAAGAGCCTAAATTTCCAAAGTTATGCATCAAGCATTCATACAACCCAAATAACACAATCTACCACCATAGAGATCATCAACAAACATTCTAACATGATCCTAACATCATAAGCATGCTCAATTAACAATATCCAATGATCTTCAAAATTAAAGTTTCCCTTTTGGGAAAGTAATATCCTAAAATCTATCCTTCAACCAAATTTCCATGCAAATTCATCAATGACATACCCTATCTAGTTTATAGCAATCATAATAATCCATCAAACACTTACAATTCATCCAAACACAAATCTTCATGAATAAAAGTTTCCACTTTTGGCAATGTATGAACTAGACTACATCAATCATGGATTTCTTGCACCATCTACATAGACTAACATTCATACAACATGATTAACATCATAAGATCATCAATCCATCATCAATTCATCAATTCCATGCACAAAAGTTACTATTATTAGTAAGGTATGAACAACGCATCAAAACCACGAATTTCTTGTATAATCCACGTAAACTAACATCAATACAATACAACTAACATCATACAATCATCAAACAACATCAATTTCGACATATACTATGAGAATAAAACTAGGGTTCGACCATGATCAAAATCCATGAAAAACTAATCAAAATCTAACCTTTAGTTGCTTAATGATCAAGAATTGATGCTTGCTACACGTTAAAAACACTTGGAACTAGCCAAAATCGATGCTTGCTTGTTGTTTTGATCAAAATTTCGAAGTGTGTTTGTGTTTGGGTGGTCGCGGCCGTAAGGTGAGGGGGAGGGGGCTAGGGTTTTGATTTTTCTAATTAAATTTGGTAATATTAAGTTAAATGGTAATTACAAAATAAACCCTCCTTAATCACCTTTTGTAAAAGTTAATCTTTTTAGCAATTTTAACAATCTTTAACTACAAAATACAAGTATTATTAACCAACAATAATAATCATGTATAATTTCCACTAGCTACAAAACACATGAAATAAATATAACACGTTGTCACGTTACAAGGTAAAATTCACAAATAATATTTAAAATCTATAAACTACATAAGTACAACTTAATAATCAACATTATTAATCAAGTTATTATCAGATAATCATTGTTAATTATTATTAAGTCACCAACGTTCAACGACAACTAGTGTGTGCTCACGACACGTGTATGCAAGACCTAGCGGAACTAACGGAGTTTCATCACTAGTCTACTGCATTGGTACAAGGAAATCGAGTGAGTTTCGGGTGGGTTGTCACATCATCCCCATGTTGAAGGAAATTTCGTCTTGAAAATTGCCTTACATGGTTGAGTTAAATCACTGGTCTACTGCATTGGCACAAGGAAATTGAGTGAGTTTCGGGTGGGTTGTCACATCATCTCCATGTTGAAAGAAATTTCATTGCGAAATTTAATCAATACCTTCGCCGGCTGGCATCGTCGTTTCAAATAAATGAGGATACTTGAGCTTCATCTGATCCTCACGTTCCCACGTGAACTTCGGTCCATGTTTTGAGTTCCAATGAACTTTGACTATGGGTATCTTGCTTTGCTTAAGAGTTTCGATCTCTCGGTCCATCACCTCAACTGGTTCCTCAATGGACCGTAGTTGTTCATCTACTTTTACTTCCTCAAGAGGTACAACCAAAGTCTCTTTAGATAAACACTTTTTCAAATTTGAAACATGGAATACATTATGAATTCCACTCAACGAGTTAGGTAAGTTCAATCGATACGCCACTGGACCTATTCTTTCTAGAATCTCAAATGGTACAACGTATCTCGGATTAAGCTTGCATCTTTTACCGAATCGAATCACACCTTTCCAACGTGAGACTTTCAGTAAAACCTTGTCGCCGACCTGAAACTCCAAAGGTTTCCGTCGCTTGTCTGCATAGGTTTTCTGTCGGTCACGTGCTGCAGCCATACGGTTCCTTATTTGTATGATCTTCTCAGTAGTCTCGTGCACCAACTCGTGACCTGTTAACTAGCTTTCACCAATTTCTGCCTAGCAAACTGGTGATCTACAATTCTGTCCATACAAGGCCTCAAATGGTGCTGCGTTAATACTAGTGTGATAACTATTGTTGTAAGAAAATTCCACCAATGGTAGGTGAACTTCCCAGTTATTCCCGAAATCAATCACACAAGCACGTAGCATGTCCTCCAATGTCTGAATTGTACGTTCGCTTTGCCCAGTTTATGGATGATAAGCGGTACTCATATCTAGACGTCTACCCAGAGATTTCTGTAACGACTGCCAGAAGTGCGATGTAAAACGAGCATCACGGTCAGAAATAATGGAGACCGGTACACCATGTCTCGAGACTATCTCCTTCAGATAAATTTGAGTTAATTTATCCATTTTATCTGTCTCCTTGATTGCCAAGAAATGAGCGGATTTAGTTAATTGATCCACGATCACCCATATCGTGTCACAACCAGTTGGAGTCCGAGATAATTTAGTAATGAAGTCCATAGAAATCTATTCCTACTTCCACATAGGAATCTTAGGTTGTTGTAGTAACCCAGATGGCTTCTGATATTCCACTTTAACTTTCGAACAGGTCAGGCATTTGCCGACATACGTAGCTATGCCTGTTTTCATATTAGGTCACCAATAGTGCGCCTTCAAGTCATGATACATATTGTCTGAACCAGGATGTATAGAGTACTTAGACTTGTGAGCCTCACTCATAACCAAGTCCCTTAGGTTTCCATACAAAGGTACCCAAAGTCTGTCCATGAAATAACGAATTCCATCCGCTTTCACTTCAAACTGTTTGTCCATTCCCCGTAAAGATTCAGACCCAATGTTTTTCGTTTTCAAGGCTTCTGTCTGAGCTTCTCGGATTCATTCAGGCAAGTGAGTGCTAATCGTAAGATGCAAAGCTTGCAATCGTCGAGGTTTAGCAGTTTCCTTTCTACTCAACGCGTCTGCAACTACATTTGCCTTTCCTGGGTGATATTTAATAGCGCAATCATAATCGTTCAACAATTCCACCCAGCGTCTTTGCCTCATGTTCAACTCCTTCTACTCAAAGATATGCTGAACACTCTTGTGATCGGTGTAGATAGTGCACTTGGTACCGTACAAGTAATGTCTCCAGATCTTCAAGGCAAAAACTACCGCACCCAGCTCCAAGTCGTGAGTGGTGTAGTTCTTCTCGTGTACTTTTAGTTGTCTCAAAGCATAGGCTATCACTTTATCATGTTGCATCAAGACACAACCAAGTCCTTGGATAGAAGCATCAATAAACCACGAAGTCATCACTTCTCTTCGGTAACGCCAATATCGGTACGCTACATAGTTTCTGCTTTAACAACTGAAAAGCAGACTCTTGACTGTCACCCCATTTACATTGTTCCTTTGTGAGTCAAGGCTGTAAGAGGTTGAGCGATCTTAGAGAATCCCTCAATGAATCATTGATAGTATCCTGCCAGTCCAAGAAATTGTCGTATCGCACTAGACGTCTTGGGAACTGACCAATTCTTTATCACCTCAATCTTCACAGGATCAACATGTATTCCTTCTCGTTAACGATGTGACCCAAAAATTGTACTTCACGTATCCAGAAATTGCACTTGGAAAACTTGGTGTACAGTTGTTCCTTTCTGAGTAACTCCAAGAATAAGCGTAGGTGCTCTTCATGTTCTTCCTTGGTCCTTGAATAGATCAATATGTCATCGATGAACACAATAAGAAATTGATCAAGATAGGGTTTGCACACACGATTCATGAGATTCATGAATACTGTCGGTGCATTTGTCAACCCAAATGGCATGACCATGAACTCATAATGACCATAACGTGTATGGAATGCTGTCTTCGAGATGTCTTCCACTCGAACTCTCAGCTGATGATAACCAGACCTCAAGTCAATCTTAGAATAATAGCTTGATCCTTGTAGTTGATCAAATAAATCATCTATACGAGGTAAAGGGTATCTGTTCTTGACTGTAACCTTGTTCACTTCTCTGTAGTCGATACACATTCGAAATGTGCCATCCTTTTTCTTGACAAAGAGAACACGGCTCCCCAAGGTGATGAGCATGGTCGAATAAACCCTTTATCCAACAGCTCTTGCAGTTGAGCAGATAGTTCCTGTAGTTTATTCGGAGCTAACCGGTAAGGTGCTCTCGCAATCGGAGCGGCTCCGGGAGTCAAATTAATCTGGAACTCAACTTGACGATGAGGGGGTAGTCCAGGCAGATCCTCTAAAAACACTTCAAGAAAGTCACGAATGACCGGAATGTCCTCTATCTTCTTTTCTTCCGGTTGCTTTAGTGACAAGGGCTAATATAGCTAAGCGACCCTTACGTAGCCACTTCTGCGCTTTCATAAAGAATATGATGCCTATCATAGCACCACCTTTCTCGCCTTTAACTGAGAGAATTTCCCCATCCAGGATAGGAATGTGGATAACCTTCTCATGGCAAATGACTTCCGCCTGCTTCTCGGAAAGCCAATCCATGCCCATGACTACGTCGAAACTCCTAAGCGTAACAGGCATAAGGTCGATGTCAAAAGTATGACTAGCAAGTTCTATCTCACAACCCTTAAGGATGTGTGTCACGTGAATTTGCTTACCATCAGCTAATTCTACCGTATATTTAGATTCCAACGGAGTAGGCATATCACTTAAGAGGCTACTAAACTTAGTAGAGATAAAACTTCTATCGGCTCCAGTGTCAAACAATACAGTAGCAAAACGACCATTAACAGGAAATTTACCGGTAACAGTAGTAGGGTCATTTAGAGCCTCACCTGAACCCATGACGAAGGCTCTCCATTTAGCTCCACCGTTGTTGCCACCATTATTGTCACCATTGCCGTTATTGTTGTTGTTGTTTCCACCGTTTCCAACACCATTCCCGTTCTTCTTCAACTGAGGATAGTTCCTCTTATAATGTCATTCCTTTCCATATTCAAAACAACCTTTTGGTGTTTCTTGAGGTTGTTGGGGCTTCTTCATCAATTCACCATGGCAATCCTTTGCCGCGTGTCCAGCCTTACCACAACGCTAGCATAAAAAATTATCACACCTGCTAGTGGGGTGGTAGTTGCATCAGTTACATTTTGGATATTTCCCCACATATCCACCTTGTCCCTATGTTGAAGAGGACGACTGATTAAAGTTACGATTGTTATCAAACCTCTTTTGTTGCTAGTGAGGTTGATGCTGCTGTATGTGTTGTTACTGCTGCTGCTGTTGTTGGTTGCTAGAGGACGAACCCTTATTTCTAGTATTCTCCCACTTACATTTGTTATCGGGTACGCTAGCCACCGCTCCCCGTTTGGGTAATCTTCCAGTCAGCCTTTGGGCTAACCGAATGGCCTGTTGTATGGTAGCAGGAACCAGTCCATGTATGTAATGCTCGATCCTTTTATGCATTTCATTAACCATTCCCGAGCACAGTGTTTCCAACTCATGAGACTGTGTAGTATAGGCCTCAATCTCAAAACCTTGCATCTTGAGTTGCTAAAACTCAACTTCTAGCTTATGCACTTCATCTCGAGGGCAATACTCCTCTGTCATCATCGCCTTGAACTCGACCCAAGATAGGTCATTAGCTATAGCCTTACCCAGCATTTGTACTTGGGCATTCCACCAGGAGAGGGCTGCGCCTTCAAGAGTTCTAGTTGCATACTTCACTTGATCGGCTGGCGGACAGTTACATTTTGCGAAGACAGATTTGGTCTTCTCAAACCATCGTACCAGTCCCACAGCTCCTTCAGTTTCGCTGTAGGTATGAAGCTTGCAATCCATGAAGGATTTCTAGGTACAGTGTGGGGTTCCTGTTCCCACGAACCAAAACATTAGTTGGGTAGCCCAGACGAGCAACTAAGATATTGGTTAGGCCACTTGTATCATTTACCTGCTGGCTGTCCAGTTTGTGCAGCAGCCACTGCCGCCTGCACATGTTCATTAATCAGAGCGGCCAACTCAGCGGGGGTCATGTTTATAGCACTAGTACCACGTCCACCGGCACCACGTCCACGACCACGCCCACGTCCTCTTCCGCGTCCGTCCATATTTCACTTTACATTCATAAATACAATAATGAGTAACATCCAACATATTTATCTCATTGAAGTACAGTAAATAATAAGAAATAATGAATTTGACACAACCACAACATTTATAACCAAAACAATAACCAAAGACAAATAAATTGTAGATGATTCACAAAATATTCTATCAATGTCAGAATTTTAGTTTTTCAGTTGGGTGGGAAATAACCCTTCCCACATAGGGTTTCAAAAGAAAAGAAACACTATATATTTCAAGTCATATAAATTTAGAATCAATCCAGCACGTCAGATCCATCACTGTCCTCTTCCATCTCTGCTGGTTCTTCTTCCTCTGGGGCTTCCTCCAGTTCTTCTTCAGGTTCCTCTTCTGGGTCTTCTTCAATAGGATCTTCCTCAGGTGCAGGGGCTTCGACAATCTAAAGCGCCACTAGCTGTGCCTCCAGATCAGCAAATCTATCATCGATCACTATGTTGTGATGCTCTTACGCGTTAATGCGCTCAGTAAGTGCTACAACGTTGCCTGCCAGGGTATGATGCCCACCAATGGCCATCGACAGTCGTTCCTGGAGCGTCTCTACCTGGAAACGCAACTGACGCATTTCATATCGTAGAGTGGAGTTCTCATCAGAGAGTCCTCTAATGCGATGTTGTTCAGTGTCTAACGTAGACAATAAAGCTGCAATCGCCTGCTAGAGAGGAATGTCTAGGGAAGGAAGAGTGGGTGATGTAGAGGCTGTCGATGACCTAGTCCTAGGTCAGGTAGGAGCTACAGCTGGTACATGCTCCCTGTAAACCATACGGTGTATATAGGTTGGATAGAAGTTCCAGTTCCGCTGAGGATCACGCTCGGGTAATGCGAATGGCTTATCCCAATCCATCTCTTCAGAGGGGTAAGGATGTTGAGGCCAGTCTGATCCCCTATCAGGTATAGGAGGAGGAGGAGGTGACTCAAATCATGCAGGTCTCTTGCCTAGAGCTCTTGATGATGATACTATATTGCGACGTACGTGACGTGTATGCCAATGAGTATACAGTAAGGAATAAGTGACGAGTAACTAACAAACTGTGCGGTTATAGTCTAGTGTGTATGCAACCTAGTTCCCTATAACCAATGGCTCTGATACCAATCTGTCACACCCTCAAATTCCACGCGCGGGGTTTTACCGCGAGGCGTGTGAACAAACCAGGATCTCAGTCATTAGTTACTCGGAACGACTCTATATGCAACATTTAAACAAATCAGAGTTTAAAACATTAAAATATTTGCGGAAGCGTTTTGTAAATAACCCAAACACAAGGTACTAAAAGTAAATTGCGCAAAACACGCGCCCAAACCAAAATACATAAGTAAATGATAAACTAAAAGTGAACAATTCTTGAATAAAGTATGCTTGACATGTGCGTGCTCCTATGGGTAGCTGCTAGGAATGACCTGAGAAAAGCATACTAAAAGTGTCAACACGATGGTTGGTCAGTTCAAGAGTTTGTAATCAATCATAAGCAGTAGCTTTAGTAAAAATATATAAACAAGTGCATTGAAATAGATAGCTAGTCTAATTTCATTAGTAAAGAGAAATAGTGATTTCGTGATCAAAACTGACTATGTTTGTCTGTTTGCCTCCCGCCACGACATACCAGGTCGTGACGCTATTAGTAGTTTAGGACAATATTGCACCCGTTGACTTCCGGTCACCCGGGTAGGGCTTGTCAGACCCAGTAGTACTACCCAAAATTTCCCGCTAGATTCCTTAATTAACGATCCGAAAGTGTGAGGACTTTCTATGGTATAACCCACTATGTCTTACCAAACACATGTTATATCAGTAAAGCGTTTTAAAAACAAGTATGCTTTCTCCCCCAAAAAGAGAAGTGGTAAAAGTGGGGCATTGAACTAACCTGGTGCACAAACGAACAATAATAAAAGCTAACAATGAGCGGAAAGACAACCTTCAGAGGTTACCTAGAACACGTAAGTACATAAGTAAGTGTACACAGAAAACTTAACAACCCTAAGTGCTCAACAAACACATTGACCCAAGGTTTTGGAAAACAAGTTTCATTTGACCAAGTTGACCCGTTTGACCCGTTGGTGACATGTCAAGTTAAATTCTTGTTTGATCAAACATAACAACCAATAATCCATCATACATGGTTATCACACAAGTTATTCACGTATGCCACATTACAAACCCTTAAGTGCTATAAAGCTTATCATACATCATCCATTATCATGTATATTCCATAAGAGCCTAAATTTCCAAAGTTGTACATCAAGCATTAATACAACCCAAATAACACAATCTACCACCATAGACATCATCAACAAACATTCTAACATCATCCTAACATCATAAACATGCTCAATTAACAATATCCAATGATCTTCAAAATTAAAGTTTCCATTTTGGGAAAGTAATATCCTAAAATCTATCATTCCACCAAATTTCCACACAAATTCATCATGACATACCCTATCTAGTTCATAGCAATCATAAGAATCCATCAAACATTTACAATTCATCCAAACACAAATCTCATGAATAAAAGTTTCCACTTTTGGCAATGTATGAACTAGACTACATCAATTATGGATTTCTTACACCATCTACATAGACTAACATTCATACAACATCATTAACATCATAAGATCATCAATCCATCATCAATTCATTAATTCCATGCACAAAAGTTACTATTATTAGTAAGGTATGAACAACGCATCAAAACCACGAATTTCTTGTATAATCCACGTAAACTAACATCAATACAATACAACTAACATCATACAATCATCAAACAACATCAATTTCGACGTATACTATGAAAATCGAACTAGGGTTCGACCATGATCAAAATCCATGAAAAACTAATCAAAATCTAACCTTTAATTGCTTAATGATCAAAAATTGATGCTTGCTACACGTTAAAAACACTTGCAACTAGCCAAAATCGATGCTTGCTTGTTGTTTTGATCAAAATTTCGAAGTGTGTTTGTGTTTCGGTGGTCGCGGCCGCAAGGTGAGGGGGAGGGGGCTAGGGTTTTGATTTTTTTGTTTAAATTTGGTAATATTAAGTTAAATGGTAATTACAAAATAAACCCTCCTTAATCACCTTTTGTAAAAGTTAATCTGTTTAGAAATTTTAACAACCTTTAACTACAAAATACAAGTATTATTAACCAACAATAATAATCATGTATAATTTCCTCTAGCTACAAAAGACATGAAATAAATATAACACGTTGTCACGTTACAAGGTAAAATTCACAATTAATATTTAAAATCTATAAACCACATAAGTGCAACTTAATAATCAACATTATTAATCAAGTTATTATCAGATAATCATTGTTAATTATTATTAAGTCACCAATGTTCAACGACAACTAGTGTGTGCTCACGACACGTGTATGCAAGACCTAGCGGAACTAACGAAGTTTGGTAACGGAAAATTACCGGATGTCACACAATAGTTTGAATCAACCTCGCCTCCTTCTTCAAGTCCATCGTGCTAGTTTTCCAGTCTTAAAAAGTGTATCTTTCATTAGCTCCCATCGTGGACTGTTGTCTGGTCTATTCCAAAGGTTGTCTTCAGAGGGGAATTCATACTGGCTGATGGGTAGTGAATCAAAGGGTGCCAGTTTTTTCAGATTGGTCATAGACATTGTAACTTTCTGACCTCGGCAATGACCCCCCAGCTTCATTTGTTATGTATTTCTGGTTACCTCTAATTGGAGTGTACTTACCAATTCGTCAATGGCTGGTGCAAATAATTTGTCTTCCTCCTGGTCATAACACTTCAACACAGCCTGCCACCCTAATGATGCAAATCTTTCATGTACTCTATGATGGGTAAACAAGGCTTCGGGCACTTCCCTTTCTACCAGATAGGCTTCTTTTCGATCTCTTATTCCAGACATCTTTTCCTCCCATAATGTTGGTTGAAACCTAGGAGGAAATTTGCTCAATGGGCCCCCTTTCCATTTGGGTACATCTTCTAGTATTTCCTCCTCTCGTTGTGGCATTGGTTCCTCCTTTAATACCAATGGCGTGTTTGCTTTCTTTGCCCTTTTTGAAGGTCCCGCTGGTTCCTTTCCGGATCTTCCCATCTACACACACAATAATGAACCACCAAACAATTCAAATTAGTCACAATCCACTAGTAGACCAAGTGTGGATTAAACGTCCATCCCCACACTTGTTCCATGACATGTCATAAATCCCCCAAATCTCTAGTGGTGATTTCTTTTACTTGCCATTTATCAAACATGTTTAATAATTACCACTACGTGCATATATATATCGTCTATTCCTCAAAACCATGTCAAAATCAACACTTAACCACGTTTATCACCCCTACCCAACTAGGATAACCATATTTGTGAACCCAATTACCAAAGTTCCATACCTTTATAAACTCATACAATGTGGTGATAAAGAACATACCTTTGTGGTTTAGAGATGTTAATATGAACTTCAATTGCAAGAGAACCAACCCGGAGGTGAAAAACCCCAACTTTGATACTTAGGGTTTGTCACTCTCCTTTAGATCTACCCTCAATGGTCATGAATTTGGGAAAATTACTCGTGGATTCTTCTTCCTCTTGAAAATTCACATGAAATAGACCTGACACCCATGCAATTTGGTTAGGATTTGAAAGAGTTAGGGTTTGGTTTGGTTTGTTGTTCTTGAGAGAATTGGGTGAAGAAGAAGAATAAAAGTGATGGAAAGTGGGTTTTGATATGATATTATTTGTGTTTGAGAGATAACGAGTTTGATAGATGTGCACAACACCCCCTCCTAGTTTCCCCTTGCTTTTTTTTTTCTGCTCAGCGACCGTAGGTCCCATTCCCACCGTAAGTTACGGTGGGCTCATTCTGCCGATTTCAACCTTGTTGCCACCGTAGGTTACAGTGTCTTGATGATATACGGTTGGGGCAATTTTTTTTTTTATTTTTTTTAGAAAAAGCTTAAATCAACTTAACCATAAAACCTACAATGAAATTATCATTTACACCACCGTGTGAACCCTCTGTGATTCGCCACCCCCAGCTTTTGAACCGAGTCGTCCTCGACTCACAGTTTAAAACATAAACGTACCTAATCGAGTAATGGATACAGGACCTACAAAATGGTTAAACAAAACGAATGCAAAACAAGGACAAAACGAAAGATGCAAATGCAAAGAAAAGGAAACTCACAAACACGTGTTGCCTCCCAGAAGCGCTACATTTTAAGAGTCTATAGCTTGACTCTTGGTTACCTCCATCCCTAGATGGGGTTAGAAACCTGAATGCTAACCGACAAAAGATCATCGGTTTGCCTATTCGGTCCATTCAGATCATTTGGTCTCAAGTACGGCTTTAACCGGTGACCATTAACTACTTGTCGAATGTGGTCATCAAAATCCTCGATCTCGATGTCTCCCGAGTTCCCTATCCATGTGATTTTGTATGGTCCTGTCAATTTACTCTTTAACTTATCTAGGAACAACTTTAGACGGGAGTTGTATAACCACACCCAGCTCCCCACTTTGAAATTCTTCAGCCTCAGTTTTGCATCATGCACTCTTTTTATTTTGTCTTCGTAGATCGTGGCATTTTCGTAAGCTTCCTCCCTAAGCTCCTCTAACTCCGTTGAGCTTAGCGTTCTATGTTTACCTGTATTGTCATAAGCAAAGTTAGCCTCCTTAATGGCCCATAACTCACAATGAGCTAATTCTAAGGGCAAATGACAACCCTTCCCATAAACCAACCGGTATGTAGTGGGGCCAATCGGTGTTTTATATGCAGTATGATAAGCCCACAAGGCGTCGTTCAGTTTGTTAGACCAATCCTTGCGGTTAGGTCGTACTGTCTTTTGTAAAATTTCCTTGATTTGCCAATTTGACACCTCTACCTGGCCACGTGTTTGTGGATGACAAGGTGTGGCAATCCGGTGATCAACATCATATCTTTTAAGCAATTTACCAAAATTAAAATTCCTGAAATGTGAGCCCCCATCACCTATGATCACACGGGGTACCCCATATCGAGTAAAAATATTAGTTTGAACAAATTTGCACATAACGCTATGGTCGTTGGTCTTTGTGGCAATGGCTTCGACCCATTTTGATACATAATCAACTGCTAATAAAATCTACAAAGTGCCATAAGAAATGGGAAATGGTCCCATAAAGTCAATTCCCCAGACATCAAAAATGTCTACCACTAGAATTGGCTGCATGGGCATCTCATCCTGTTTTGCAATACTGCCCATTTGTTGGCAATTTGTACAAGTTTTAGCAAACTCATAAGCATCTTTAAACATTATTAGCCAAAATAGACCACAAGCTAGAACTCTTTGCCCTGTTTTCTAGCCACTAAAGTGGCCACCATATGCAGATGCTGAGCAAGCTGAAGCACAGAAGGAATCTCTTCGTAAAAATTATGACTAATGAGAAAATGATATTTAATTATAATGTTGTGTTTGTATATCTTATAATCAATGTGTTTTGAGCCAATAGTCACACCAAAGTAATTCATGCTTCCGTCGGGATGTGACAGATTGGTATCAGAGCCATTGGTTATAGAGCATTAGGTATTATTAGTAAATGCCTAGACTATAACCATAAGCTCATATGATAACAATTTATCAACATGATAAAAACATGTGTTTATATTCCTCTTTTTGACTCTATGTGAACATGTCTATGCTTAGACAAAAATGGAATCTGCATATACGAGATTTATATGATTAATGTGTGAATATGAGCTTTTGGGAGTTTATTTGATTAGTGATAGTATAAATTAAATTTTGTGAGAATTTTTGCAGTCTAAATACAGGAAATTCTGATAGCTACTATAATGAAACTAAACATTCAGACCCTAGCAGCGATAAGGAAACAACACCAGAAATAGAACCTCAGAACAATATAGAAATACCTCAACCCGAGACCCAGACCAATATAAAGCCTAAGTTTTACGTCCGACATGCAACGGTAACAGTGGAAGGTTATACAATTATGACCCCAAGAAAGAGTGTACGGCATGGTAAGAAATTTTCAACTAAAGAAGATAAAGAACAAGAAGACAAAAACCCAAAAACCCTTTCCCCGACATTTGATATAACACCCGCAAACCAACCTAATAATTCCAAAACTGAAGAAAGAGGAATTAAGAGGCAAAGGTTGGAAGAATGTCAGATGGAAACTACCAACCAGATTCTTAAGAAGGTTAAGAAGATACAACAAGAAATTTGGGTGCTTCAAGCAGATGTCAAGGAAGTGAAGGAAGAAAGCAAAAGTATATTCACTAAGATATGGAACTGGGTTTAGGGGAATTAGAAAGATAGGGAACCTTATATGTTATGTGGCTGCTATAAATATGTAGAATAAGAATAAAATAAAATATTTTATTTATGACTATTTAATATTGTGATATAGTGTGAGTAAAATTATGTAATATTAGTATAATTGGTATGTAGTGAAATATGCCGCCAAGGAGAAATACGCAACCTTTACGAAGAACTTCACGTGTTGGACAACCAAGAACTAGGTTGGGAGAAGAAGCTCCGACAGTGAATATCGCCACAAATGAGAATGAGAGGATTTCTCAAATAGTGACTCAACAATTGGAAGCAGCAATTCCTACATTAGTAACTCAACTTCAACAAAACCTAAACATCGCAAGTGTACTGCATGGAAATGCCGAACCAAGAAATACCAACGGATTAGAAAGTCACAAGGAAGGGATTGTAGATGGAGTTAGAAAAGGGTGTTCTTATAAGACTTTCATTCTTGTCAACCCCGAGACTTTGATGGAAAAGGTGGAGCAGTGCAAGCGTTACGTTGGTTAGAGGAAATGGAGTCAGTTTTAGATATCAGTGATTGTGCTGATAATTACAAAACTAGTTTGCTTCACATTCTCTTAAAGGAGAAGCACAGTCTTGGTGGAAAATGAAAATCCAAACAAAAGGAAGGAATGTTATGAATGGGTTAAGCTGGAAAGAATTTAAAAAACTAATGATTGAGAAATACTGTCCCTATAATGAAATAGAAAAGATAGAAGTAGAATTTTTCGCATTAGAGATGAAGGGTGCTGCACATCGGGAGTATACAGATAGATATAACGAGCTATCTAGATTGGTGCTGTCGCACCCCAACCTTAACGGCGGAAACGTTGAGATGTGAGGGTTAAGATTGTTCATGCCACACAATACTATTATAAGGTGTAAATATTATTAAAATATTCATTTCATGGTAAACATTGTCATAACATAAGTCTCAATTTAAACAAACATAACATAATAAGAATTCAACATTTAAGTTCTCATAGCATGCTCTTTATTTTTCTCTAGGTCCAAATTCCTAGATGATAACATATCTGCAAGGCAATACTAAGCGGGTTCGTTACCTGAAACATGTTAAAAATATACGGTGAACATATAATGTTGGTGAGTTTCCCATAGGTTGAACATACATATATATATAAACATTAAGATGGCAATTCATGTCATAGGTTAAAGGACAATGCAATATGAATGGACAAACAAATGTAACAATCAAACCTTGACAAATATGGCCATAACGAGGGTGTATAATTTTGTCGTTTCAGGTGGAATTAATCACACCATTGGTTTCGTAATGATTAAACGAGGGTGTAAGTTCAATTAATTTTTCATTATTGTTGTGTTTTAAAGTGTGGAACGGTTTCGGCTATGATGTGGGTCGATTTTGTGTTCAACGGTTATCATAATCGTATTTACAGTCGAATTAATACACCCCATCGTGTTGGAAATGGATTCGCTAGCTGATTGAGATCGACGGCGCTGCGCCAGAGCTTTGCCGGCCGGCGGCCGGAAAGTGGGGGAATAAAAAGGGGGAAAGTGTGTTTTAAAAGAATTTACAGCTTTGGTCCCTATGGTTTTAAAATTTATTATTTAGTTCCCAAGTTACTAATTTACAAGTTTTTTCTAAATTTTAAAATAATATATTTTTTATTTATTTCATAGATTATTAATTATTAAGATTATTATTATTATTATTGTTATTATTATAATTATTTTTACTTAATTCATTAATAATAAAACAAATTATAATAATTTTAAATACCACATAAGATCAAGATAAAAGAAATTAAAAACGAGCCCTCATATTTGTATTAATGACAAAACAAGTACTCACAAGAGATAACGGAGATAACAAAATAAGTTAATAAATATATGAGAGGTCACAGTCTCCCCAACTTTAAGAAATTTCGTCCCGAAATTAAAGATAAGGCTAGACAAACAGATGGGGATATTTCTTCTTCATGTGATCCTCGCGTTCCCAAGTGAACTCGGCTTCATGTTTATTTTCCCAACGAACTTTAACAATTGGCGTGGTAGTCATTTGGGTCTTCTTGAGTGTTCGATCCATAATCTCGACAGGTTTCTCAACAAAATGCAAGGACTCGTCTACTTGAATCTCCTCCAAAGGAACATGCAAATTTTCATCGGCCAAACATTTTCTCAAGTTTGAGACATGGAAAACAGGGTGAACCCCGCTAAGTTCAGAAGGTAGTTCCAGTTTATAAGCCACTTTCCCACCTCTTTTCAGAATCTTGAAAGGTCCTACAAACCTTGGAGCTAACTTGCCCTTCTTCCCAAAGCGAACAACGCCCCTCCATGGTGAGACCTTAAGAAGAACCATGTCGTTGACTTGAAACTCCAATGGTTTGCGTCTTTTATCCGCGTAACTCTTTTGTCGACTTCTAGCCATATCAAGGTTATTACGGATTTTGGAGACTTTATCGGTCGTTTCTTGAATGAGTTCTGGACCGGTAATGAAATTTTCACCGATGTCAGTCGAGCAAATCGGAGAACGACATTTTCGACCATAAAAAGCTTCGAATGGAGCCATTTTGATATTTGAGTGGTAACTGTTGTTATAAGAGAATTCCGCTAATGGTAGATGCGTATCCCAGTCACCACCAAAGTCGAGAACACAAAGACGTAGCAAATCCTCAAGGGTTTGAATAGTTTGCTCGGTTTGACCGTCCGTTTGAGGATGGTAAGCCGTGCTTAAATCCAACTGAGTACCCAAGAGTTTTTGCATAGAAGACCAAAAGTGTGAAGTGAAATGAGCATCTCGATCAGAAATGATGTGCAAAGGCACGCCGTGTCCACTCACAATTTCATCGATATAAATACGAGCCAACTTTGATACTTTGTAGGTGTCTCGTATTGGTATGAAATGTGCTGTTTTGGTCAAACGGTCAACAATCACCCATATGCTATCATAACCATAAGGAGTACGAGGTAACTTGGTTATGAAATCCATGGATATGTGTTCCCATTTCCCCATAGGGATTTCAGGTTGTTCCAATAAGCCACTAGGTCGTTGATGTTCCGCTTTGACCCTTGCACACGTGAGGCGTTTTGCTACATAAGAAGCGATATCTTTCATCATCCCTGGCCAACAATATTGGCCACATAGATCCATATACATCTTATCGGACCCAGGGTGAATAGAGTAACGCTTTTGATGAGCTTCGTTCATAATGAAGTTACGAAGGTTATCACGATTTGGAATCCAAAGTCGGTTTAAGAAGTACAGCATGCCATTCGGTTTTGTTTCCAATTGTGACCAAAAGTTAAACGCTAGTTCTTCATTCTCACTTTCTTTAGTTAACGCAGCTTGTTGAGCCTCGTGAATGCAAAACTCGAGGTCATTGTCAATCCTTATATTTTGAAGCATAATAGTAATCTCATTGACATCCACGTGAATCTCCGTATCAAATTCCCACAGTGTGTCAAACCATTGTCTTCGATCTCGAATTTCTTGAAGTGAGATAGTCCTATTGTGGATCTTGCGACTCGGCGCGTCGGCTACAACATTCGCCTTTCCAGGATGATAACGAATGTCACAGTCGTAGTTTCTTATCAACTCAACCCAACGTCGTTGTATCATGTTGAGATCCTTTTGATTGAACACATGTTGAAGGCTTTTGTGATCTGTGTAGACTATGATTGCATCCCATAAAGGTAGTGCCTCCAAATCTTTAAGGCAAAAACCACGGCACCAAGTTCAAGATCATGGGTTGTGTAGTTCACTTCATGAACCTTCAATTGTCTCGACGCATATGCTATGACCTTTCCTTGTTGCATGAGAACACAACCAAGGCCTTGACTAGACGCATCACAGTACACAGTAAAATCGTCATTCCCATCAAGGTGGGTTAGAATAGGAGCACTACACAACTTGAGTTTTAGTGTCTCGAAAGCATCTTCTTGTTCAGGTCCACATTCAAAGAGTCTATTCTTTTGGGTTAACGCCGTAAGTGGTTTCGCAATCTTTGAGAAATTTGCAATGAACCTACGGTAGTAACCCGCTAAACCAAGAAAAGAACGGACTTTAGTTGGGGTCGTGGGAACACACCAATTTTTCACGGCTTCTATTTTAGCAGGGTCGACATGAATTCCTTGGCTATTCACCACATGACCTAGAAATTGAACTTCTTCAAGCCAAAATTCGCACATAGAGAACTTGGCATACAGTTGATCCTTCTTCAAAAGTTCAAGAACTTGTCGCAAATGCAACTCGTGATCGGTTTTTTGTCTTGGAATAGATGAGAATATCATTGATGAACACAATCATGAATTTGTCCAAATACGGTTTACTTACTCGACTCATGAGGTCCATGAAGACAGCAGGTGCATTAGTCAAGCCAAAAGGCATAACCATGAACTCATAATGTCCATATCGAGTATGGAAAGCGGTTTTTAGAATATCATTTTCATGGACTCATAATTGATGATATCCAGAGTGTAAATTGATCTTCGAGAATTGCGTAGCTCCTTGGAGTTGATCAAAGAGGTCATCGATTCGAGGGAAAGGGTATCGATTTTTGATGGCGAGCTTGTGAGTTCCCGATAGTCGATACACATGCGAAACGAACCATCTTTCTTCTTCACGAAAAGCACAGGTGCACCCCATGGTGAAGAGCTAGGACGAATGAAACCCTTATCAGTCAATTCTTGCAGTTGACTGGCTAGTTCTTGCATTTTCGAAGGTGCAAGGCGATAAGGTGACTTAGCCACAGGGTTTGCACTAGGAATCAGATCAATCTTGAACTCAACTTCTCGAACAGGAGGTAACCCACTAAGATCCTTGGGAAACACATTGGGAAAGTCTCGTACAATAGGATATCCTTAAGTTCCTTCCCTTTGGCTTTTGTGTTGACTACATAAGCCATAAAGGCTATCTAATTCTTACTCAAGCACTTTCGGGCCTTGATACACGATATAAGTTTGAGTCCTTTAGACGATCTCTCCCCAAAACCTTTTAGTGTAGCACCCGAAGGTAGTGGAATCCGAATGTACTTCTCGAAGCAAATGATTTCTGCTTAATGTTTGGCTACCCAATCCATGCCAATAATGATGTCGAAACTCCCCAGTTGCATAGGAATAAGGTCAATAGGAAATTCGTGCTCATTAAGACTCAAGATACAATCAAATATGATGACGTCAACAACGATAGATTTTCATCAGCGACATCGACCGTAAAGGATTTTTCTAGTTTAGAACGCGGCTTAGCAAGAGTAGGTCCAAACTCTAAGGACACAAAAATCTTATCCGCTCCCGAATCAAAAAGTACAGACGCATAGCAATTATTTACAAGGTACATACCTGCTCAGATATAGAGCTATCATTGGTACATGGAAAG
Source organism: Flaveria sonorensis (assembly GCA_025506505.1). Taxonomy (NCBI): domain Eukaryota; kingdom Viridiplantae; phylum Streptophyta; class Magnoliopsida; order Asterales; family Asteraceae; genus Flaveria; species Flaveria sonorensis. The sequence goes on from CM046429.1 coordinate 10,070,589, forward strand.
CAAGTATGAATTTTATACAACAAAATATCGAGTAACGGAAAAGAATGATGTACCGTTCACCACATCGTTATTCGCTTGAGCTTGGTTTGCGTTGATGTTGAAAGCCCGTCCTCGAGCCGGTGGAACATTCCCAGCAAGTCGAGGTCATTTTGGATGAAAATGACCAGTTTCGCCACAATTGTAGCAGGCTTGATTAGCAACCATAGCAGCGTTGTTGGGTGCACGATGACATGTAGCCACCAGATGCCCATATTCTCACAGAGTGAGCAAATATGACATGGGTTGTTGCCCGTATGGTGATACTTACAGGTATTGCACATCGGATGTGGACCAGTGTAAGCTCTTGCCACAGGTGCTTGGTTTGCAATGACAGCTTGCTTTTGTGGAGCATTAGGTGCTGTCACAGCAAAATTACGGGCAGGTGTGAACTTGCGCTTCTTACCCTTGAATGAAGGTTCAGCCTTCACCTCCTTAGATTCCTCGGGAGTCACCTTCGCTGTTAATTTTGTACCCTTCACCGTCAAAGTACCAGCCCTTATGTGATTCTCGGTGAGCTGCGCGGTGATGTTTATTGCCTCCTCCAAGGTCGTGGGCCTACTTCACACAACAGCATCTTGAATTTGTGCTGGTACCCCCTTGATGAATTTCTCAATGTTTCGGGGTATAATATCCACCATTGCGGTAAAAGCATACTCAATTCATAATGTCGGATGGAGTATGCCAAGTGGTTGCCACTATCTTGTTTGAGGTTCCAAAACTCCTCCTCCAACTTTTGCAATTCACTCCTTGGGCAGAATTTTTGGATCATGATGTTCTTGAACTCTTCCCAAGTGAGTGCCAATGCAACTTCTGTACCTCAGTTTCTCTTCTCACTATTTCACCAAGTGAGTTCCCGTTGTTGAAGGACACTCGCAGCATAGCGGACCTTGAGCTCTTCGGGACGCTCACTATTAATGAAAGTGTTCTCCATGATCTTGAACCATTCGAGAAGTCCAGTGACTCCCTCCTTACCACTAAAATTAGTGGGTTTGCATGAATTGAAGTGTTTGAAAGTACAAGTTCGGTGATTCCCTCCTTGGTTATTGTTGTTTTCACCTTGGCCGTTATTATCACCCCCACCATTGTTCCCGTTCACGTTGTTGCTGTTGTTAGCCAGCAGGGTGCTACTTAGTTCAGCGACCATGGTTGGGAGGACAGCAGCCATTTGCCGGGCAATCATAGCGGCAAGTTTTCGGTCGGAGCTAGCACGTTTTCCATGATGGCGAGACATTCTATAAAATATAAATAAAGAAGGTATTAGAATTGTGGTGATAAACCGGTTCAAATAATCACGAATCTCAAAATTTATAAATATAAACAGGATGGTTCCATTTGGTACCACATAGCCAATAGGAACATTGACATGTCGAGGTAACTTAATTCCAATTACATTGGGGAAAATGTGTATGTTGACCATAATTTATCACTCATCCCGGAAATCCCCAGGTGTCACACCCCGAGCCCAAAGAGGGTGGGACGTCGCAGATTAACAATACACATGGCAGTGAAAACTAACCACTCAAGAGCACACAAGGAGGGAAATCACATGGCATTACATTAAAACAACATAATCGGGCTATGAAAGCCTTGCCCAAACATCAAATCCACATCCATTGTAAATTATCCAAATTTATTACACAACAATTCCGAATGTCTAATAATGTTTTCAAAATTAAGTAATGCCATTTGTAGTCATGGTACTAAGCCATCCATTAAGAGTCCATTACAATCTAGGCTTCATCAAGGGTTACCTGAAACATGCTTAAAAGAATTTGTGAAAACTAAAAAGTTGGTGAGTTTAGTGCTTAAAGTTTCAAAAACAAAATGGCTCTTTAGAATTCATAAGTAAAATTTAAAATCATGAGTATCACTATTGTGGGGTCACAATCAACCCTGCACTCAGCCCCGGCTAGCCTCTTCTAAACTTGTGTTATGCCGGTTATCCCATAAGGGAAACTGAGCCTCAAAGAGTGTACCATACATGCTGAGTGGTACACCATAGTATCTTACAAAAAGCTGTCACATAACACAAACGACCTCGCAGGATCTCAGTGGGGTACCCTTCCTATTATGTCGGAAGCCACTGTGCGTGGGGGATTCCCCAAGTAGATCTACCCATATAAAACAAGCGGTTCACACAAGAATTATTGATTGTGATACAAGTAGGTGCAGGTTCTAACATTAGCCACAACATATAATAGCATCGCATAATAGTACACAAATAACTTTTAGTTCAAACATAGCATGTTTCATCTCAAAATAGTAGTAAATGCTAAGTGCATGGTAACAGCCCATGCATTGGTCAGTTTGGAGGTGCGCGGACCAGGTCAAACGCTTCTAGAAGGGTTCCAAATTTTTAAAATGCTAAGTGTTTCTTGGAGCGCCTGAACAAGGCCCATGCGTCCACTTTCAGGACGCCTGAACAGTAGTCAAGCGGCTAAACATTGGAAATGCACCAACTGTCAAATGCGGCCGAACAGTTGTCATGCGCCTGAACAGTTGTCATGTGCCCAAGTGAAAATTCAAAGAAATGAGGATGGAAATCAGAGAAATGCGGGTGAAGGCCAAAGAAAGGCCGATGAACACAAAGAAATACGGATGAAGACCAAAGAAATGCGGATGAACACAAAGAAATGCGGATGAAGACCAAAGAAATGCGGATGAACACAAAGAAATGCGGATGAAGACCAAAGAAATGCGGATGAACACAAAGAAATACAGATGAAGAATCCAAAATTTTATTTTTTTATTATAAGAAATTTTGTTGAGGTTGGCCATTAGCATTTTCTATCATTGGAAATTAGTTTATAGGCCAAGGCAAGTCATGCACAAATCATTCAGGTATGATAAAATTACAAGAATTTATTAATTACAAAGAAGAGGGTACATAAAAATACATGGAACACTGAAAATGAACAAATCTTAAATTACATTAGAGTTCTAGAGCTGGACCTAGGAGCCAGTTGTTACATTCACCCACCGTTTAGGAAATTTCATCCCGAAATTTTAGCTTTGATTAGATTATGGACGAGTGGGCTTAAAGAGGTGTGGATACTCCTTCCTCATCACATCTTCTCGTTCCCATGTAAATTCGGGTCCTCGCCTAGAGTTCCATCTTACCTTGATCTTGGGTTAACGACTTCGTCTAAGCTTCTGGACAAGTCGGTCAGTAATCTCTATGGGCTCTTCCATAAACTTCAACTCATTCGTGATTTTGGCATCTTTCAATGGGAGTTCCAAGGCCATGTCAACGAAACACTTCTTCAAGTTTGACACATGAAAAGTGTCATGTATGTAACTCAGCTCTTGGGGTAGTTTTAATTGGTATGCTACCGGGCCAACTCTAAATAAAATTTCGAATGGTCCAATGTATCTCGGGCTTAATTTGCCCTTCTTACCAAATCTCACTGTGCCTTTCCGTGGCGTGACTTTTAGCATCACTCTATCACCCACTTGGAATTCCAGGGGCTTCCGCCTTCTATCGGCGTACTTCTTCTGACGATCCCTGGCTACTCTTAGTCGTTCCTTAATCTTGAATACCTTGTCCATGGTTTCCATTACAATGTCTGGCCCCATTATTTGGCTATTACCAATCTCATTCCAACTCAAAGGTGATCAAAACTTTCTACCATATAGGGCCTCATATGGAGCCGCTTTTTTACTTGCGTGGAAACTATTATTGTAGGAGAACTCCACTAGAGGAAGGTGGTTATCCCACCCCCCCCCCCCGAAATCAATCACGCAAGCTCTCAACATGTCCTCCAGTGTTTGAATGGTTCTTTCACTTTGCCCATCAGTTTAAGGATGGTATACGGTGCTTAAATCAAGCCGTGTCCCCAAAGCCTGTTGGAGAGACCTCCAGAATCGTGAAGTGAAATGAATATCACGGTCTGAGATAATCGATAGGGGCACTCCATGTCTTGTTACAATCTCGTCGATGTATAGTCGCGCTAGTTTCGGTAAATCGTAATCTTCCCGTATGGGTAGGAAGTGAGCTGATTTGGTCAGCCTATCTACTATTACCCAGATTGCATCATGCCCTAGAGAGGTTCTTGGAAACCTTGTAACAAAATCCATCGTAATGTTATCCCATTTTCATTCGGGGATTTCGGGTTGTTGTAAGGTTCCTGATGGTTTTTGGTTTTCAGCTTTTACCATTGCACACGACAAACATTTCCCCACATAAGTGGCAATGGATTTATTTAATCCAAGCCACCAGAAGAGGGTCTTCAAGTCTTGATACATCTTATCACTTCCCGGGATGAATCGAATATCTGGATTTGTGGGCTTCATCTAGGACTATCTCTCTAATTCCTCCGTGTTTCGGTACCCAAGTCCTTCCCTCATGCTTGTACAATCCGTCATTACTCATTTCTAAACATTTCTCCATTCCCGTTAACATCTCCTCAGCTAGCTTGTCCTCATTCAGGGCTCCCCTTTGTGCTTCTTTTAATCTAGCGGTAAGACTGGTATACACGCTCATTCTTAAGGCACGAACGAGAAGGGGTTTTTCCCTTTCCTTTCTACTCAATGCATCCGCCACCACATTGGCCTTGCCTGGATGGTAACGAATCTCATATTCATAATCGCTCAACAATTCTACCCACCTTCTTTGTTGTATATTTAACATCTTTTGTTCCAAAATGTGTTGCAAACTTTTATGATCTGACGCATTTGGTACCGTAGAGGTAGTGTCTCCATATTTTGAGCGCAAACACCACGGCACCTAGTTCTAGATCATGAGTAGTGTAGTTTATCTCATGCTCGTTCAACAATCTGGACGCGTAAGCAATCACCTTGTCTCGCTGCATTAATAAACACCCCAGCCCCTGACGTGAGTTGTCGCAATAATGTACGAAATCCTCAATGCCTTCCGGTAGGGCAAGGATAGGTGCACTGCACAGCTTCTCCTTGAGTATCTCAAATGCTTCATTCTGTTCCTTTTCCCATATGAAGGTTGTATTCTTTTTGGTTAGAGCGGTTAATGGCTGCACAATCCGAAAGAAGTTTTTGATGAACCTCCGGTAGTATCCCGCCAAACCAAGAAATTGCCTTATCTTGGTAGGAGTTTCAGGAATCTTCCAGTTTTTAATGGCTTCTATTTTTGTTGGATCTACTTGAATACCTTCTTTGTTCACCACATGTCCTAGAAACTGGATTTCGCGTATCCAAAACTCATATTTGGAGAACTTTGCATATAACAGCTCATTCTTAAGCAACTCAAGAATCAGTCTAAGGTGCTTCTCATGCTCTTCCTTGCTACAGGAGTAGATCAAAATATCATCAATAAGCACAATCACAAACTTGTCTAGATACGGCCGACATACTCGGTTCATGAGGTCCATAAATGCCGCAGGTGCATTAGTCAGTCCAAAGGGCATGACTAAGTACTCATAGTGTCCGTACCTAGTTCTAAAGGCTATCTTGGGTATGTCTTCTTCCCTTATCTTCAGCTGATGGTATCCCGATCTTAAGTCTATCTTGGAGAAATAGCTGGCTCCCTGTAGTTGGTTGAACAAGTCATCGATTCTTGGGAGAGGATAGCGATTCTTGGTTGTAAGCTTGTTCAAATCACGATAGTCAATACACATTCGTAGGGTTCTATCCTTCTTTTTGACAAATAGTACCGGTGCGCCCCACGGAGAAACACTTGGCCGAATGAAACCCTTATCTAGTAATTCCTAGATTTGTACCATTAGCTCCTTCATCTTGGGTGGAGCGAGTCGATAGGGTGACTTGGCCACTGGTGCGGCACGAGGCACTAGGTCTATTTGAAATTCGACCTTTCTAGTCGGAAGGAGTCCCGGTAGGTCCTCTGGAAATACTTCTGGGTACTCAGCCACCACCGATATATCTTCGATTCTCTTTTCTTCTCTTGATTTCATCACATAGACTATGAAAGCGGAACATCCCTTGTGGAGACTCTTGGTAGCCTTCAAGTGGGAAATCATAGGGTATAGTGCGTCGTTTCCATCACCGTGGATTGTTAGTGTGCTTCCATCAGTTAAAGGTACCCTAAGCAAGCGCTCACCACATACAATTACAGCCTTATATTTTGCTAAGCAATCCATTCCCACAACCACATCAAATCCTCCTAACGTTATAGGCATCAAGTCTATTTTAAATGAATTACCCTCTAATTCTATCGTGCAGTCTTTGATGATTTCATCGGTTTCTATTATCTTGCCGTCAGCTAATTCTACCATGTATGCATCAGTTAGGGTACAAACTTTAGAGTCAATTAAATGTCTAAAGGTAGTAGAAACAAAACTACCAGTCTCTCCAGTATCAAACAAAACAGTAGCAGGGTGGTTATTAATAAGGAACGTACCGTTTACCACGTCGGGATCTTTGCGAGCACCATTGGGGTCCATCACGAACGCTCTCCCTTTAGGCTTGTTAGGCCTAGTGTCCTTATCCCTTGCTAACTTGGGACACTTGTTCCGCATGTGTCCTGGATCCCCGCACTCATAGCATTTCTTCCCGGGCTCATACCTACAATCTATAATCAGGTGACCGGTTCGCTTGCACCTAAAACAAGGCATCGGGTTGCATTCCCCTTGGTGGTGTAGCTTGCACTTGTTGTAGAAGGGGCTTGTACCTAAGTACAGTTTTCATGCTCTTGCCCCCTAATCCTCGCGCCTTGTCCCTTCGCCAGTCCTTCTGCTTGAGCTGCCGTTACTGCTTATCCCTATTTTAACTTCGAACCACTTTCTCTTCTCGCCCGTCACCTTCTTCTTGTCATCAGCTCTCCCCTGTTCCGTCCAGCCAGCTCTAATCATGTCGTCAGTCAGGCTACCAGTAAGATCAACTGCCACTTGAAGGGTTATAGGCCTGGCAGATCGGACCATGCCCCGAGCTCTGGGGTGCAGTCCCCAGATGAAACGGGCTACACCTTTTGATTCGGGTGTCACCAAGTGGGGCACTAGTCGGGACAGGGCCGAGAACCGGTTGATGTACTCAGTGTAATTTGGGCCTTTCATTTCCAAGCTCGGGAATTCAGCTTCCAGCTTCTCCAATTGATTTATTGGGCAGTACTTGCTGGTCATCAACTCTCTAAACTCCGACCAACTCATGCGGCCAGCAGCATTTTTTCCTCGTGGCTGAACGATGGTCTTCCACTACTCCAAGGCTGGCCCTTTCAGAGATTGGGAGGCGAACCTGACCATGTGCTTAGTTTTGCACTCGCTGATATCCAGTACGGCCTTGATCTCGTCTAACCATCGGTAAGTATCAATAGCACCCTCGGTGCCATAGAAATCTTTTGGTTTGCATGCCATAAAAGTTTTTTTAGAACACCTGGTTCTTATTCCCTCAGCATCCTCGGCGTTACCTTCATTGTTTCCCGGTCCTTCATTTCCGGTCGTATTTTCCCGGTCTGCATTTATTTGAGCTATGATGGTGGGGATAGCATTGGCGATTTGCTGGGCCACCAGATTGGCCATCCTTTCATCATTGGCATTTTCTTCATGGGTGGTCCTTGGTAGAGTAGGTGGTTGATTTCTACCCTGGTTCCCGATGTACCCAACACCCTTATTCCTTCCCCCACTCATTCCACGTACAGGCGACATTCTGATGTCCGCATAGATAAACTCATTTAGTGTCTTATAAGATTTGTTTCAAGTATCTCGTTACATTGATTCGACACCTAAAGGTCGCTTTACCAAACACATGAGGGTCCCCAATATTTTACAAATCGTACATATTTTCAAACAATTTTCATGGGGTCAATTAATATTTTGAAGAGGCAATCAAATTAGTTTCTTAGAATATACTATTGTACATTCTAATTAGGCAACCTGCAATAGATAAGATAATATCATAAAAGAAAATTCAAGCATAGATAATTATAGCATCATCAAGTAAAATATCAATAGTCTCATACAATTTGGAAGGTGCCATCATCCCCAGAACAATAATCATAGTATCTGAAATAGATAAGTAGTCTTTTAAAAATAGTAGCATCTTTAAATAATCAGGCATCAACCCATCATTACTGCCATCTCTTCTTCAACCACCCAAACCAGCCCGACCCCTTCTTCTTCTGCTCTTGATCCAAGCGTTGGACACCCTGGGATGCCATCAATGCCTGGAATTGGGCGGACTGTGAGGTCCGCTTGGCGTGCTACAGGGTCAGCTCGTGGCGCTGGATGGTCCAAAGTATCTCGCTCAGTGTGGGGTCAGAAGGACCAAAATCGCTAGCTCGGCGGCTGGATTCGGAGTAGGGGTCTCCAGCTAAGACACTCGGGCCGTCGTACAAGCTACGCCTGGGCGGTATCCAATACTCATCCTGAGGTCGGCGTTTGGGAGGTCCCCTCATCGGAGGTACCGGTGCGGGAGCCGTCGCATGAGGAGGTGGAGGAGGCGGCATCCTAAATGAAACAGAAGCTCTAGGTCGAGTACTCTTGCGAGGTCGGGTGATGAATTGTGCGCCCCTGTTCCCGATAGGCGGGATAGGCGAATGTGCAGGTGCTGTGACGTGCGGTGAATGAGAGCGGGTCCGGCTCCTCCCCTGGGATGTCGGAGAAGATTCCTCCGATGGCTCAGTGTCGTCGGATGTCATCGATATCCATCCTAGATGGCTGCATCTCCTCATGTACTCCTTATACTGCGATGGGGATGTTGCCCTCCTGAGTCTTCCCACTGGGGCAGTCTCGTCGACAGGGAATGCAGGCGCTTTACCGTTGTTAGCCATGAGTCTCTAGTTCCTGTAAAATCATCATGAGTAATTTGGTTTCTCATAGCTCATGACAATAGTAAAGATAGTATCTCATAATAGTAGTTACAGCAGTAATGATGGTAGTAGCTTCTATAATCGGTAATAACACAGGTTACAACAGGCACAAAGATAAAGTTTAGACCACACAAAAATATTTTCTATCAGGGAGAGAAATTTTATCACCAATCAGGGGATCGTGCCTGAATTCACGCGTCCGATAAATTCATGATTACATTGATCAAGAGTAATAATCAATTTACCCGACCCACTCATCCCAACACATTCCAAAACAAGGACAATCCTAGGGCATCAGGGTTGTAGCCAAGGGTCTACTAAGGTATTCCCGACTTCTCTACAACCTGTGGCTCTGATACCAATCTGTTACAACCCGGGCCCAAAGAGGGTGGGACGTCGCAGATTAGCAATTCACATGGCAGTGGAAACTAACCACTCAAGAGCACACAAGGAGGGAAATCACATGGCATTACATTAAAACAACATAATCGGTCTATGAAAGCCATGCCCAAACATCAAATCCACAGCCATTGTAAATTATCCAAATTTATTACACAATAATTCTGAATGTCTAATAATGTTTTCAAAATTAAGTAATGCCATTTGTAGTCACGGTACTAAGCCATCCATTAAGAGTCCATTACAATCCAGGCTTCATCAAGGGTTACCTGAAACATGCTCAAAAGAATTTGTGTCAACTAAAAAGTTGGTGAGTTCAGTGCTTAAAGTTTTGAAAAACAAAATGGCTCTTTAGAATTCATAAGTAAAATTTAAAATCATGAGTATCACTGTTGTGGGGTCACAATCAACCCTGCACTCAGCCCCGGCTAGCCTCTTCTAAACTTGTGTTATGCCGGTTATCCCATAAGGGAAACTGAGCCTCAAAGAGTGTACCATACCTGCTGAGTGGTACATCATAGTATCTTACAAAAACCTGTCACATGACACAAACGACCTCGCAGGATCTCAGTGGGGTACCCTTCCTATTATGTCGGAAGGCACTGTGCGTGGGGGATTCCCCAAGTAGATCTACCCATATAAAACAAGCGGTTCACACAAGAATTATTGATTGTGATACAAGTAGGTGAAGGTTCTAACATTAGCCACAACATATAATAGCATCGCATAATAGTACACAAATAACTTTTAGTTCAAACATAGCATGTTTCATCTCAAAATAGTAGTAAAAACGGAACACTAAAACTCACCTTATGCAGATCAAGATTCTTCAGACACAGAAAAGATTCAAGCCCTAGCACCCTATGATCAAGATAAAAGTAGTAAGCAAACGCGCTTAGGCTATTGGAAGTGTATCCAAATGTATTTTATGGTTGTATGTTCACGTGGCTTCGCTTCTTAAAAGTTTGTGTCAAAAAGTTTCCTTTTTAGGAAAGTTAGAGTTTTTGATATGGATGACAAGTTATATCACTCTTGTAAGTTTGTTTATGTTATAATAAGTTTAACAAGAGTTTTCTAGTCATAAGATTATTGAAATTTAGTTTTATTTACGAAATTTACACTTTGGTCCCTCAAGTTTCAAAATTTACAATTTTGACCCAAAAGTTGGTTCTTACATTATGGCCCTTAAAAGTATCTAAGGGTCCTTAAATTACTTTTAAATCAGTTTTAGAAAGAGTTTAGGGGTCCTTTGCACAAAAATCGTGTTTCCATATTTAATCCGTTAAAACCCGTTTTTACCCGAAATCGACATTTTAACCTATTCTCTTCAATTCTTTCATCAAAATATGAGTTTGAAGTCCTCAACTTACTGAAATATTATGGTTCCCTAGGTTTTTAGGCTCGTTAAATAATTCTTAAAATCTCATCAAAAAATATCCCGGTTAGGCTCGTTTAAGCTAAATAAGTTCATAGAATTAGCATGTTGACCCAAAAATTCACCTAAGTCCAGTTTTAGCCACTGATTTAAAGTCATAGGGCCAGAAAATTTTGTTTCTAACAAGTTGTCAAGTATTTTGGCCATTTAAGGTACCCTTATCACCTATTCGGGTCTCTAAATATGCTTCTAGTGCCTATAATGCCATACCAAAACATTCAACCCAATAAAATGACAGATAAACATCATCAAACAACCCGAAAATTCAGATTTACCCCACAGATTCAACAATATAAACTAACAAAGTCAAGGCTAGGGTACAAAGCGCTCATTTACACATATGTAATATGAAATCTCGGGTTTTAAACACCCATTAACATTCTGAAATCGGTAAGTCCAGACCATAAAATGTTTATAGGATAATTTAAACAGGTTTTTAGGTATCACTATGGAGGTTAGTTTCGGAACAGTGAGTGGAATGTTCCTGAAAACCCATGAAAGAGGGGTTTCCGGGTAGATTCATGGCAAAAACACAAAGAAAATAAGTATGATGAAGTGTGTACCTTTCGGGATGTTGTAAGTCACACTGATATAAAGACTGGGTCGTGGGTTTCCAGCCCTTGGAACAAGGAAACATGATTCAAGGGAGAGAAAAGTAGAGAGAGAAACAACAATGAGAGTTTTGATCGGGTACAAGAAAGCTTACCCACAAGTTAACCCATGTTTAGAGTGATTCAAGAGGTGCGAGAATGGTTGTTTTGAGAGTTTAAGTCCTGGAATCCTTGTTCCCTGCTTGGTTGTAGCTTGAGGAGTTCTCGGTTCCTAGTTGTGATGATTTGCCGAGAGAGAGAGAGAGAGACTTCGAGTGGTTGTGAAAGAGTGAAATGGAGTGGTGCATGTGGTTTGAAAGAAGAGGTGGAGTGTGGGTTTGGGTTAGTGAGAACCGAGGTGAAGAGGGGTTGGCTGTTGGCTGGAGGGGTGGCCGAATGCATGGTAAAAGCCCATGCATTGGTCAGTTTGGAGGTGCGCGGACCAGGTCAAACGCTTCTAGAAGGGTTCCAAATTTTTAAAATGCTAAATGTTGCTTGGAACGCTTGAAAAAGGCCCATACGTCCACTTTCAGGATGCCTGAACAGTAGTCACGCGGCTAAACAGTGGAAATGCACCAACTGTCAAATGCGGCCGAACAGTTGTCATGCGCCTGAATAGTTGTCATGCGCCCAAGTGAAAATTCAAAGAAATGCGGATGGAAATCAGAGAAATGTGGGTGAAGGCCAAAGAAATGCGGATGAACACAAACAAATGCGGATGAAGACCAAAGAAATGCAGATGAACACAAAGAAATGCGGATGAAGACCAAAGAAATACGGATGAACACAAAGAAATACGAATGAAGACAAAGAAATGCGAATGAAGACCAAAGAAATGCGGATGAACATAAAGAAATACGGATGAAGACCAAAGAAATGCGGATGAACACAAAGAAATATGTGAATCCAAGGATCGTAATCAGGAATTATCAGTGTTAGATTGGTTTTGAATTAATGATCACAGAATTACCATTATTCGTTGTTTAATTGATTAATTAATAAATATCGATGCTAGTGAAAATAAACAATAAATGCTCAAACGATATCAACAATATGTAAAGAATAATGTTTTGAATCAAATGTAATTCATTAAAACTGATTAATGATTACAAAGAATCAAATAATAATTGCTAACAAAATTCTATGCTATGATTGTGTTTATGATTTTTGGTGTGTTGATGTCATGGCTGCTAGGGTTTGTGTTGATGTGATGGTATTTTTGTCGCCTTCTCTTCCTTCTTCTTGATGTGAAACCTAGGACTCATATTTATAGACACGCGTGTTTCTGTTAAGGAAACATCGAATCTCTTGGAGTCTGTGATTGACTTGTTAACTTGTTGACTTGAAACACTTGTATGATATAAGTACGTGTCTGGTTCTTCCGCAACTACTTTTTTTTTCCGTAGCTACTTTGTTCTTTCGAAGGTACTTTAGTTTCTTCATGTGTGGTGTTTGTTCATCAGTGAATACCCATATTCATCCGTATAAGATCTTTTGATGAATGTCTTCTAAGAAAGATATCTACGAAAGAACAAAAATGTTCGTCCGTAGATGTTTCTTACACTTAGTCAATTTCAGAAATTGACCAAGTATAATGTTTGTACCTGTAATCATACACATAAATCAACGCACATTTGGGTTAACCTATATACATAATGCATGCATCAAAATAATGAATTACAAATATTCATTACATGTATTGATTAAAGTTCTAAGCCTATACAAAATGATCTAGACCTATTATTCCTAGATCTAACAATACTCCCCCTTAGGCTTAGAAACTTGTAATCAGTTCTTCAGCTGAAAGCTCCTTCACTCTTGCTATAATTTTGTTATAGAAGTATGAGACAGCAGTCTACTGATCATCATACTTGTAGTTGATCATCATTTTGCTAATCTTTTGTAATGTTTCAAAACTGAGACCCAGAACATCTTCTTCAGTTGTAAGAGTTTCCAAAACATTATTGTTGTGGACTATCTCTAACTCATCTTGCTCTGAGATCCTCAGCTCACTCACTTCCTTGATGTTTGATCCTCTCAAAATCCCTGCCTCATATTTTCTTCTCTTGTAAGCCATGGCATGCAGTTTATCAATCACTTGAGAAAGGCACACACATTATGCTCTCTAGCATACCGATTAGCCATCTGTTCATAAGAGTTAAGAAGATTAGGTTAGAATCAATATTATAGATATGAGAATATGAAGAGTTTTAATGGTGATAAAGAATCAAACAGTTCATTATTGATGATTATGACATGTTTTACCTTCAAATCAAGAATCTGAAATCAAGTTTATGAGTTTGTTTGATGTTTTGATGTGGTAATTTGAATGTTTGAACAAAGGAGGGAGAGATTTTGACGAACGTTTTTCTTTTAGGTCAAAGTTCTCTGAAAAAGTGAATAATGAACATTAAGGTCAAAAACATCATTTATGCACCCTCGGACACATTAATTTCATTTATTTAATGAAGTGGGTCCCACATTCCGTATTAAACTTTCGTAGAATTTATTTATTCCGCAAATTTCTGTTCTTCCGTAGGACATCTGCGGATGCTTAACATATACGGATGCCTAACTATCAGGAAATGAAATATAATTTGAAGTATAACTTGATTATCCATAGATTACCACTCTATGAACATAGATTATACTTTTAAAATATTAACTCAACCGTAGTTTACCAATCTACGGATGGGCATATTCTACTTGATTAAGTTTCACACTGTTGCTTCTACTGATGCTTAGAGAGCACTGTTTGAAACTTCTTTTGATTGTATGGTCCTAATCAACTGATAGAACCATTTATTGCTATTGGACCTTGTTGGCTTTGTTTTCATGACAATTTGTGCAAATGAAATATAATTTGAAAAACTTCATGTATCCTTCAGCCAAGTTAGTGCTTAAGTTCCAATTCCTTCATTTGAATTTGGATCATTAAATTCAGCTTTTATGTTTCATATATTTCATGTATTAACTACTCCCCCTAAATTTGTGATTAATGATAAAGTGTTGCATTTATCATAAATTTATGAAGTAAATAGCATGAAAGGCACATGACTGTCCAAAGATTACACACAATAAATAAAATAAAAGTAACAAAATTGAATTAAATAATGTACATGCATATAAACACATATAATGGGATCATACTATGACACTAAACTTCTTCCTGATTGAGTTGATTGTTGAAATATGACCTGATTCTAGTCCTGATTGCAAGTGTGTTTGTCCACTTAAATCCAAACAAGAGTATGGAATCAACTAGACATGTTGTTTATCATGTTTTCATGTTTATTAGTGATAAACTGTTATGGGCTCCACATTCAATTCACATTAGAGTTTGTCCTCCATTTGTGAGTCAATTGATCACTTTTTCACACTTAGAAACTATGTACATTAAGTTATAAATTCTATCTTGAGACATATGAGTTGTCTCATAAATGCTTTGCTACAAAAGCTCTTATGTAAATATACAGTTGATCACTATGGATTCTTTTGAGAGCTTAGATATGATCATCATCAGGTCACCAGGTCTTTACTTACGTAAAACAGAAGTTCCTTTAACCCATATCTTTGTTTACACAAAACAGAGGGATGATGAGGATCATGATCTTTTCACCAGTTGAATACATATGTATCTCATGGTGTTCATAAACTCAGGTCTTTGTTCACACAAAACAGAGGGAATATGATTCTCAAAAATAGAAGTTATAAAGTGTTTTACATAGTGTGCTTAGGTGAATGAATTGATTATATCAGGATAAGACTTACTTGCTTGATCCTCAAAATGAAGCTTCTCAAAAATAGTCACCTTTTCATTATGTTAAGCATGCTCTTAGTATAATCTTCACTCAAGTTGAATTTACTTAAATATCAAAGAACTTTTGATCAGTTTTTAAAGAAATTTAAGAACTCAGGAAGCAAGCAAAGGCACAGTGTACTATCATTTCCCAAACATATGTCATGCAGAAATAGAAGACACAATAAATAAAGACAATATTTTGAATTTTATATGTTTTTCTGAATGTTTTATTTAATTACTATTTACAAGGACAGTCACATGCTTTTCTTTGTTAATGATGATTAATCTAAGTTAATCATGCCCAAAGACTTAATTAGAAAATTAAATCTAACTAAATCAAAGGCCTTAGTAAATAGATCAGCAAGCTGATTTGTTGTATCCACTTTGACTGACTTGATTAAACCTTTTTCTGAGCAATCTCTCAGAAAATAATATCTGATTTCAATATGCTTTGTTTTACTATGTTGAACTGGATTAGCAGTGATAAACATAGCAGCTCAATTGTCAATATAAATTGGAGTTTGAAGGAAATTGTAACCATAATCAAGTAATTGGTTTTGTAACCAAAGGACTTGAGAGCAACCAGCTGAAACAGCTATGAACTCAGCCTTAGCTGTGGATACAGATACATTTGTTTGCTTTTTGCACTGCCATGAAATAAGTCTTGGTCCTAAAAATTGACATCCACCAGTTATGGATTTTCTATTGTTGTTGCATCCTCCATAGTCACTGTCTGAATAAGAGTAGAGAGAGAAGTCTCCATCTTTTGGATACCATAGACCAAGGGCTGGTTTCCCTTTGAGATATCTGAAAATCCTCTTCCCAACATTCAGATGGGACTCTTTTGGATCTGATTGGTACGTAGCACAAACACATACAGCAAATATTATGTCAGGTCTGCTGGCAGTTAAATACATATGAGATCCTATCATTGATCTATATAATCTTTGATCAATAGATTTTCCTGTAGGATCAGGTACAATTTTGTCAATTGTTGAAGCAGGTGTTTTGCATGAAGATGTATTAGCAAGATCGTACTTCTTCAATATTTGATGAATATACTTTTCTAGATTGATGAATATGCCATCTGTTTTATGATGAACTTGTAGTCCAAGAAAGAAAGTTAATTCTCCCATTGAGCTTATTTGAAACTGAGATTTCGTCAACTCTTCAAAGCTTTCACACAGTCTCTTGTTTGTTGATCCAAATATAATGTCATCTACATATATTTGAACAACTAAGAGGTCTTGATGTTCAGGTTTGAGAAAAAGAGTCTGATTAATAGTTCCCCTTTCGTATCCATGCTTGAACAAGAAAGATGATAATGTTTCATACCATTTTCTTGGTGCCTGATGAAGACCATACAAAGCTTTGTCAAGCTTGTATACTCTATGTGGGTAATCAGGATCTTCAAAACCTGGAGGTTGAGCTACATAGACTTCTTCATCAATTTTCCCATATAAAAAGGCACACTTCACATCCATTTGATAAATAGTGAACTTCTTATATGATGCATAGGCTAGGAATACTCTAATGGCTTCAATTCTTGCAACTGGTGCAAAAACTTCATCATAGTCTATCCACCTGTGAATCCAAGGATAGCAATCAGGAATTATCAGTGTTAGATTGGTTTTGAATTAATGATCGTGGAATTACCATTAATCTTTGTTTAATTGATTAATTAATAAATATCGATGCAAGAGAAAATAAACAATAAATGCTCAAACGATATCAACAATATGCAAAGAATAATGTTTTGAATCACATGTAATTCATTAAAACTAATTAATGATTACAAAGAATCAAATAATAATTGCTAACAAAATTCTATGCTATGATTGTGTTTATGATTTTTGGTGTGTTGATGTGACGGCTGCTAGGGTTTGTGTTGATCGTGCGAAACGATGTGATGGTATTTTTGTCGCCGTCTCTTCCTTCTTCTTGAGTATATCCTTGAGCAATCAACCTAGCTTTGTTTCTCACAACGATACCTCTATCATCTAGTTTATTTTTGAATAACCACCTTGTGCCAATTGGATGTTGGCCTTCAGGAAGATCAACTAGATTCCAGACCTTTTGCTTTCTGAATTGTTGAAGTTCTTCTTGCATGGCTTCAATCAAGCTATTATCTTTTAATGCAGCTATAATGTTTGGAGGAACAACTTGTGAAAGAAAACAAGTGAAAAGATAGATGTTTGCAGCTCCCCCTTGGCTTCTTGTGGTTCTTTCATTGAGATCTCCAATGATATTGTTTATTGGATGAGTCTTATGAATTCTTGTTGTTGGAATGGACTCAACTGGAATAGATGATTCCAAGTTAGTCATATGCATTGATGCAGATATATCTAGCAGAGATGATGAATTTATGAAGTAATCAAATTGATCATCATTGGAAGCTGAATGATTTTCATTTTGTACATCAGCTGCATTGTGAGTGCCATCCGCAGGAGTTACAGGAACATCTACGGATGTATTTTGTGCTTCCGTAGGAGTTACAGGAACATCTACGGATGTATTTTGTTGACTTGCTGACAATGACTCTTTGGAATGCAATGGACCATCTCCAATATGTGGAACATCTACTGATGTGAATGGAACATCAGCTGATCCAATATTCACATCTCCGGATGTAGGACACTCATCTGCGGATGCAGAGTCAGCAGCTGTTGATGAAGTGTTTGCATCTGAGGATGTAGATCCATTTTCTTGGTCTTGTGCTGCATTATTGACATTATTTGGTGTTCCTTGTTCCATGAGACTTGAAGTTTGTATTCTTGGAGGATCAGCAGATAATGACACTTCATTCATGTTTGGAGGAACAAATGGATAGCATGTATCCTCAGTACCTGCAGCATTCAAATAACCAGAGTTAAATAAGTTTGTGAGTGCATCTATATCAAACAACCATGATGATCCTTTTACAGATTTAGGAAATAAGGATTCATCAAAAGACACATTAGGAGTTTCTTCCATAATGTTATGTTGTGGAATGTAAATCCTATATGATTTGGATGTTGAAGAATATCCAACAAAGAAACCATCATAGGCTTTTCTCTGAAAATTTTCCTAATTATTCTTTTGTGTTAACACAGATACATGACACCCAAAAGCTCTAAGATATCCTATGTAAGGTTTTCTTTTAAATAAAAGCTCATAAGGTGTTTTATTGTGTTCTTTGACAATTAATGTCCTGTTTTTAACATTGCATGCTGTGTTCACTGCTTCAGCCCAAAAGGTGATTGGCAATTGTGAATCAGCTAGCATTATTCTTGCTGCTTCAATGAGAGTTCTGTTTCTTCTTTCATCAACTCCATTTGGTTGTGGAGTTCTTGGTGCACTGAATTGCCTTGCTATGTGTAAGGCCCCGTTCCCGGAAACCTCACAGCTAGACATTCACAGCACAATTTATAAAATATTTCATAGCTTATCAACCATTGCAGCGGAACTTAAATATCAAAAGCCATTCATTAATTTAAAACACTATTGCTAAGCAATACATATTTGTTAATAGTTACAAAAGATCATTAGTTTGCATTACAAAACAACAATGTTATATTCATGAATGGATGTCAGCCTTGACCCAACGAGTAGCCTCCCCGAGTGCCATCCTCAGCAATATTACCTGCCAACTGAAAATGCATAAAAGTCAGCTTTGCTGAGTGAGTTCTACTTTTAAAATCATAAAAATATCTTGATAGATTTGTATACAAAATACTTCTTAAAGAGAATATCTTATCTTTCTTTCGGATGTGATCACACACCGTACATACAAATCATATCCATTACATTATCACCATTCTCTTTCTTGCTTACTTATTATTATCTTTCACTGCCGATATGGACCAAAGTACTATACCCCCCATACAATGCGCATAAACCTGGTACTGGGCCTTGAAGTCTATAAATAGACTCCATCCGTGGCGCACATATACTGGCACCAGTACCGGGGCAGCAACAGTGGTCCCCTCAATCTTAAAGATTGACCTTGTGTACATCCTTTGGGTTAGCTAAACCATACACAGTTGAGCTAACGACAACATGGTCGTGCACCTCCTGTAAATTTTTTTACTTGCAAGTCTTTTCATTCTTTATGTTCCACTTTTTGTTAATATTAATCTTTTACTTGATTAATAATAATACTTTATGATCATAGGCAAACCACATAAAGTCACATGCTAATATCATAATAGGCACATAAGGGCAACCCACAACATGCATAAGATAATCAGATACAATCATCAAGTCAACCAAGGTTAAACCCTAATCTTGATCTTCCAAAATTCCAGAAAATTTCTTAAGTCTTAAACTAATGTGGATGAACAAAACCAATGCGGGTGAACAACTGTAAATGAGGTGAACAAAAACTAATGCGGATGAATAAAAGTGAATGCGGATGAACACTTGCAAATGCGGATGAACAACTTGCAAATGCGGATGAACACTTGGTAATTATTCTGTCGTAAAAGAAATGCTGATGGACACAGTAGCAAATGCGCATGCATAAAAAGAAATGCTGATGAACACTTAGGCTAAATTAAGGCAAATGCGGGTGAGTAAAAGTGAATGCGGGTGAACAAAACACTTAGGCTATTATCACAGTGTAAATGCGGATGAACCATCAGACCTGTAAATGAGACTTATGCTATAACCAGTTCTAAAACCTCATTTTCATATATTCTTAACATGGATCAATCATGCTAAACTCTTAGAGTAAGCTTACAACCTCATAGTACATAGAAGTTCATATATGTACATACACAGTTATCATACATAACGGTTGTAAAACGTTTTAAATGCATTTTCAGCCCTAAAGAATTTTAAAAACATAGAATCGGGGTCCTAGAACTCACCTGTGGCAGCAAACAAGTGAATCTCCTCCCAACTTGTATGCACAAGAGTTCAAACACCTAGAACAAGCAAAAACAAACACCCAAACACAAAGAGCACTTAAAAATCGGTTATAAGGATGGAAACCATATCAACACTTACCTAAGAAGATTTTCAGCCCTTTCTTCTTCTTCAAACCGAGAGAACAAAGTTCAGCTCCTTTTCTTCTTTGTTTCAGTCAAACAACAGCAGCAGTAGGGAAGATATGGGCGGCCATGCCCATATAAAGCTCAATTTTTGACTTTTTGTACTATTTACACAAAGCACCCCTCAACTTTGGCTTCTTTTAGTTTTCCTTCAAAATACTTTTCTTTTCTTTTTATTCTGGCGAAATTTCGGGTGTTACAAGTCTACCCCCCTTAAAGAGGTTTCGTCTCCGAAACCTGACACTCTTTGAATAACTGTGGTTAATGCTGTCTCATCTCTTCTTCGGTCTCCCACGTAGACTCGGATCCTTTTCGGTGTTTCCACTGTACCCGCACAAGTGGAACCACTTTATTTCTCAACCTCTTCTCCTTTTGGTCGATGATTGCCTCTCGTTGCTCCACATAATTGAGCCGTTCATCCACTTCAATATCATCCAATGGTACAATCATATCTTCATCGGCTAAGCATTTCCTTAGATGAGATACATGGAATGTCGGGTGAATCCCACTTAACTCATCGGGCAATTCTAGACGATAGGCCACCTCTCCTACTCGTGCAATGATTCGTAAAGGCCCTATGTATCTTGGACTCAAATTGCCCCTCCTCTGGAACCGGATGATCCCTTTCCAAGGCGAGACCTTTAGCATGACTTTATCACCCACGTTGAACTCGATAGATCTACGCCTCTTATCGGTATACGACTTTTGCCTATCTTTGGCTACCTTCATAAAGGCTTTGATCTTTTCCAGCTTCTCTGTCGTAGCCTCGATCACTTTGATGCTTCCCAATTCTTTCTGTCCAATGTCTCCCCAACACACGGGCGTTCTACACCTCCTACCGTACAGCATCTCGTATGGCGGCATACCGATACTAGCATGATAACTGTTGTTGTACGAGAACTCTGCCAATGGTAGGTGATCATCCCAACTTCCTCTAAAGTTGATCACACATGCCCGGAGCATATCCTCGAGTGTCTGAATCGTCCTCTCAGACTGACCATCTATCTGAGGATGGTAAGCCGTGCTAATGTGTAGTCTCGTCCCCATGGCATCATGGAATCTCTTCCAAAACTTCGATGTGAACCGGGTCTCATGATCTGACACAATAGACACCGGCACACCATGGCGAGCTACAATCTCTTTGATGAACAGATCCGCCAATCTCTCAGATGAATACGTCTCGCGGATCGGTAGGAAATGGGCACTCTTGGTCAACCGATCAACTATCACCCAAATAGCATCGTACCCCCTTGCAGTACGGGGTAGCTTTGTGATAAAATCCATAGTGATGTGCTCCCACTTCCATTCGGGTATATCCAAGGGTTGGATCTTCCCGTATGGCTTTTGATTCTCTGCCTTCACTTGCAAGCAAGTAAGGCACTTACTCACATACTCTGCCACGTCACGTTTCATACCCGGCCACCAGTAGTCTTTCTTCATGTCTTGATACATCTTGGTAGCGCCGGGATGAATGGAGGATCGAGTCTTATGAGCTTCATCCATAATTCGCCCACGTAGATTCCCATATCAAGGAATCCACATTCGTCCAAAGCGGATTTTAACACCGTGGGTATTTTCCCCCAATTCTGCAACTAGACCTCTCATTCGTTCAGAGTTGAGGCGATCTTCTTTTAACGCCTCACTTTGAAACTCTTTAACTTGACATCTGTGGTCATCACCAACTAATACGCCTTTACCCGAATCGGTTAGGGTCTCTCCTTCCGGCTAAGGGCATCGGCCACTACATTGGCATTGCTCGGGTGGTAATGGATCTTGCAATCACTTTGATCAACTCCAACCACCTTCTCTACCTCATGTTTAGATCTTTCTGCTCGAAGAAGTATTTCAAGCTCTTGTGATCCATGAAGATTGTGCACTTGGTCCCGTATAAATAATGCCTCCAAATCTTCAATGCAAAGACCATCGCAGCCAATTCTAAATCATGAGTGGGGTAATTAACTTCGTGGGTCTTTAACTGTCGGGACGCGTAAGCTATCACTCGTCCACGTTGCATTAGCATGCAACCCAGTCCCGAATAAGATGCATCTGAATACACCACTAAGTCTTCATTTCCTTCGAGCAATGTTAAGACAGGAGCTTGAGTTAATCTTGCCTTTAACTCCCCAAAAGCATCCTCTTGTTCCCGACCCCACACGAACTTCACATCCTTGCGGGTCAATTTAGACAAAGGTGAGGCTATCTTGAAAAAATCTTGGATAAACCTTCGGTAGTAACCCGCCAAACCCAAGAAACTGCGAATCTCGGATGGCGTCTTTGGTGACTTCCATTGCACCACTGCCTCAACCTTTGCCAGGTCCACCATAATTCCTTCGGTATTCACCACATGACCCAGAAATTGAACCTCGCGTAACCAGAAAGCACACTTAGAGAATTTAGCATACAACTTCTCCTTTCTAAGTGTCTCCAACACTTGATGTATGTGGCCGGCATGTTCTTCTTTGCTCTTCGAATAAATCAGAATATCATCAATAAACACAATCATTGATTTATCTAACATCGGCTGACACACTCGGTTCATCAAATCCATAAAGGCAGCTGGCACGTTGGTTAAACCGAAAGACATAACGAGGAACTTGTAATGTCCATAACGCGTGCGAAAAGCTGTCTTAGGAATGTCTTGCTCCTTTACTTTCAACTGATGATAACCTGATCGGAGATCTATTCGGGAAAACCAACTGGCACCTTGAAGCTGGTCAAACAGATCATCAATCCTTGGTAGGGGGTAACGGTTCTTTACTGTCAACTTGTTTAATTCACGGTAGTCTATACACATCCTCATATTACCGTCTTTCTTCTTTACGAATAATACCGGAGCGCCCCAATGAGAGATACTCAGTCTAATAAACCCCTTATCCATCAGTTCCTGTAACTGATCCATCAGTTCTTTCATCTCGGTCGGAGCTAACCGATACGGTGCCTTGGCAACGGGTATCAAGTCGATCTGAAATTCTATCTCACGGTTCGGTGGCACACCTGGTAGATCTTTCGGGAAACACATCCGGGAAATCACTTACCACTGGCACTTCTGATAATTGTGGTATCGACACGTCCACATCTTTCACGTATGCCAAGTAGGCACAACATCCACGCCTCATACACTTTTCTGCCACTGTCATCGAAATCACTTTCGGAACCGTAGTGACGCGATCACCATAAACTATCACTGAACTCCCATCGGGTGCAACTAACCGAATCATCTTCTTCCAACACACGATGTTTGCCTCATAGGCTGCCAACCAATCCATCCCCAGAACTACATCAAATCTGCCTAGGGGCATCATAAATAGTTTAGCAGAGAACCTATGGCCTTCTAACTCTATGCCACAATCCTCAATCATATCAGAAATTCTGGTAGACTTACCAATAGCAGTTTTTACATCAAAAGGTTCATCGATGCTCCTACTACTAACAGGCAATTTAGCACAGAAGGCAGTTGATATGAAACTCCTACTAGGACCAAAATCAAATAATACGAAGGCACAAGTTTGGTTTACTAGAAACACACCTGACACAACGTCTGGGTCTACCCGGGCTTCCTCTAGGGTCATCGTGAAGGCTCTTGCACTTGCCCTTTGCCTTCCTTCTTCCGGCCTCTTCTTCAACCCAGAACTTTCAGCCCTTGGCTTCTTGCAATCTTTTTTCATATGACCGATTTCACCACAGTTAAAGCACCGTGGGGCTCCACACATCTTTGAAATGTGACCGGGCTTGCCACATTTGTAGCAGACATTCATTCCCAAGCGGCATTCCCCGCTATGTTCCTTCCCACACTTATCACACCGCTTCAACCCCGAGCTTGCAGTAACCACTTGGCGATCATCCACCCTCGGCCTCTTACTGTTCGGGTGAAACCACCACGCCCGAATCTCTTCCCGTTCCAACTCCTGTTATAACCACCCGTCTTCTTCACCTCAACCACCGCTACTTCCCTTTCATCATACAACATTCCCGCCAAATCCACTACCGACCTAAAAGTGCTTGGTTGGGCAGCGATCAAATGTCTGCGGATGTCGGCCGGTAGTCCCTGAACGTACCGATTAATCTTCCTCGATACTGGCGTAACCTGTTTCGGTACCAACCTCGCCATTTTGTTTAACTTGGCGGTGTATTGTTGGTGGGTCATAGTTCCCGCCTCCAGCTGTAAGAACTCCCTTTCGATCTTGTTGAGTTCTCGGTGAGGACAGAATTCCTCAATCACCAACTTCTTCAGCTCTCCCCATCTCATTCTCTCGATGGCCCTATCACCCTCGGCTTGGACAAGATTGTCCCACCAACATAGTGCCGAGTCGACAAACGAGTGAGTGGCAAACAATACTTTATGGTCTTCCCGACACTCACTGATCTTCAATACTGCCTCCATCTCCTTTATCCAGCGGTGGTAGTAGCAACGTTACCGTTTCCGTCAAAAGTAAGGGGTTTACACCGTTGAGGCTCCCCCTCCAGCATTTAGCTCCTCCTCCTCATCGTGATCCCTCACATCACCTCTCCTGCCAGCAGTTGTTCTCCTCTCCTCCTCCTTCTTCTTTCGTTCATCCTTCCTCACAGCTTGGATCACTTCAGTCACGACAGACGGTAGGATTGTCTGCATGACTTGGTGAACCTCCTCCACCACTGCCTCCTTCACCGAGGCTCTCAAGTTAGCACTCTCATCCACCCCCTCTGGGTGATGAAGCTCAGGCTCAGCAGGAGCTGTCTCTGCAGTTCTCGTCTTGTTCATTACGGCCCGGGGTCTACCAGCACGACCACCCCTTACTCCACCTCGAGAAGCCTTAGATGATCTACCTCCAGCCATCCCCTAACACTATAAGATTCAAGCACTCACATGGTCATTCAAGGTAATAGACCAGTTAATGTTAAGTATAGTAAGTCCCTAATTACAGTGGCTAGTTGTGATTAGCCACTTACTTTACTCTTCGTTCCCCGAGTATTTCCTATCCTGACTACATCAGTATTCAAATCTACTAAAGCACATAAAGCAAATAGCATGCGCACATAATACCGGTTAACATTATAAAAGAATTACTGATGGCACATAGCTACTCGGGCTGACATTCCTCCATTCAGTCCCATTTTTAGTTTAAGTTTAGGTTTATGAAAATATTTACCCATTTCTCTTAAACTTTGGCTCTGATACCAACTTGTAAGGCCCCGTTCCCGGAAACCTCACAGCTGGACATTCACAGCACAATTTATAAAACATTTCATAGCTTATCAACCATTGCAGCGGAACTTAAATATCAAAAGCCATTCATTAATTTAAAACACTGTTGCTAAGCAATACATATTTGTTAATAGTTACAAAAGATCATTAGTTTGCATTACAAAACAACAATGTTATATTCATGAATGGATGTCAGCCTTGACCCAACGAGTAGCCTCCCCGAGTTCCATCCTCAGCAATATTACCTGCCAACTTAAAATGCATAAAAGTCAGCTTTACTGAGTGAGTTCTAGTTTTAAAATCATAAAAATATCTTGATAGATTTGTATACAAAATACTTCTTAAAGAGAATATCTTATCTTTCTTTTGGATGTGATCATACACCATACATACAAATCATATCCATTACATCATCACCATTATCTTTCTTGCTTGCTTATTATTATCTTTCACTGTCCATATAGACCAAAGTGCTATACCCCCCATACAATGCGCATAAACCTGGTACTGGGCCTTGAAGTCTATAAATAGACTCCATCCGTGGTGCACATATGCTGTTACCAGTACCGGGGTAGCAACAGTGGTCCCCTCAATCTTAAAGATTGACCCTATGTACATCCTTTGGGTTAGCTAAACCATACACAGTTGAGCAAACGACAACATGGTCGTGCACCTCCTGTAAATTTTTTTACTTGCAAGTCTTTTCATTCTTTATGTTCCACTTTTCGTTAATATTAATCTTTCACTTGATTAATAATAATACTTTATGATCATAGGCAAACCACATAAAGTCACATGCTAATATCATAATAGGCACATAAGGGCAACCCACAACATGCATAAGATAATCAGATACAATCATCAAGTCAACCATGGTCAAACCCTAATCTTGATCTTCCAAAATTCCAGAAAATTTCTTACGTCTTAAACTAATGCGAATGAACAAAACCAATGCGGGTGAACAACTGTAAATGCGGTAAACAAAAACTAATGCGGATGAATAAAAGTGAATGCGGATGAACACTTGCAAATGCGGATGAACACTTGCAAATGCGGATGAACAACTTGCAAATGCGGATGAACACTTGGTAATTATTCTGTCGTAAAAGAAATGCTGATGGACACTGTAGCAAATACGCATGCATAAAAAGAAATGCTGATGAACACTTAGGCTGAATTAAGGCAATGCGGGTGAGCAAAAGTGAATGCGGGTGAATAAAACACTTAGGCTATTATCACAGTGTAAATGCGGATGAACCATCAGACCTGTAAATGAGACTTATGCTATAACCAGTTCTAAAACATCATTTTCATATATTCTTAACATGGATCAATCATGCTAAACTCTTAAAGTAAGCTTACAACCTTATAGAACATAAAAGTTCATACACGTACATACACAGTTATCATACATAACGGTTGTAAAACGTTTTAAATGCATTTCCAGCCTCAAAGAAGTTTAAAAACATAGAATCGGGTTCCTAGAACTCACCTGTGGCAGCAAACAAGTGAATTTTCTCCCAACTTGCGTGCACAAGAGTTCAAACACCTAGAACAAGCAAAAACAAACACCCAAACACAAAGAGCACTTAAAAATCGGTTATAAGGATGGAAACCTTATCAAAACCAAGCCAATTACCACGAAAACACTTACCTAAGAAGATTTTCAGCCCTTTCTTCTTCTTCAAACCGAGAGAACAAAGTTCAGCTACTTTTCTTCTTTGTTTCAGTCGAACAACAGCAGCAGCAGGGAAGATATGGGCGGCCATGCCCATATAAAGCTCACTTTTTGACTTTTTGTACTATTTACACAAACCACCCCTTAACTTTGGCTTCTTTTAGTTTTCCTTCAAAATAATTTTCTTTTCTTTTTATTCTGATGAAATTTCAGGTGTTACACTATGCCTTTATTCCTGCAAAATGAATCTAAGACATTATTAACAAATTCAGTCCTATTGTCACTCCTAAAAATTTTAACTTTTAAATCAAGTTGATTCTCAATCTTTGTGACAAACTCCATTAATATTTCTGATGTTTCACTCTTTTGTTTTAAGAAAAAGACCCATGTGAATCTAGTGAAATCATCCACAACCACTAAACAATATTGCCTTTTTCCAATGCTCATCACATTAGTTGGACCAAAAAGATCCATGTGAAGCAATTTGAGTGGTGTAGTGTTTGTATTTATTATTTTGGATTTATGTGACACTCTATATTGTTTTCCTTTATAACATAAAGGACAATGGTTTGAACAAGAAAATTCTTTCTTTGGCAATCCAATGACTAAGTCATTTTTCACCAATTTATTCATGTTCTTCAAGTTGGAATGAACAAGCCTTCTATGCCACAACTGAGATTCATCTTCTGATGACTTAGATAGCAGGCATGTTTCATTGTTTGTGAGTGCTGTATTATTCATATCCAAAACATATGTGTTTCCTTTTCTTGATGCTTTAAGAAGGATCCAATCTTCTGGAACTTCAAAACCTGGCTTAAGAATGTAACAGTTAGTGTTATAAAATAATATGGTATAATTTTGATCACAAATTTGAGACACACTCAATAAATTATATTGCAAAATTTCACAATAATTTACTTTCTCAAATTTGAGCACACCATTAGTTACCATTCCTTCACCAACTATTTTACCTCCCTTCTTATCCCCACCAAATGCCACATAAGAAGCATTTTTATGTTTGAAGTCATGGAGAAGAGAACAGTTTCCTGTCATATGTCTGGAACAACCACTATCAACATACCACTTGTTGTCAGCTCTCCAAGATTGTTCCTGCACAATTAAAGAAATCAATTAGATTTGGAAACCCAAGTCTTAATGATCTTGGGTGATCCTGTGGAGTTTAAAATTTTAACTTCCTCATGAATGAGTCTTGAAGATTCAATATTAATTTTAGATTCAATTGATTCATTATGTGTTGTTTGTGGTGAGGATGATTCTGTTGATGATGAACTTGTGGAATTTTGTTCTGATTTTTCAAACTCTTCCTCAAGGATCTTCTCTTTCTTTGTTTACTGTTTTGACTTTGATGATGATCCTTGATTGTTGAAAGTTTCATCATCCTTTGATTTTGAATGTGAAACATGAGTTCCTTTTTCAAAATTATCAAAGAAAGTATCATTAGCATTTGACTTCTTATTGTTCAAGTCCACCTTTTTGTGAGGTGTCTTTGATTGTTGAGGAGTCTTTAATTTCTGTTCAGGTTGTGTTTTCTTCAAAGGTTCACTATCAACTGATGATTTCTCTTGTGGTTTTGTCACCTTTTGTTTTTGTTTTTGTTGTTTCTTTAATCTTGAATCTTTTTGATCTTCACTTGATTGAGATTCTGATTCATCCTTCTCAGGTTGTTTCTTCTTTGTGCTCTTTGTCTTGTTCTTTTTGTTAAAATAACATTCCTGAGTGGAATGGTTATTTTTGTTACAAATAGCACAATGTTTGTTGAAGTAACAATCTGAAGTCATGTGATTGTTCATATTGCAGATGGAGCAATAGTTGCTGAAGTAACAGTCTTCAGTGTTGTGATGTTTCATGTCACACCATTTGCAATACTTTTCTACTGACTCATTATCAGACTCAATCAATTTCTTCTTCTTTTGCTGTCTTTGAGTATTCAATTCCTTCTCAAACTTTACAAAACCTGACTCCTTTCCTTTTCCTGACAAGATGTCAAAAGGTTCATGTTTATCAGCTGAAGTTTGTTGCTTTGAGCTCACACCTTTTTGAGTTGTTTTCTTATTGGTTGTTTCTTTTTCCTTCCGCAGATCATCCACGGATTCAGTAGGTTTTTTTTTCCGTAGATCTGTGTCACACCCTCAAAATCCACGTGCGGAGTTTTACCGCGAGGTGTGTGAACAAACCAGGATCACAGTCAATAGTTACTAAAAACATCACTATATGCCACATTAAAAATAAAACCAACCAAAGTTCAAACTTTAAAACCATGCGGAAGCGTTTTGTAAATAAGACAAACCCAAAATATAAAAATGCATATTTGGCAAAACATGCGCCAACCCAAATATTTAAACACTCATAAATAGATACCAACAAATATGTCTTTAAAATAGAGTCTTAGAATGCATGCTGGACCCGTGTGGTGCTCCTAATGGCAAGAAGAGTTAACAACCTGAGAATAGCATACTAAAATGTCAACACAATGGTTGGTGAGTTCAAGAGTTTGCGTTTATCATAAACAATAACATTTACATAACATAAGAAGTGCATTGAAATAGATAGCTAGTCTATATTCATAAGTAATAACCATAGTGATTTCGCGATCGAAGCTGACTGTGTTGCGTTTGTTGCCTCCCGTCACGACTTACCAGGTCGTGACGATATTTGTGTCTAGGACAATATTGCACCCGTTTGACCTCGAGTCGCACAGGTGGGGCTCGTTAGACCCAGTAGTACTACCCAAGATTTCCCGCTAGTTACCATTATTAACGATCCGAAAGTGTGAGGACTTTCAAGGTATTAAGCACTATGTTAAAAACATACACAACTTATAATAATGAAATAGTGTTTGAGTACAAGTATGCTACCTCCCAAGAAGAAGGTTTATAAAAATAGAGGGGCATGAACTCACCTGGTGTGTAAAGATAATGACTAAAGAGAACTGGTGATAGGTGCAAAGACAACCCTTCAAAGGTTACCTAGAACACGAGAGTACATAAGTACGTGTACACAGAATCATATTGAAACCCTAAGTTCTTTACAAACCAAAGAACTCAAAGTTTTAGAAGACAAGACACATTTGACCCAGTTGACCCGTTTGACCCGTTGGTGACATTATAGGTGAATTTCCATTCAAACAAGCATAGCAGCCTATCACACATGATAACATACAAATTGATTACATATAGCACTTCATTAACCACATGTACTAATTAGATCATCATACATCCAGATATCATACAAGTCATGCGAATCTCAAACTATTATCATGCTCATAACATCTATAACACAAATAATACACCATACAAGGATCAAATCACGCATCACATGCCATGTGAGGCCACTCATGACTTCACACCCTAAACCCTGACAATCCTACTAAGTAGGGGCCTCAGATTCGCACGTGTATATGATGATAATTAACATACCAATTTTCCATAGCTCATATCATCCAAAATGTTCATTCTTAATCAACCATCAATCAACAAAAGTCCTAGCTTACCTATATGACTCATGCCATGATTTTTCCACAAACAGGCCAAAACAGGTAAAAAACCAAATCAACATTCATATAACCTAAACAACACATTTAATCACCTTAGAAACCATCCATGAACACACTAGCATGGTCCTAATGTCTCAAACATGCTCAAATCATCCAATTCAAGGATTTGCACAATTAAAGTTTCCCTTTTGGGAAAGTACATCCCAAATTCATCGAACTCACACTTCATTCATGAATTTACCATTTGCATACCAAATTAAGTCCATAACAATATCTAGACATGATCAAAAACATCTAATTGGCATGTTTCATCAACATTCAACATCGAAAGTTACTATTTTTAGCAAGGTAAGAACTGCAATGTGCATTCTCGATTTCCCAATGTTCATATCAACAATCTAGCATCTAATTATCATTATAAACACATACATAACATTCATACATCATCAAATCATCAATTCATGAAAAATAAAGTTACTATTCTTAGTAACCTATGAACAATGAATCAAAATCGAAGCTTTCTTGCATAATCGACGTTAACTAACATATATACAATCCAACTAACACATTAACATCAACAAACAACCAAGAATCAACCTTCAATTGCAGGTTTCGAACTAGGGTTCGGCAAAGACCAAAAATCCATGGAAACCACAAAGAAACTAACCTTTAATCACGTAATGGGTGAGAATTGAAGCCTCTAACGTGTTGTAGTTCTTGGAATCGACCAAAACCGAAGCACAATTGTGTGGGGGCTAGGGTTGGGATTTTTGTTTTATTTAATAATCCATAATTACCCTTTTAACCCTTATAATTTGTATTTTATTAAAATTAAGCTTTTGATTACTTTTTAAAAGGTTTAAAATTAAAATAATAAGCATATAAACTAACAATAATAATCATATGCATTATCTTCACTAGATTCAAAACATACGGATTAAACACACACGTTTCCACGTTATGCGAAAAAATTCACAATTAATATTTAAATCGCATAATCATAACCAATAACCAACATTATTAGTTGAATAATTATCTGTTTATCATTATTAATTATTATCAAGTCACCAACGTTCAACAACAACTAGTGTGTGCTCCCGACACGTGTATGCAAGACTTAACGGAACTAACGGAGTTTGGTAATGAAAAATTACCGGATGTCACATTATCCCCATGTTGAAAGAATTTTCGTCCCGAAAATTACGTTACATGGTGAGTGTTCCATCACTGGTCTACTGCATTGGCATAAGAAAATCGAAATCGAGTGAGTTTTGGATGAGTTGTCACATCATCCCCCATGTTGAAAGAAATTTCGTCCCGAAATTTAATCAGTACCTTCGTCGGCTGGCATCGTCTTTTCGAATAGCTGAGGATACTTAAGCTTCATTTGGTCTTCACGTTCCCACGTGCATTTCTGGTCCACATCTCGAGCTCCAACGAACTTTGACGATGGGTATCTTGCTTTGCTTAAGCGTTTTCACCTCACGATCCATCACTTCGATAGGTTCCTCAATGAAGCGTAACTGTTCGTCTACTTGAACTTCTTCCAGCGGTACGACCATAGTTTCATCCGTTAAACATTTCTTTAGATTTGAAACATGTAATACATCATGGATTCCACTTAATGAATCAGGTAAGGCTAGTCGATAGGCCACTGGACCAATTCTTTCCACTATCTCAAATGGTCCAACGTATCTCGGATTTAGCTTTCCTCGCTTACCAAACCGAACTACGCCTTTCCATGGTGAGACTTTCAATAAGACTTTGTCACCAACTTGAAATTCCAAAGGTTTCCGTCGCTTGTCAGCATAGCTTTTCTGTCTGTCTCGCGCTGCGGCCATGCGGTTTCTTATCTGGACAATCTTCTCAGTTGTCTCGTGTACTAACTCAGGACCCGTTAATTACTATCACCAATTTTAGCCCAGCAAACTGGTGATCTACACTTTCTCCCATACAAAGCTTCAAAAGGTGCCGCCTTTATGCTAGTGTGATAGCTGTTGTTGTAAGAAAATTCCACCAATGGTAGGTGAACTTCCCAGTTATTCCCAAAGTCAATCACACAACCACATAACACGTCCTCCAAAGTCTGTATAGTACGCTCGCTTTGACCATCAGTCTGTGGATGATAAGCAGTACTCATATCCAATCGCGTACCCAAAGCTTTCTGCAGTGATTGCCAGAAGTGTGATGTGAAACGAGAATCGCGATCAGAAATGATTGAGATCGGTACTCCATGCCTCGAAACGATCTCCTTCAGATAAAGTCGGGTTAACTTCTCCATCTTATCCGTTTCCTTTATTGCTAGGAAATGAGCAGATTTTGTCAATCGATCCACGATAACCCATATTGTGTCATATCCCGTAGAAGTGCGAGGTAACTTAGTAATAAAATCCATTGATATCAGATCCCACTTCCACATAGGGATCTCGGGTTGTTGTAGTAGACCAGATGGTTTCTGATACTCCACTTTTACCTTTGAGCAGGTTAGACACTTGCTCACATAAGCAGCTACATCTGCTTTCATGTTAGGCCACCAATAGTGCGCCTTCAAATTGTGGTACATCTTGTCAGATCCAGGATGTATAGAGTACTTAGACTTGTGTGCCTCACTCATGAACAAGTCTCTCAGATTTCCGTGTAGAGGTACCTAAAGTCTATCTATGAAATAACGAATTCCATCTGCTTTTACTTCTAGTTGCTTTTCCATTCCCCGTAACCCTTCTAAACTCCTATTTTCTACCTTCAGAGCTTTAGTTTGAGCATCATGGATTTGTTCAGGTAATTGCATACTAATCGTCAGTTGCAAAGCTTGCACTCGTCGAGGCTTAGCAGTCTCTTTTCTACTCAGCGCATCAGCAACTACATTTGCTTTTCCCGGATGATACTTGATAGCACAGTCATAGTCATTCAATAACTCTACCCAGCACCTTTGCCTCATATTCAACTCCTTTTGCTTAAATATATGCTGAAGACTCTTGTGATCGGTGTAGATGGTGCATTTGGTACCGTACAAGTAATGTCTCCAGATCTTCAAGGCAAAAACTACTGCACCCAGTTCCAAGTCATGGGTGGTATAGTTCTTCTCATGAATCTTCAACTGTCTAGAGGCATAAGCTATCACCTTATCCCGCTGCATCAAGACGCATCCAAGTCCTTGAATAGACGCATCGCAGTAGACTACGAAGTCATCACTACCATCCGGTAACGCTAATATTGGTGCGCTACACAGTTTCTGTTTCAGCAACTGGAAAGCAGATTCCTGATTCTCACCCCATTTGTATGCTGTTCCCTTATGAGTCAAGGCTGTGAGAGGTTGTGCAATCTTAGAGAATCCTTCGATGAACCGTCGATAATATCCCGCTAATCCAAGGAATTGTCGTATCTCGCTTGGTGTCTTAGGAACAGACCAATTCTTTATCGCTTCAATCTTAGCAGGATCAACATGTATTCCCTTCTCGTTGACAATATGACCCAAGAATTGTACCTCACGTATCCAGAAATCACACTTAGAAAACTTTGCATACAGTTGTTCCTTTCTAAGTAATTCCAAGATTAAACGTAAGTGCTCTCCATGTTCTTCCTCAGTCCTTGAGTATATCAGTATGTCATCAATAAAGACGATAACAAACTGATCAAGATAGGGTTTGCACACGCGATTCATAAGGTCCATGAATACTGCTGGTGCATTCGTCAACCCAAATGGCATGACCAAAAATTCATAGTGACCATATCGTGTACGGAAAGCAGTCTTCGAGATGTCCTCTTCTCGAACTCTCAGCTGATGATACCCAGACCTCAGATCAATCTTAGAGTAATAGCTTGATCCTTGCAGTTGATCAAACAAATCATCGATACGAGGTAAGGGATATCTATTCTTGATAGTAACCTTGTTCAGTTCCCTATAGTCAATGCACATTCGAAATGTACCATCCTTCTTCTTCACAAATAGAACTGGCGCTCCCCAGGGCGACGAACTCGGTCGGATAAACCCTTTATCCAACAACTCTTCTAGTTGGGCAGATAATTCCTGCAGTTCGTTCGGAGCTAACCGGTACGGTGCTCTCGCAATTGGAGCGGCTCCTGGAGTTAACTCAATTGGAATTCAACTTGCCGATGAGGCGGTAATCCAGGCAGGTCTTCCGGAAACACCTCGGGAAACTCGCGAACTACGGGGATATCCTCTATCTTCTTTTCCTCAGTCTGTTTATCTGTGACGAGTGCCAATATGGCCAGTCGACCCTTTCGTAACAACTTCTGTGCCTTCATGAACGAGATGATGCCTATCACCGCACCACTCCTATCACCTCTGACCGTAAGGACTTCTTCACCAATGGGAATCCGTATGATCTTCTCGTGGCATATGACTTCCGTTTGTTTATCGGAAAGCCAATCCATGCCTACTACCACATCAAAGCTTCCTAACGTAACAGACATGAGATCTATGATGAATGTATGACCAGCAAGCTCTATCTTGCAGTCTCTAAGAATATGCGTTACATGAATCTGTGTACCGTCAGCTAACTCTACGGTGTATTTAGATTATAAGGCTGAGGGCATATCACTTAAAAGACTACAGAACCTAGTGGACACGAAACTTCTATCGGCTCTGGTATCGAATAATACGGTAGCAAAACGACCATTAACAAAAAATTTACCAGTTACTGTTGTAGGATCGTTTAGAGCCTCACCTGAGCCAATGACGAAGGCTCTTCCTTTGGCTCCATTATTGTTTCCACCATTGTTGCCATTACCATTGTTGTTATTATTGTTGTTGCTATTGTTATTGTTGCTGTTGTTTCCATTGTTGTTGTTGCCATTACCATTCCTCTTAAGTTGGGGACAGTTGCGTTTGTAATGGCCTTCTTTTCCGCACTCAAAACAACCTTTCGGAGTTTCTTATGATTGTTGTGGCTTTTTCATCAGTTCACCCTGGCAGTATTTGGCTGCGTGACCAATCTTCCCACAACGTTGGCACTTGAAGTTATCACATCGACCCACATGGTGGTAGTTACACCGGTTACACTTCAGCTATCTTCCGCCATACCCACCGGGTCCTTGATTTGAGGGAGTCGCCTGGTTGAAGCTTCGATTGTTATCGAACTTCCGTTGTTGTTGCTGACTTTTATGCTGTTGTTGGGGTTGAGATTGGCTGCTGGATGACGATCCTTTGTTGCTTGAACCATCCCACTTGAGTTTATGGTCGGGCACGCTTGCCACCGCACCCCGCTTAGGTAATCGACCTTGCTCGACTGCTTGATCAGTCAGCCTGTGGGCTGTTTGGATAGCTTGTTGTATGGTAGAGGGGTTAGAGGCAGTTACCATACTTTGAATTTCGGGCACCAATCCTCGTATATAATGCTCAACCCTCTTGTGCATTTCATTCACCATCCCTGGGCATAAAGTGGCTAACTCATGAGTACGGGTCGTGTAGGCTTCAATTTCTAAGCCTTGAATTTTGAGTTGCCAGAACTCAATCTCCAGTTTCTGCACTTCATTTCAGGGGCAGTATTCTTCGGTCATAATCCCCTTAAACTCATTCCAAGGTAGTTCATTAGCCATGGCTTGACCCAGCATTTGCACCTGGGCATTCCATCAGGAAAGTGCTGCGCCTTCCAATGTCCCGGTGGCATACTTCACCTGATCAGCAGGCGGGCAGTTGCATTTGGCGAAGACAGACTCTGTCTTCTCAAACCACCTTACAAGCCCTACAGCCCTTCCGTCCCGCTGTAGGTATGGGGTTTACAGTCCATGAAGGACTTGTAGGTACATGGTGGTGGTCCTGTTTTGACAACCCAAACATTAGTCAGATATCCTAGACAATTAACTAGAATAATTAATTTAACCTCTTGTTATCATTTACCTGCTGGTTGTCCCGGTTGGGCAGCAGCCACTGCCGCCTGAACATGTTCGTTAATTAATGCCGCCAATTCCGCAGGTGTCATGTTTATGGCTCCGGCACCACGGCCTCCGGCGCCACGTCCACGACCACGCCCACGTCCTCTTCCTCGTGCGTCCATATTTCACTTTACAATTCACAATTACAATAATGAGTAACATCCAACACATTAATCTCATCAAGGTACAGTAAACAATAAGAAATAATGCATTCACCACAACCACAACATTTATAACAGAAATAATAACCAAAGATAAATAAATTGCAATTGAGTCACAAAATATTCCATCAATGTCAAAATTTAAGTTTGTCAGTTGGGTGGGAAACAACCCTTCCCACATAGGTTTCAAAGAAAAGAAACACTACATAGTCTAAGTCATTTAAAAGTAGAATCAGTCCAGTACGTCAGATCCGTCACTGTCCTCATCCATCTCTGCTGGTTCTTCTTCGGGGGCTTCCTCGGGTTCCTCTTCTGGGTCTTCCTCATCAGGATCCACCAAAGGTGCAGGGGCTTCAACAACCTGAAGTGCTGCTAGCTGTGCCTCTAAATCAGCAAACCTATCATCGATCACTATGTTATGGTGATCTTGTGCGTCCATGCGCCCACTAAGTGCTACAACGTTGCCTGCCAGAGTATGATGTCCACCGATGGCCATCGAGAGTCGCTCCTGAAGCGTCTCTACCTGGAAACGCAACTGACGCATCTCAGATCGTAATGCAGAGTTCTCATCAGTGAGTCCTCTAATCCGCTGTCGCTCCGTGTCTAGAGTGGCTACCAAAGCTGCAAACGCCTGCTCGAGAGGGATGCTCAAGGTAGGAAGAGTAGGCAATGCAGAGGCGGTCGATGACCTAGTCCTAGGTCGTGTCGGAGCTACTGGTGGTACGCGCTCTCTATAAGCCATACGGTTTATGTAGGTGGGGTAGAAATCCCAGTTCCGTGGAGGATCGAGCTCAGGAGGTATGAAAGGCTGATCCCAGTCTATCTAGCCAGGAGGATAAGGATGTCGGGGCCAGTTAAATCCCCTATCGGGTACGGGAGACGTAGGAGGTGACTCAGATCGTGCAGGTCTCTTGCCTAAATTTCTGGACGACGATGCCATGCTGCGAAGTACGTGTTGCGTATGCCAATGAGTATACAGTAAGGAGAGTAAGCGATAAGTAACTAACAACTGTGCGGTTATAGTCTAGTGTGTGTATGCAACCTAGTTCCCTATAACCAATGGCTCTGATACCAATCTGTCACACCCTCAAAATCCACGTGCGGAGTTTTACCGCGAGGCGTGTGAACAAACCAGGATCACAGTCAATAGTTACTTAGAACGACACTATATGCCACATTAAAAATAAAACCAACCAAAGTTCAAACTTTAAAACCATGCGGAAGCGTTTTGTAAATAAGACAAACCCAAAATATAAAAATGCATATTTGGCAAAACATGCGCCAACCCAAATATTTAAACACTCATAAATAGATACCAACAAATATGTCTTTAAAATAGAGTCTTAGAATGCATGCTGGACCCGTGTGGTGCTCCTAATGGCAAGCAGAGTTAACAACCTGAGAATAGCATACTAAAATGTCAACACAATGGTTGGTGAGTTCAAGAGTTTGCGTTTATCATAAACAATAACATTTGCATAACATAAGAAGTGCATTGAAATAGATAGCTAGTCTATATTCACAAGTAATAACCATAGTGATTTCGCGATCGAAGCTGACTGTGTTGCGTTTGTTGCCTCCCGTCACGACTTACCAGGTCGTGACGATATTTGTGTCTAGGACAATATTGCACCCGTTTGACCTCGAGTCGCACAGGTGGGGCTCGTCAGACCCAGTAGTACTACCCAAGATTTCCCGCTAGTTACCATTATTAACGATCCGAAAGTGTGAGGACTTTCAAGGTATTAAGCACTATGTTAAAACATACACAACTTATAATAATAAATAGTGTTTGAGTACAAGTATGCTACCTCCCCCAAGAAGAAGGTTTATAAAAATAGAGGGGCATGAACTCACCTGGTGTGTAAAGATAATGACTAAAGAGAACTGGTGATAGGTGCAAAGACAACCCTTCAAAGGTTACCTAGAACACGAGAGTACATAAGTACGTGTACACAGAATCATATTGAAACCCTAAGTGCTTTACAAACCAAAGAACTCAAAGTTTTAGAAGACAAGACACATTTGACCCAGTTGACCCGTTTGACCCGTTGGTGACATTATAGGTGAATTTCCATTCAAACAAGCATAGCAGCCTATCACACATGATTAACATACAAATTGATTACATATAGCACTTCATTAACCACATGTACTAATTAGATCATCATACAGCCAGATATCATACAAGTCATGCGAATCTCAAACTATTATCATGCTCATAACATCTATAACACAAATAATACACCATACAAGGATCAAATCACGCATCACATGCCATGTGAAGCCACTCACGACTTCACACCCTAAACCCTGCCAATCCTACTAAGTAGGGGCCTCAGATTCGCACGTGTATATGATGATCATTAACATACCAATTTTCCATAGCTCATATCATCCAAAATGTTCATTCTTAATCAACCATCAATCAACAAAAGTCCTAGCTTACCTATATGACTCATGCCATGATTTTTCCACAAACAGGCCAAAACAGGTAACAAACCAAATCAACATTCATATAACCTAAACAACACATTAATCACCTTAGAAACCATCCATGAACACACTATCATGGTCCTAATGTCTCAAACATGCTCAAATCATCCAATTCAAGGATTTGCACAATTAAAGTTTCCCTTTTGGAAAGTACATCCCAAATTCATCAAACTCACACTACATTCATGAATTTACCATTTGCATACCAAATTAAGTCCATAACAATATCTAGACATGATCAACAACATCTAATTGGCATGTTTCATCAACATTCAACATCAAAAGTTACTATTTTTAGCAAGGTAAGAACTACAATGTGCATTCTCGATTTCCCAATGTTCATATCAACAATCTAGCATCTAATTATCATTATAAACACATCCATAACATTCATACATCATCAAATCATCAATTCATGCAAAATAAAGTTACTATTCTTAGTAACCTATGAACAATGAATCAAAATCGAAGCTTTCTTGCATAATCGACGTTAACTAACATATATACAATCCAACTAACACATTAACATCAACAAACAACCAAGAATCAACCTTCAATTGCAGGTTTGAACTAGGGTTCGGCCAAGACTAAAAATCCATGGAAACCACAAAGAAACTAACCTTTAATCACGTAATGGGTGAGAATTGAAGCCTCTAACGTGTTGTAGTTCTTGGAATCAACCAAAACCAAAGCACAATTGCTTGTTCTAGGCTGAATTCGCAGGTGAGTGTGTGTGGAGATGATGATCGCGGCCGAGAATGGTGTGGGGGCTAGGGTTGGGATTTTTGTTTTATTTAATAATCCATAATTACCCTTTTAACCCTTATAATTTGTATTTTATTAAAACTAAGCTTTTAATTACTTTTTAAAAGGTTTAAACTTAAAATAATAAGCATATAAACTAACAATAATAATCATGTGCATTATCTTCACTAGAAACAAAACATACGGATTAAACACACACGTTTCCACGTTACGCGATAAAATTCACAATTAATATTTAAATCACATAAACACAACCAATAACCAACATTATTAGTTGAATAATTATCTGTTTATTATTATTAATTATTATCAAGTCACCAACATTCAACGACAACTAGTGTGTGCTCCCGACACGTGTATGCAAGACTTAACGGAACTAACGGAGTTTGGTAATGGAAAATTACAGGATGTCCCAATCTGCTACTGAAGGATGTTTCTTTTTTCGGAGAAGTTCTGCTGATGCTTGCTTCTTTTCTGTTTCTAAGGAAGATTTGTGTACTTCAATAGATGTATACTTCTCAATCACTTTAGTTGAAGGTTTTTGTTGCTGATGAAGTACTTGAGGACCTTCATTTAGCTGAGTTATTCTCTTGCAAATAGTCTTCAACATGTTTCTTTGCTTTGGAGGATATGGCAACTTTGTTTGCTCAAGTACTTTGTGAATGATTGTTTTAACTAAAACATTCTTACCAATGTTCAGTTGATCCGCAGAGTTATCATCATGTTCATCAGAATCATCCAAGTCATCACATCCATCAAAGTCAAATTCTGATTCATTTTGTTTGATTTTATCTGATTCAGAAGACTCAGTTTCACTCACCTCAGATTCATTGTTATTAACTTGTTCAGTACATTTTGTTTCAAACTTGGTGCATGGCACAAAATGATTTGACAAGCTATTTGTCATTGATTCAGGTAAAGTTGTATAGTTATCATTCAAAGGAGGCGTAACAGCATTATATCCCAACCCATACCTGTTCTTTGATTCAATATGAGAATTCAATAATTTCTCATATTGCTGAGATGAAAGTTGAAACTTCTAAAGTTTCACTTCAGTTGATGCAAGATCAGCCATGGATTTAGTTAAGGAAGTGGTCAGATGCTTAACTTGGGCTTTTAAGCTGTAATTTTCTGAAACAAATTTATCTAAATCTTTTTGTAAAGAGTTAATTTTGAATTGATATAATTTATGTTCTCTTACATGAGATTCATTCAAAATCATTATTTCTTTTACTTTATCAGCCAATTGTTGAGCATGGACTCTATATCTTTCAACTTCCTTAACACACATTGATGAACATAATCTATCTCTAACCTCTCTAGCCATAGGTGGAACTTTGTTCTCCATGTAGGCCATTAAAGCTTGATTTTCTTCCAAAAATTCCTTCTCATACATGCTCCAGTCACAGGTTCCATCTTAGAGAATGATCAGCCCAGTTTCTTTAGAATTACTAGGTCCTGCTGATGCATTTGTGGCTGGTGGGGATGAGTTGGTTAGTTGTGGTTGTCTATAAGATCTCTGAGATGTTGTTGTTTGATGAGATTTACGCTGATGAGACTGATGTTGCTGCTATTGTCTCATGTCAGGATTTGATTGTTGATTACATTCTCTTGAGAAGTTCCCATAGAGATTGTATTTGAAACATCTTACCTTTGACTTATCAACACCAATCTTTGATGTTTTGCTTGCTGCAGCCAAATTTTTGTTTCTTCTCAAGTATTGTTTGGCTCTATAAGCAATCATTGCCATTTGCCATTGAAGATCCATCTCCTCTACTACATCTGGATGTAGTTCTTCCAAGTCTTGTTGGCAGATATTTGCAGGTGTTAAGGTGCTTCCCAAGTAGGCTTGAAAACTTGAACTAAAAGCTGCAAATGCTGCTTTTTGTTCTTCAGAATCCAGAATCACAGTAATGGGCTTTGCTTGGTTGTTGTTTGTTGAAGACTTTGCTGCTGATGTAGATGCATCTTTTCTATCATCAGGTCTTCTGTTTTCTTTTCCTGATTTACTTTGAGAAGATTTCTTTGAAGGCTTTGATGCATAAAAGCTCACTTCTTCTTCATCTTCACTCAAAGTACGAGAGTTGTCACTATCATTGTTAGAGATAAAAGCACTTTCAGCACTGATGGTTTCTTTAAAATGATAAGGTGTGACATGTGTTCTCACACTCTTGTTTCTTGATTTTTCATCCATTTCAAGAGCCTCAACTTTAGCTACCAATGTATCTAAGCCAGTTGCTTTGAGATCAGTGGTGTTCTTGAACATGGACACAGTTTGCTTCCAACTTTCAGGCAATGTATGGAGCATCTTTTTGTTCAATTCCTTATTTGTATACTTCAACTCTATGATGTTCATCTCTGTTACCAATTGCATAAACCTATGGAGTTGTTGAGGAATTGATTCACCCTCAATATGATGAAATGTTTCATATTGTGAGCGAAGTGTGTCCTTCCTAATGCTTCTAATTTCATCACTCCCTTCACAAAGAGTATGATGTATCTTCCACAAGGAATTTGCTGTTTTATAATTCTCACACCTGATTAGTATTTCTTCAGGTAAAGCCATACTTAGCAAACTGTATGCTCTAATATCAACTTTAACCTTTTTAACATCATCATGTGACAGATCTTTTGTACTTATGGGTTGATTTTTGTCATTATAATCCGGCCCAAGGGTGGGTGGAATATAAGGACCTTCAGTTATTGATACCCATAAGTCAGGATCAGTGTAGTTCATATGATTTCTGAACTTGATCTTGACAGGATCAGCGATCTAAGTTTGATCAATTAGAGTTGAATTGCAGCGGAATTAGAACAAGAATTAGACAAATATAGCAAGAACACAATAGATATACAATGGAACAGTACACAGTTATAGAGAAAGAGGGTTTTCTGCAAAAGGGATAATATCATTCATGCACAAATGCTTCAGTATGGCAGCCGCTAAGCTTCGCTAAGCTTCGCACCTTACAATTAGGTCAACATTCCTTATATAAAGGAATGTGACGTCTGCTGATGTCACTTGATAGTGACATCTAACAGAATTATTACAAACAACTGAAAGTAAGCAAACTACTGAGAATGTTCACAACAACTGAGAACATCTCAGAGTATGCTAAGTACAAGATGAAACTAAAACTACTGAAACTACAAGTACTGATTACAAGAAACATAAAACTACTGATTACAAAAGAACTGAAAGGAAAATATAACTACTGAAAGAAAACCATCACAACTACTAAGAGGTCTTCTTCAGCTGTTGTGACAACATCTGAAACTTGGTCTTCAGTCTTTGTCTTCAGCTTTGTCTTCAGACTTTGTCTTCAGTTCTTTAGCTTCAGACTTTGTCTTCAGCTTTTCACTTCAGACTTTGTCTTCAGCTCTTTCACTTCAGACTTTGTCTTCAGACCTTGTTATCAGTTGATGTCTTCAGCTGTTGCAGACTACTTCAGTTGTTGTAATGTCTGTGGGACTTAAAGGTTTTTCTGATCAGGCTCATTGGTTCTTTTGGTCCAACAAACTCCCCCTGAACCAATGCAGCCAAAACCTTTAAGCTTATTGAGGTCCCACTTATTCTTGGCAGAAATACTCTCTTGATCAGCTTCAGAGATATCAGATAAGCACAGGCCAGGGAACAGGTTTCAGTAGATGTGAATGTCAAAGGATGGAAGGGAACTCTGTCTTGGGGAACTGGACACAGAGCTGTTATCCCAACCATGAAACCTACTTCCC
Source organism: Flaveria sonorensis (assembly GCA_025506505.1). Classification (NCBI taxonomy): domain Eukaryota; kingdom Viridiplantae; phylum Streptophyta; class Magnoliopsida; order Asterales; family Asteraceae; genus Flaveria; species Flaveria sonorensis. The sequence goes on from CM046429.1 coordinate 10,114,044, forward strand.
ATTGATGAGTCTATAAGACTCTCTGACGTAGGCCTCAAGGAGAACAACTTGTTCCTCCTTAGTGAGTTCTTCTGCTTCTCCTTCGAAGAAGAACTCTGGGCCATAGTACTCTGATAGGTACTTTACTGTCTTTCCATTTTTCAACTCAACAGTTGTTATCTCTCTGTAAGCAAATTCATCTGGGTGAGTCCCTTCTAATAACAACTGGAGTTCATTTTTCTTGATCTCTTCAAGCCTCTTGTATAACAACCCCTTCTTGACCATTTTGTTCTCCATTAGAGTTTGAGGGGTCATCTTTGACTTGTAGGCTCTCTTGAAGTCTTCAAGTATCTCCCAGGGTGAGACTACAATGGCCAACATAATAACAGCATCTATGGTCTTTCTCACTTGGCCATTGTATCTACTTGGTATGGATTTCTTATGAATTCTAGAACTAACCCTGGGGTCTGGCCAAATCCTTACTCTCTCCTTTTGATATTGAAAGGTATGCTTGAGAGCATACAGCCTTTGAGCGTGTTTCTTCATGGCTTGTATAGATGATGACTGAGGAAACTCTTTGTCAACCATCTTCAATAGTTACTCATCGTGCTGTTTCTGCTGTTCTTCTTCTTCAATCTTAACTTTCACCATTTGCCTCTGAAAGTCTGGTGTGATCATTTGTTGACTTCTGGGCTCAGGTATTTTTAGAACAGCAGAGATTGGCAGACTGTCTTCTTCATCATCTTCTTCTTCTTCTTCTTCCATCCTCAACACCCTTCTCCTACTTCTGGGTGCATCATTAGATGTGGTTTGAGGTGGTTTTTAGGGTAAGGGAGTTGGTTTTGAGGGTTGAGTTGGTTAAGTTTAGGTTTAGGGATTGGTTTGGAGAGTTGTGGGGTTGGTTGTTTTTGAGTGGGAGTTAAGGAAGGCTGATCTAGCATTTTTGTGGTAAGTTTGGCTTTGGAAAGCTTGGCCATATCAGTTCTCTTCCCAGCACCTGCTTCATCTAAGGCTTCGATAATCAACCCCTTATTGAATGCTTCAGAAGCACAGATTCTGGTGGTTATTGCCAGAATACTGTCTCTGGTCCATGATTTAATCTCAATTAATGATCTTCCCAAGTATTTTGCAATAAACCTGATCATTATCTCCAACCTCTCCCTTTCCATCACACTGTAACTGGCCCATCTCTCTTGTATCTCTTTAATCTCCAGCCTTCTGATCTCAGTGTCTAATGTAGCTGTATCAAAGCCCTGTCTGAAGAGTTGGTCTATTATTCTGTCCATTGATCTGCTGTGAGCTTCATCAGCTTCTTTAACCAGATCTTCCAATGATTTCTCTTCATCAGGCTTTTGAGTTTCAGCACTTTTCTTTCTCTTGTATGTGATCAGCTGTTTTTCCTTTTCTAACTCCTTTTCTTTCTCTTGTTGTTTCTCATCTTCCACTCTCTTTCTCTTTCTTTCTTTCACTGCCTTAGACTCCCCCTTTTTGGGTGCATTGGGTTCAGGGGTTTGAATGGCAGAAAGCTTCTTTTGCACAGCATCATCAACAAGTGTTTGTAGATTTGAGGAGATCCTCTCATCAATGGCTTTATGCACAATCTCATTGATGATGGGAGTGATGAGAGGTAAGGAATGTTGAAAGGTAGCAACCATCTGCTCAGAGGGGTTCTGTCCCTGAGAGGTGGTGCCAAAAGCAGTGGCTGGTGGCTCAGTTGAGTGTAGTGGCTGAGTGTTTGGTGAACCTTCAGATGAAGGTGCCATCTGTGGGTTTATTGGGGCAGATGGACTTTGATCCTGAGACATTTTGGCAAGCAGTTCTTTGAGTCTGCTCACCTCAGCCTCAAGGATTGTGTTATGGGCTAAGACATCAAAGAAAAAGCCCAGGTCATCATCAGTCTTTGCTGAATCACCTGACCTCCTGATTGAATCAGGATGTACATGCCCTGAGTGTAGATCAGTTGTAGCATGTGCCCCTTGTTCTTGGTTCTGGGGACTTCCTGCCTCAGGACTGAGTCCTTCATCGGCAGTTGCCTCTGGTGAGGTCTTAGAGATGTTACCAACTGCATCCTGTTCATTTGCTGAATCAGTAGAAGTGGCAGCCTCACCAGATGTTCTAACCTCCTCCTCTACACGGGGAGATTGAACATTATAACCCCTGTGCTGTGGGTTATCAGCAGCATTTTGGTCCTCTTCCTCAGCTGTTGAGGTTCTCCCCATTGTAATTGGTTTCTGGGGAGGAGGAGAGGAATGCAGCTGACTCAGCACTTGTGCAACTATAATGGTTGGGCTTTGAGGGGCGGTTGCATTTGGAGATAGGTTTGAAGCAGATTGCACCCGGGGTGACTGGTGCTCTTCAATGGTAACCTTCTCAATTGAGATAGGTTCCAGCATTGTGGTATCCCCAATTATGGTTGCATCAGGATCCTGTTGAGAGGATGCCTGAGCGGCTAGGGCTGGTGGAGTCTTTGACACTACTGGGGGGTTAGAACCAGTAAGTGTTTCCTGTATTGGTGGTACAGGGGCATCCTCAGGGGACTCATCTCCCTGAGTAGCCTTTTTGGGCTTTTTGGTGTTGGGTTTGGTGGGGACTTTGGATCTGGAAGTGGAGGCTGTGGGTTCCCGCTGCTTGGGTTTTAGCAGCCGGGCAGCCCCTTTCAGTGTAGGGTCAGAGTTGTGCCTGGAGTATACTTCAGGCAATACAGCCGGAGCAGGGACTCCAAGGCCAACAAGGCCGTCTGATTTTAGCTGATTTAAAATTATGGCCATGAGAAACCTGGGATATAATATCCATCTGTTTGCCACAGGTTTCAAAGCCAGATCCTTTAGTTCCATGAAAACTATCTCAGAAAAATTTAGATTTTGTCGTTCAAAGATAGAGTATAATACCTGTTGCCATCGGGAGGACATCTGATCCCATGAGGAGGTTTTTGATGCAAGGCAGACATTCACCATGTGGAATATAAGACGTTCAGCATCATGGAAGTGCTTCTTCAGAATGGTGGTAGCACTTAAGTCTCCTTCATACCCGTTATTGATGAAAGACATATCAGTTGTGCCTTTCGGGTATTCTGTGACACAGGTGGCATCATGTAGATTTAGGGTTTGTCGAATGATGTCTGGAGTGATGACCACCTGTTTCTGGTTAACCAACGACTGGAGAGTGATTTGGCTATCATTCTCACCAGTTTGCACAGAGACGTTGGTCCAGAATTGGCTTAGGGAATCGGGGTATATGGTAGGATTCAGAAGAAAAGCGGTTCGGTACTGGGAATCTACCATAAGATCGATGGCATTATCAAATTTGTTCCAAAAGGCCGATTTCGAGAGGTAGGCAACACAGTTGTGTCTGGGTTTGAGTTTCATGGTCGCCATTGTTGAGAGAGTGAAGGACATAAAACGGCTAATGAAACGTTTGAAAGTAGGTTTAGGTATTTATAGGGTAAGAAAAGGCTGATATAAAACGACTGAAAGTGTTGGTGCTGTCATCAGTTGTTTGAAAACAACTGAAGACCTGGTTTTAACTTTCAGAAGTTGTAACAACTGAAGACTTGGTATTAGTCATCAGTAGTTGTGAAACTACTGAAGACATGGTTTTGGCTTCAGGTGTTGTAAACAACTGAAGATTTGGTGTTAGTCATCAGTAGTTGTAAAACTACTGAAGACATGGTTTTGGCTTCAGTTGTATGAAGTGAAACAGCAGTTGTAGAAACAACTGAAGAGAAAAGTTTCTCATCAGCTGTTGTCGTCAATTCTTAGCTCATCAGCTGTTTCATTCTGACCTCAACACTTATCAGACTTTTTGTCTGATTTTCAGACGTTTCATTGGTCATCAGTACTTATCTGTTATACTGACATCAGTAGTTGTAACTACATCAGTAGTTGTAACCACATCAGTTCTTTTCAACAGATAGAGTACTTCAGTACTTTTAAGTAATTTAGTCTTCAGTAGTTATGAAAACTACTGAGGATAAAAGAACTTATCAGTACTTATTTGTGACAATAGTATACGAATGCTCATCAGTACTTGTTGACTGAGATCATCAGTAGTTGTCACTTATTCTAGCTGCAGCATACCAAGCCTTAACACTAGGTTTTGGAAAGTTGAACTGTCCAAAGGCTTAGTAAATATGTCTGCAAGCTCATCAGCACTAGGAACAAACTTTGGATCAATCAGACCTTTTTCAAAACAATCCCTAATAAAATGGTGTCTGATCTCAATATGTTTGGTCCTAGAGTGCTGGACTGGATTCTTGACAATACAAAGAGCTGAAGCACTATCCATTAGTAATGGAGTCTTAGTCTCTGTAATGCCATAATCCAATAATTGATTCTGAAGCCAGAGTACCTGAGATGTACAACTTGCAGCAGCAATGTACTCGGCTTCAGCAGTGGATGTAGCAACAGATGTTTGTTTCTTACTCTGCCAAGAAACCAAACAGTTGCCTAGGAATTGACATCCACCAGAAGTTGATTTTCTAGTTAATTTACACCCTGCATAGTCACTATCAGAAAAAGCAACTAATTTGCAAGAGTGCCCAGTGGAATACCAAAGACCTAGAGATTGAGTACCTTGCAGATATCTAAAGATCCTCTTGACTGCAATCAAATGAGACTCTTTAGGAGCAGCCTGAAATCTAGCACAAACACAAGTTGCAAACATAATATCTGGTCTAGAAGCTGTTAAGTACATCAAGGACCCAATCATACATCTGTAAAGTGTTTCATCAACAGCTTTACCTTTCTGATCTGCATCCAGTTGTGTGGTGCTGCACATGGGAGTAGAACAGGGCTTACAGTTTTGTAAATCAAACTTTTCCAAAAGACTCTTTGTGTATTTTGACTGATGAATGAAAGTTCCATCAGCCTTTTGTTTGATTTGCAAACCTAGAAAGAACTGTAATTCTCCCATGGCACTCATTTCGAATTTTTGTTGCATCAACTTTGTAAATGCATCACACAACTGTGGATCAGAGGATGCAAAAATAATATCATCAACATAAATTTGAACAAGGAGCTTATGCTGACCCACTTTCTTAATGAACAAAGTTTTATCTATGGAGCCTCTAGTGAAATTATTCTGAAGAAGAAAATTTGACAGTGTTTCATACCAGGCTCTAGGAGCTTGTTTCAACCCATAAAGAGCCTTATCAAGTTTATACACCCAATCAGGATGTTTATTATCCTCAAAACCTGGTGGTTGACACACATAAACCTCTTCTTTTATTTTACCATATAAAAATGCACTTTTGACATCCATTTGAAAAACTTTAAGATTGTGGAATGCAGCATAGGCTAAGAACAATCTAATTGCCTCCAGTCTGGCTACAGGGGCAAAGGTTTCATCATAATCAATACCTTCTTCTTGTGAAAACCCCTGGACAACCAGTCTGGCCTTGTTCTTGACAATTTGCCCATTTTCATCTGTTTTATTCCTAAACACCCATTTAGTGCCTATTGCACACTTACCTGGGGGTAGAGGAACCAGTTCCCACACTTGCTGCTTTTTGAACTGAAGAAGCTCAAGCTGCATGGCATCAACCCATCCATTGTCTCTTAATGCAATATGATAGTTCTTTGGCTCTTGCTGACTGATGAAGAGAGCATAGAAGCAGAAGTTGGACAATTGACTTCTAGTTGAGACACCAGCATTGATATCACCAATGATTTGAGACATTGGGTGATTCTTCAGCTCTTGGTACACTATGAGATCTGTGCAAGTGTTTGTAGCACGCTCAGCAGCAACAGATGTTGATCCAGATTCTTGAAACCAAGTATTAGATGGCAAGTCAAATGAAGTAGAGGATTCAGAAATCTCATCAGCATTTGTTGTGGATGGTGCTACTGAAGCTACAGGAACATCAAGTTTAGTAGACTCAGGCAGTTGATCACTAAACTTGAATAGGTGAGTACTGGGATCATCATCAACATCAGTACCACCAGATGGATGACTAGCTGCAGAAGGTGATGAATTCACATGATCTGCAACAGCTGGAGGCTGATAAGGAACATATTGCAGTATGTCCAGATCAAACAACTCCACAGGGTTTTGTGGGATTTTGTCCTTAGGAGATTCATTGAACTTCACATGCAAGGTTTCTTCAACCATCTTTGTTCTGCAGTTGAACACTCTGTAAGCCTTGCAAGTGGATGAATACCCAACAAAATACCCTGCATCCACCTTAGAATCAAACTTTTGGAGTTGATCCTTTGTGTTGAGAATGTAACAAGGACACCCAAATGCTCTGAAGAATGAAATTAGAGGAGCCAAATGATGTAGAACTTCATAAGGAGTCTTCATCAACCTCTGATTCACTAAAGCTCTATTTTGCACATAGCATGCTGTGTTGACAGCTTCAGCCCAAAAGGTCAGTGGCAAACCAGAGTCAGCCAACATGGACCTTGCAGCTTCAATTAGGGTCCTGTTCTTTCTCTCCACTACTCCATTTTGTTCTGGAGTCCTTGGGATGCTATACTGCCTCTTGATTCCTTTTGAAAGGTAGAAATCATCAAGTGTATGGTTTCTAAATTCAGTTCCATTATCACTTCTTATACACTTGACTGATAGGGAATACTGCTTCTCAACATACAACACAAAGTTAATAATTGTCTGAGCAGCCTCATCCTTTGAATGCAAGAAGAAGGTCCATACAAATCTGGAGTAATCATCCACAATTACCAGACAGTATTTCTTCTTTGCCATGCTCATTACTCTCACAGGACCAAAGAGATCCATGTGCAGTAATTGCAAGCAGGCAGTGGACTTTGGTTCTTCTATAGGAGGGAATGAAACTTTGTGTTGTTTTCCTTTTAAACAAGCAGTGCAGGTTTCATCACAGTGGAACTCCTTTATTGGTAGACCTCTCACTAAACTATTGTGGATCAGCTGATTCATGTTTTTGAGATTAACATGACCCAGCCTTCTATGCCACAGTTTAGATTCCTGAGGAGAGGCCTTGGAGAACAGGCAAGGATGACCTTTTAAATCAATCTTCTTTGACAAATCCAAGGCATATACTCTTCCTATCCTGTTGGCCTTCAGGAGAGTATGTTCATCCAATACCTTGTCAATCAGCCTCAGAACTTTGGAAGACAGAATCCGGCAGTTCTGGCTTGTGAAAAGTGCAACATGCCCTTTATCACACATCTGACTGACACTCAGTAGATTATACTTGAGATTCTCCACATGGTTAACATCATCAAATCTGATTTCTCCATTTGACACAAATCCTTTCCCGATGATGTAACCCTTAGCATCATTTCCAAATGAGACAAATCCCTTCTTTCCTTGAGAGTAGTCATTAAGAAGAGAACTGCTCCCAGTCATATGCATAGATCCTCCACTGTCTACATACCAGATGCTTCTTTGGCATGCTGAAGAACCCTGCATTTATCATAAGAAACTAGTTAGCTTTAGAGACCCAAACCTTTTTGGTTTTGGGTCTGTTTTCATCAACAGATTTAACCATAACTTGTTTCTCATGATTAACAGCTGATGAAGGTGGAGATGGTGCTGAAATGGATTTCTTAGATTTGGGCTTGGATTTCCTTTTCAGTGGTTTGATCACAGGTGCATCTAGTTGGTTAACTCTCCCCAACAAATGCTGAACCATCATAACAAGTTGTGTCTGATTTGTTGCTAAAGCCTTCAGCTCATTTGACACATCAGTACTTGTTTTTGATGAGTTCCTGTGACCCACCATTTCCTCCTTGAAATTCACAGACTTAGTCTGATGTTTATCATGAGGAACACTATCAGCTGTTTTCTGATAAACCCCATCCTTCTTTTTGGATTTTGGTGAGGCCTTGGGTTTATCAGTTTGAGATGACTGTGGTACAAACTTGGTCTCAAACTCATTTTTCATTTTATTAATCTCTTCTTTAATGAGCTTATCTCTGTTGAGTTTGGAACCCTTTTTGTACCAGCATTCATCAGATAGATGATTGAATTTACCACATATTTCACATGGCTTATTCTTCATCTTGGATTGATCAACTGCTGAAGTGGAAACTACTGAAGGTGTGATCTTCAGTACTTTCCTCCTTTCAGTACTTGTGTTAAGTACTGAAGGATCGGTAACAACTGAAGACTTGTTCTTCAGCTGTTCTCTATCCGTCCTGAAAGACCGTATGATAGATTCCTCAGCAGTTGTTAATCCTTTTATTTCAGCAGATTTGAAATGCTTTTCAGATGTTGTGACTTGCCCTTCAGTACTTGGAGTACTTTGAGGGACAACATCTGAATTGCTCAGCTTCATGTGTTTATCAGCATTTAAACCATCAGGCAATTGATTTGCTGAGATCTTAACACTGACTTCATCCTCTAATTTTGTATTATCATTTGAGGATGAATCACATGATGATGTGGTTTGGAAATTACTTTCACCTTCAGATTTTACTATTGATTTTGAAGTAAAATCAGTAGGTGGTGCAGTATGATTGTAACCTATTCCAAACTTCACATTTGAAGCTGTTTGCTTGCTGAGAAGCATTTCAAATCCCTTGCAGGATGTTACCCAGCGGTCACACTCAACTTGGGTAGCTGCAAGTGTCTCTTTGAGACTTCTGTGGTTCTCAAGTATGACCTCTACCTTAGCCTTTTCATCATTAAGTTGGCATTTAAGCTTGTAAATCTCATCATCTTTGTCATTAAGAGCAGACTCATACTCAGCTTTTCTTTTGGAAATAGTTTTCTCAAGCTCAAGATTTTGATTGATTAAAGCTACATTTGCCTCTCTAATAGAGACAAAGGCAGCTATGCATGATTCAGAACATAACTTGGCTTTAGCCTCAGAAGATACCTGGGTTACCTGTGAAGATGATGCATTGGAGCAGAACCCTCAGTAGACTCCAGGGCCATGAGAGCAAGATTCCCAAAAGGATGTTCACCACCATGTTGACCAGCACCAGCAAATAATTGCTCATTGAAACCAGAAAGATCATCTGGTAAGCTGCTCCAGTCAACAACTCCTGGTGTGAAGAAGCTGTGATGAGGTTGAGATTGTGATGGAGATGGTTGAGGCTCAGGTAGGGCTTGAGGTTGTTGTGCTATAGGAACTTGAACTGGATTTGGCTGTGGCATGTAATAGCAGGGATATGGATATGGCATTGGACCCTGAGGGACAAAATATGCAGGAGATTGAGGTTGTGAGTGATGACCAGAACTAGCAGGATGTTGCCCTTTGTTTTGTGAACTATTGCTTGGAAAGGTCACAAAGGGTGCAGAGGAGTTAGATCCAGTTGATCTACACTCTCTTGCAAAGTGCCCAAGCCTGTGGCATTTGTGACACCTCAACTTACTCTTGTCAAAACCAACTTTGGTTTTGCCAGAGAGTCCTGGAAAATTCCTACCAGTTCTCTTGTAGAACTTTTGAGATCTGATATTGATCAAGGCCATTTGGCTCAAAATATCCATCTCTTCTAAATCATCATCAGCAATACCCTTCAAATCATCCATGATAAAGCATAAATTATCACTATTACACCCAGAATGACTGTCAACACCAACAAATGCATGATCAGAACTGTTTGAAGAGAAATCTATATGCTCATCATAATGGCTTTCTGATCCAGCATATTCTGACTCATGACCGACCAAGGCAGTGTTCCCTGGTACAAAGTCATCAGTGAGCTTTCCTGATGATGCCAGTTTCCTTTTCTGCTCTATCTCTCTTTCAAATGTAAGCAGTTTCCCATGGAGTTGGGTGAGAGATAGGCTATCCAGATTTGCACTGGAGCGTAGGACAATGGTGTATGTGTCCCATCTCTCAGGCAGTGATCTGAGGAATCTGTTGTTCATCTGGCTGTTAGTATACTCATGCTTGACCATTTTCAGCTCAGAGATCAAGCAGGAGAAACGCTCAAACTGTTGAGTCAGTGTCTCACCCTTCCTATGAGAGAATGTCTCATATTGTTGGGCGAGGATTTCTCTGTTGTTTGCTAAGACCTCATCAGTTCCTCCGAATTGTTCCTTCAAAGCATTCCAGAGGTCATGAGCAGTTTCATGATGCATAAGCCCAGAATAGATTTCATTAGGCAGTGCCATGGCCAGAATTCCATGGGCTTTAGCATCAATCTCAAACAGTTTACGATCTTCATCTGAGTATTGCTCCTTCTTCTTCGGAACCATTTGGTTGGTCTCGGATTGTTCACCATAGGCTTGTGTGGACCGTGAACCACAGATGTCCAACAACCTGAACTGTTAACAGACAGGTGATGGAGCATTCTTCGTTGCCATATGTTATACTCACTCCTAACCAGCATCGGAGGCTTGGTTGAGGAGCCAGTATTGTGAGGGTCATTAGATGGAGTAGTCATTCTCAGATTCAAACCAATTCAATCAAGTTTCAACAGATTTAGCACAAAAACACAACAAACTCAATATGAACCAAGAAGAAACTCAAATTGAATAACCAGAAGCAGCAGAAGATCAATCTCTATAACCAATTCTTGCAAATATGCTAATTCGATCAAACTTTAGATATCGAAATAGCAGTTTCAATGATCAATTGTTAAACCGATCAATGATTAACCGCTCTGATACCATTTGACAGGATCAGCGATCTAAGTTTGATCAATTAGAGTTGAATTGCAGCGGAATTAGAACAAGAATTAGACAAATATAGCAAGAACACAATAGATATTCAATGGAACAGTACACGGTTATAGAGAAAGAGGGTTTTCTGCAAAAGGGATAATATCATTCATGCACAAATGCTTCGGTATGGCAGCCGCTAAGCTTCGCACCTTACAATTAGGTCAACATTCCTTATATAAAGGAATGTGACGTCTGCTGATGTCACTTGATAGTGACATTTAACAGAATTATTACAAACAACTGAAAGTAAGCAAACTATTGAGAATGTTCACAACAACTGAGAACATCTCAGAGTATGCTAAGTACAAGATAAAACTAAAACTACTGAAACTACAAGTACTGATTACAAGAAACATAAAACTACTTATTACAAAAGAACTGAAAGGAAAATATAACTACTGAAAGGAAACCATCACAACTACTGAAGAGGTCTTCTTCAGCTGTTGTGACAACATCTGAAACTTGGTCTTCAGTCTTTGTCTTCAGCTTTTGTCTTCAGACTTTGTCTTCAGTTCTTTAGCTTCAGACTTTGTCTTCAGCTTTTTCACTTCAGACTTTGTCTTTAGCTCTTTCACTTCAGACTTTGTCTTCAGACCTTGTTATCAGTTGATGTCTTCAGCTGTTGCAGACTACTTCAGTTGTTGTAATGTCTGTGGGACTTAAAGGTTTTTCTGATCAGGCTCATTGGTTCTTTTGGTCCAACAGATCTTCCAGGACTTAAAGTATGCTTTTGTTTCCAACTTTGGAGGCTGGTACGATGATCCACCGACAAAGCCATTTTAGTCAAATATTGAAGTTTTAACTAAAACAAAGTTTCTTATGAACAGTGTGAACAGCCAATAACTCTATGTTTCAATTAATTTGAATATAGATCAATGTTAACCGAGCAATGTAACAATACTCTCTGAAAGACAAATCACTCATTTATTGAATTTTAAATCTTCACACCAAATTACTTTTGCTTAAAAACTATAGATCTAGTCAGAAAACTGATAGATCTATTCAATTAAACAATTCTAACACCGATAGATCAATCGATCTAGATCAATGAGCACTTGGCTCTGATACCACCTGTGAATCCAAGGATCGCAATCAGGAATTATCAATGTTAGATTGGTTTCGAATTAATGATCGCGGAATTACCATTAATTGTTGTTTAATTGATTAATTAATAAATATCGATGCCTGAGAAAATAAACAATAAATGCTCAATGATATCAACAATATGCAAAGAATAATGTTTTGAATCAAATGTAATTCATTAAAACTGATTAATGATTACAAAGAATCAAATAATAATTGCTAACAAAATTCTATGCTATGATTGTGTTTATGATTTTTGGTGTGTTGATGTCACTGCTGCTAGGGTTTGTGTTGATCGTGCGAAACGATGTGATGGTATTTTTGTCGTCGTCTCTTCCTTCTTCTTGATGTGAAACCTAGGACTCATATTTATGGACACACGTGTTTCTGTTAAGGAAACAGTGAATCTCTTGGAGTCTGTGATTGACTTGTTGACTTGAAACACTTGTATGATATAAGTACATGTCTGGTTCTTCCGTAGCTACTTTGTTCTTCCGCAGCTACTTTGTTCTTCCGAAGGTACTTCAGTTTCTTCATGTGTGGTGTTTGTTCATCACTGAATACCCACATTCATCCATAAAAGATCTTCTGATGAATATCTTGTAAGAAAGATATCTACGGAAGAACCAAAATGTTCATCCTTAGATGTTTCTTACACTTAGTCAATTTCAGAAATTGACCAAGTATAATTTTTGTACCTGTAATCATACACATAAATCAACGCACATATGGGTTAACCTATATACATAATGCATGCATCAAAATAATGAATTACAAATATTCATTACATGTATTGATTAAAGTTCTAAGCCTATACAAAATGATCTAGACCTATTATTCCTAGATCTAACAAAATACGAATGAAGAATCCAAAATTTTATTTTTTTATTATAAGAAATTCTGTTGAGGTTGGCCATTAGCATTTTCTATCATTGGAAATTAGTTTATAGGCCAAGGCAAGTCATGCACGAATCATTTAGGTATGATAAAATTACAAGAATTTATTAATTATAAAGAAGAGGGTACATAAAAATACATGGAACACTGAAAATGAACAAATCTTAAATTACATTAGAGTTCTAGAGCTGGACCTAGGAGCCAGTTGTTACACCAGGTAAGCATAACAGGTCCCGCAGTGGGATTTATATGAAATGCTTGCCTTAGCCCGAGGGCTTTTTGTCAGGAAATCCAGAATACATGTGTTTATGTGCCACACACTTCCCTATAGGCTATTAGGATTAAAACCTCGATGAGATTTCCAAGATTTAGACATAGTGTCTAAGGAATTTTATCCACTCGATATAATTAGTAAGATTCCACATGTAGTCGAGAATAAGTTTAGAAAGATTAGACGCGGTAGAACTAAGGGCAAAATAAGAGGATTAGAAAGTTGGGGTATACAAGATTCAAGTCACACACCTAAGGCACCATTTTCTAAGTAAAGTCAAATAGCACATAAGGGATTCATCATGCAACATGTAACATCATGTGATAGACATATAAGCAACTTACAAGATCATAACGAATAATTCATGAAGGCCCCTACGTTAACTATAGTCTAGGCCACCATTTCTAATAACCTAAATCCCTATAGTTATGGGCTCTGATACCAATCTATCACACCCCAACCTTAACGGCGGAAACGTTGAGATGTGAGGGTTAAGATTGTTCATGCACACAACACTATTACAAGGTGTAAATATTATTAAAATATTCATTTCATGGCAAACATTGTCATAACATAAGTCTCAATTTAAACAAACATAACATAATAAGAATTCAGCATTTAAGTTCTCATAACATGCTCTTTATTTTTCTCTAGGTCCAAATTCCTAGATGATAACATATCTTCAAGGCAATACTAAGCGGGTTCGTTACCTGAAACATAAAAATATACGGTCAACATATAATGTTGGTGAATTTCCCATAGGTTGAACATACATATAAACATTAAGATGGCAATTCATGTCATAGGTTAAAGGACAATGCAATATGAATGGACAAACAAATGTAACAATCAAACCTTGTCAAATATGGCTATAACGAAATTAAACGATTAGCTAAGTGTACTTGGTTCCCATGGTGATCAAAATACGTCACCAGGAGCCGACAATAACCTCGGCTTTAGCACAAAATAGGCTTGTCAGGCCCATAGATCTATGACGTCGCTAGGCTAGCAATAGTTAAAGATTGTATTTTACAAGTGTTAATCTCATAATAATTACAAGAATCCAAATAATCATGACAAGATATAAGATGAATTGCACGAGTGTTACAAGAGTATAAAACGTCTTTACAAGTGTGCTTTTAATAAGATTAACATGTTTCACCCCAAACGTGTGAAATAATATAAAATGGGATATGGAAAACTCACATGATATATGATGTACTTGAAATAACGAAGGTGGGGTAACTCCAACGATGCCTTCACAAATTGCCTAACCATGAGTGTTCTAAGATTTAGAATCTAGCCGGTAAGATCAAAAGACGATTCGCGAAGTCTAGGGTTTCAATTGTAATCGGGATTCTTGATAATTTATATATATATTATTTAATCTTGTTAAATGAGACGATGTGATTTTACTACTAAAAAATATTATAATAATTGGAATAAAATATGAAAAAAATGTAAACATACTTATAAAATAAATCGTTAATTTATTAGTAACGATTTATGAGGTACTAGTTCAAATAATTTGAACATATATTTTTCTATTTGATTCCCAAAGATTTTTATACAATTTAAAACCTGTAAGTATGTTTTATAGTAATATTATAACTTTCAAAATAAAAATGAAGGATTTAATAAGTTAAAAATTCTCGAGAATTTAAAAGAAAATATTTCCATTTGATTCACAATAGTTTTTATATAATTTAACAACTTAAAAATAAATTTTATACAAATTTTATAACTTCCAAAGTAAAAATAAAAGATTTATTAAGTTAAATTCTTAAAAAATTTAAAAGAAAATATTTTTATTTAGCTTCTAATAAAAATGATTTTATACTATTTTAATATATTTTAAGAATTTAAAAAAATATTGCAGGTGCCCGGGTTCGAACCCAGGACCTCCAGCCCATCCCCCTTTCACTTTAACCGGTGGGCCAAAGCCCTGTGTCAACATTCGTTTTCAAAACCCTAAAAACACCTAACTGCAAACACCCCCAATTCCAACATGAACCTTAGAACGATTTTGTTCGAAATTGGGTAAGAATTCGTGTGTAATAATCAGAATAAGTTTAGGGCTTCTATTACCCTTGTATAATCGAGTGTTTATATGTATGAATTACCCGATCTGGTTACGAAATTGAGCCGATGGAGTTCGAAAATGGCCGCGGTTGTTCTTGCTTCAAATTCGATGATAGCTTGTAGCTTCGGTGAAATTAAGAGTTCTAGAGTTTGAAAGGGGATGATTCAAGCATTAACCCTCTAATTTATAGCTTCAATTTGGCCGATTAGATGCCCAACGGCTCTAAGTTTAATCTCGAGCGTTACCTTCGATTTAGGTGTATAATTTTGCCGTTTCAGGTGGAATTAATCACACCATTGGTTTCGTAATGATTAAACGAGGGTGTAAGTTCAATTAATTTTTCATTATTGTTGTGTTTTAAAGTGTGGAACGGTTTCGGCTATGATGTGGGTCGGTTTTGTGTTCAACAGTTATCATAATCGTATTTACAGTCGAATCAATACACCCCATCATGTTGGAAACGGATTCGCGAGCTGATTGAGATCGATTTGAGGGTTAACGACTAACTTTTTGGGGTGTTCGGACCTCGCCGGCGCTTCGCCAGAGCTTTGCCGGCCGGCGGCCTGAAAGTTGGGGAATAAAAAGGGGGAAAGTGTGTTTTACAAGAATTTACAGCTTTGGTCCCTATGGTTTTAAAATTTATTATTTAGTGCCCAAGTTACTAATTTACAAGTTTTTTTCTAAATTTTAAAATAATATAATTTTTATTTATTTCATAGGTTATTGCTTATTAAGATTATTATTATTATTATTATAACTATTTTTACTTAATTCATTAATAATAAAACAAATTATAATAATTATAAATATCACATAAGATCAAGATAAAAGAAATTACAAACGAGCCCTCATATTTGTATTAATGACAAAACAAGTACTCACAAGAGATAATGGAGATAACAAAATAAGTTAACAAATATACGAGAGGTCACAGGTGCCACCTCTAGTGACGCCAGAAACTAAGAGGATAGGAAGATATATCTGGGGATCAGTACCACAAATAAAACGAATGGTTAAGACTGTAATGCCAAAGGCTTTTCAGGATGCAGTGGCTTTAGCAGGAAGTTTGACAGATGAAATGATAAGGAATGGATCATTAACTATTACGAAGGTAGGAGAGAAAAAGAAATAGAACAACAACACCGGAAGAAACTTTGGAGGAAACTGGAACAAGAAGGTAAACAAAAACCCAGAAAGAAATTTCATGGGAATCGCACAGGAAGGAAGGCCACAGACAGAAAGTCAACCATGGTGCAATGCCTGCAAAAGGTATCATGATGGGAGATGTAAGCTGGTAATTTGTTATAGTTGCAAGAAGAAGGGACATACGTCAAGAGAATGTAAGGGACCTATAAATCCTAAGCTAGTGTGTTACTAGTGTGGAAAAGAGGATCACCTTCGCAATGGATTCCCGGAACTAAAAGGGAAAACTCCAAGGAATCTCAACAATGCGCATGGTCGAGCATTTGTACTTCAAGCTGAGGAGGCGCGACAGGAACCAGAAGTGGTGACGGGTACGTTCCTTATTAATAATCAATACGTAACTGTATTATTTGATACGGGAGAAACCCGAAATTTTGTTTCAAATTATTTCAAACCCTTACTTGGATTAGCATTAGAGAAACCGAAAAATAAATATACGATAAAACTAGCTGATAGAAAATGATAGAGGCTAGCGAAGTTATTCCTAATTGTACTTTGAACTTAGATAATCATTGCTTTGACATAGATTTGATCCCTATTGAATTAGGAGGCTTTGATGTTGTTATGTGTATGGATTGGTTAAGTAAGAATCAGGCAGAAATCATTTGTGGAAAACGAATGATTAAAATCCCTTTAATTAAAGATAACATAATTCTTTTCATACACGACGAGAAACCTAGCGGTCCTATCAGAATAATCTCTTGTATGAAGGCTCAGAAATATTGAAAAAGGAATGTTTGGCATTTCTAGCACATGTAGTTGATACGAAACCAATTAAGAAGAACTTGGAAGATGTTCCTATTGTTAGAGAATATCCAAAAGTATTTCCTGATGAGTTACCAGGATTGTCGCTCCCTCGTCAAGTAGAATTCAAAATTGAATTAGTACCAGGGACTACACCTATTGCCAAATCTCTATATCGGTTGGCGCCATCAGAAATGAAGGAATTGATGAATCAGTTACAAGAGCTGTTGGATACGGGATTCATACATCCTAGTGTTTCACCATGGGGAGCTCCAGTCTTGTTCGTGAAGAAGAAAGACGGATCCTTTAGGATGTGCATTGATTATAGAGAACCCAATAAAGTAACTATAAAGAATAGATACCCTCTCCCTCGAATAGATGACCTATTTGATCAATTGCAAGGATCAAGTTACTTTTCAAAAATTGACCTGAGATTAGGATATCATCAGTTAAGAGTACAAGAAGAGGATGTACTTAAAACTGCATTTAGAACTTGATATGGTAATTATGAGTTCCTTGTAATGCCATTTGGGTTAACTAATGCTCCGGCTATATTCATGGATCTAATAAACAGAGTGTGCAAGCCTTACTTAGATAAATTTGTCATAGTCTTTATAGATGACATTTTAATCTATTCTAAAAGCAAGGAAGAACATGAGAAGCATCTAAGGATAACTTTGGAATTACTTCACAAAGAAGAACTATATGCCAAATTCTCAAAGTGTGAATTCTAGAAACGAGAAGTACAATTCCTAGGACATGTGGTTAATCAAGATGGAATTCAGGTTGTCCCAGCAAAGATTAATGCAATTAAGAAGTAGGAAGCTCCGAAGACACCAACTGAAGTACGTCAATTTTTACGTTTGGCCGGTTATTATAGGAGATTTATAGAAAATTTCTCTCGAATAGCTCAACTTTTAACAGAATTGACTCAGAAAGATAAACCATATGTTTGGGGAGAAAAACAGAACACCGCATTTGAGATCCTGAAACACAAATTATGTAGTGCTCCTATTTTAGCTCTTCCAGAAGATACTGATGATTTTGTAGTATATTGTGAAGCATCACATCAAGGTTTCGGATGTGGTCTAATGCAACGAAATAAAGTAATTGCATATGTGTCTAGACAACTCAGAGGAAGTGAAATGAATTATGCTACTCATGATTGGGAATTAGGAGTAGTAGTATTTGCACTTAAGATTTAGAGACATTATCATAAAAGTTTGCAACATATATTCGATCAAAAGATGTTGAATATAAGACAAAGAAGATGGGTAGAATTACTGAATGATTATGATTGTGAAATCAAGTATCACCCAAGTAAGGCAAATGTAGTGGCAGATGCCTTAAGTAGAAAGGAAAGAATTAAACCATTACGAGTTCGTGCTATGAGAATGGAATTACATTTAGATTTAATAAGTCAAATCCGAGAAACCCAACAAAAAGATGAATTGAGAAATATGATGGAACAGAATGAACAAATAGAAGCTACGTCAGATGGAATCCTAAGATTTAGAGGAAGAATTTGGATTCCTGATAATGACATGCTTAGAGAAAATATTTTGAATGAAGCACACAAGTCAAGATATTCAGTGCATCCGAGAAATAATAAGATGCATAAAGATTTGAGAAACCTGTATTGGTGGCCAGGTATGAAGAAATCAGTTGCAAAATTCATAATGTGATATATGTTCAAGAGTCAAAGCTGAATATCAGAAACCCTCGGGACATTTGCAGCAACAAGAAATCCCTGAGTGGAAGTGGGACGAGATTACCATGGACTTTATAACCAAACTACCCAGAACTTCAAGCAGGTATGACACAATATAGGTTATAGTTGACAGCTTAACTAAATCAGCTCACTTCTTTCCAATTAGAGAAGATTATAAAATGGAGAAATTAGCCAAAATGTATATGAAAGAAATTGTGTCTAGACATGGAATACCAATTTCAATTATATCAGACAGAGACAACCGATTTACTTCAAGATTTTAGTAGACTTTACAAAAAGCATTAGGAACTCAAATAAACATGAGTACGACATATCATCCATAAACCGATGGACAGAGTGAGAAAACGATCCAAACTCTGGAAGATATGTTGCGAGCTTGTGCATTTTAGTGGTAGCTAGGATATACACTTACCTTTGATAGAATTTTCATATAAGAATAGTTACCATGCTAGTATAAGGGTAGCTCCATTTGAAACTTTATATGGAAGGAAGTGTAGATCACCTCTGTGTTGGAATTAAGTAGGGGACAGACAACTTACAGGACCAGAACTCATACAGAAAACGTCTGATAAGATCTTTGAAATCAAAGATAGATTGAAAGCAGCACGTGATAGACAGAAAAGTTATGCTGAAAAAAGAAAAAGCCTTTAGAATTTCAAATAGGAGATAGGGTGTATTTAAAAGTATCACCATCAAAGGGAATTATCCGATTTAGGAAAAGAAATAAGTTAAACCCTAGATATGTCGGTCCTTTTGAAGTAATTGATAGGATTGGTCATGTAGCATATAGGTTAGACTTGCCTCAGGAGTTAAGTGGAGTACTTAACACCTTCCATGTATCTAATTTGAAGAAATGTCTGATTGATGAGACATTAAAGATACCAATACTAGAAATCAAAATAGATAAGAAACTACATTTTGTGGAAAAACCAGTAGCAATCATGGATAGAGAAGTAAAAAAGATTAAAGAGAAATAAGATTCTGTGACACCCCGAATTTTTATTTAAAAGACGAGAAAAGAAAAGTGTCTAGAAAGAAAAGTAAATGGGCACAAGTTAAAGGGGACAAAGTGCAAAAGGTGCACAAACTCATTATTTTAATATAAATAAGGGTATGGCCGCCCCATAAAGCAGCAGATCTGCTTTTTGGCCTTGGCTGAAGAAGAAGGAGAGCAAGAAATCGGTTTTTGGAGAAGAAGAAGGAAGAAGAAGCTGCAAAAAGGTTAGTTCTCGGGTTTATGTTCGGTTTTAACTTAGTTTGCTGCTTGTAACCGAAGTTCTCGGTGTTTAGACGTTGTGTTCGGGATTTTTGAAGCTGCTGTTGCAAGTGAGTTTTGAGTTGGAGGTGCTTTGTTCGAAGAGCTGCTTCAAGGTGAGTTTTAGGACCCCTCTTTTACTGATTTTTAAAGTGTTGGGGCTATTATGCATATCGGACAAGCATTTTTAAAAGATAACCGTGAGTTTATGCTTTATGTTCGAGGGTTGTTTTGTGAATGTTTGTTTAGAGGTTGTTTATGGGTTAGGCTTGATGTTTAGTATGTTCTAAGTGTGTGGTATGATAGATCTGAGCCTTGGATGTATTAGGATGGTGATTGGGAGCTGGAAATAGCATAAGTATGTTGCGGGTTAATCTGTTCGTCGGCATTTCTTTTATTCTCCTGCATTTGCTATAGTATCCGCACTTGCTACAGTTTCCGCATTTGTTTCATCCGCATTACTTTGGACACTTGGAATGTTTTATTAAGACTTCATCCGCATTGTCCATCCGCATTTAAGTACTTTGTTCATGTGCATTGTTGTTTGTTCAAACGCATTTGTAGATGCTTATGCGCCTAAGTGTTCTTCCGCATTTCTTTTATTCATGCGCATTCGCTACAGTGTTCATGCGCATTTCTTTGGGACGGAATATTTTCTGAGGTGTTCATCCGCATTAGTGGTGTTCATCCGCATTTGTTCTTGCTCGTCCGCATTTCTTTGGGGACTTGGGTTTCTTTTCTGGAATTTTGGGAAGTAGAATTTAAGTGCTAAAAAATGATGTCTCAGGGTGGCTTATGCTTATTTATGAGGTGGTGGCTTGTGATGATGTCCATGGTGTGATTGTTGTGGTTGTATGTATGTGATATCTTTCTTCGTTAAACGGTTTTCAAAACGTATGTATTATGTTATAATACATGTTGTGTATTATGTTGTGACTTTACGTGGTATGATGTATGAATGTGAGTAAAGTATTATGTAATGAAAGTGGAAGATAACGAATGATGAGAATAGAAGTAACGGATGATGAGATCCTTGTCGCGTACCCCGGTACTGTGTCAGTCTACGGACATGAGTCGGGGGTTTGTTTACAGGCCCCGGCACAGTATCAGTCTTCAGACATGAGTCGGGGGTATTGCATGAGACATGATGGTATGTGAAGGAGATAAGATCCTTGTCGCGTACTCCGGTACTGTGTCAGTCTTCAGACATGAGTCGGGGGTTTGTTTACGGCCCCGGCATAGTAACAGTCTTCGGACATGAGTCGGGGGTATTGCATGAGGCAGGATTCGGATGATGGTATGTATTGTTTGATGAACAATGATAAGATAATAAATATTATTATCTATTTGTACGTATGATGTATGATCGCTTACGAAAGTAAAGTGTGGTTTTAATCGAAGGAAAAGTATTTTATTTATAAAACTAGAACTCACTCAGCGTTGCTGACTTTTTGTATGCATAATAGTTGGCAGGTATTTTGTTGATGCTGAGGAGTTGCAGACATGGATGCATACGCTACTGGGGACGTTTTGAGACTGGCATCCACATTTTGGACATGTTATTGTATTTTGAAATGTAGATCATTTATGTAATGAGATAACATGTTCTAATTATAAATGAAAGTTATTAATTTCCGCTGCAAAGAAATGAGTATTTTAAATGTTTTATGCAAAGACGGTCCAGCTGTAAGCGTCCCGGGAACGGGGCCTTACAAGTTGGTATCAGAGCTAAAGTTTAAGTGAATTGGGTAAATATTTTCAAAAAGAACCTAATCTTAAACCGAGAATGGGATGAAAGGAAAGGGATGCCAGTCCTAGTAGCTACGTGTCTGCAGGTAAAAGGTTTTATGTAACTTAATGTTAACCGGTATTATGTGCGTATGTTATGTGGCTTGTGTGCTTTTGTGTGGATTTAGATACTGATGTAGTCAGGATAGGAAATGCTTGGGGAATGAAGAGTAAAGTAAGTGGCTAAACATAACTGGCCACTGTGATTAGAGAATTACTATACTTAACATTAACTGAGCTATTACCTTGATTGACCATGTTGGTGTTTGAATCTTGTAGTGTTTAGATGGCTGGTGGTAGATCTTCTAAGGCTTCCCGAGGTGGAGTGCGTGGTGAATGTGGTGCTAGAACACGTGCCATAAGGAGAGGAGTTAGGGATGCGGAGACGACTCCTATAGGTCCCGAGGTTCATCAGCAAGAGGGCATTAATGAGAGCGCAAATTTGAGGGCCTTAGTGAAAGAGGCGGTGGTTGAGGAGGTTCATCAGGTCATGCAGACAATCTTACTGTCTGTAGTGACCGAAGTTATTCGTGCTATGAGGGATGACGAGCAGAAGGAGAAGGAGGAGAATAGGAGAACCGCCCGGCGAGGGGGTGAAGCTGGGGTTTCCGGGGATATGGAGCAACCCGATCTGGATATGGTTGCCTCCGATGATGATGAGGAGGCAGTGCCGGGAACTACGAGGGGATGCAGTTATGGGGCATTCCAAAGATGCAGGCCCCCGACGTTTGATGGAAATGGAAGTGCTGCAGCTGCTCAGCGTTGGGTGAGAGAAATGGAGGCAGTGCTTGACATCAGCGAGTGCCGTGAGGATCAAAAGGTGAAGTTTGCTACCCACTCTTTTGTGGATTCAGCCTTATGCTGGTGGGACAATATTGTCCAGGCTGAGGGTACCAGGGCAGTCGGGAGGATGAGGTGGAAGGAACTAAAGAGGTTGGTGATTGAGGAGTTTTGTCCTCGTAGGGAGCTGGACAAAGTCGAGAGGGAGTTCTTGCAGCTGGAAGCGGGAACGATGACACACCAGCAGTACACCACGAAGTTTAACGAGATGGCAAGACTGGTGCCAGATCAAGTGACGCCTATGTCACGGAATATCAAGAGGTACATCCAAGGTCTGCCAATAGATGTCCGCAGACATCTGGTCACTGCCCGACCAAGCACGTTTAGGTCGGCGGTCGATTTGGCGGGAAGGTTGTACGACGAGCGAGAGACGGTGGCGATGATGGACGAAGAGGAGGAGCGAGGCTATGATGGGAATGGAAGTGGAAGAAGGGGTGATGAAGATGGATTTGAGGCTGGTGGTAAGAAGGTGAGGATAGGCAATCAGAGGATGGTAACCGGGGAAGTAAGGGCATGCAAGAAGTGTGGAAAAGGCCATGAGGGAGAGTGCAAGTGGGGACTGAATGTATGTTTCCAGTGCTGGAAGGAGGGCCACAGGGCAAGGGATTGCCTTATGGCTAAATGCTACGACTGTGGTGAGACTCAACACATGAGCCGAGACTATAAGAAGACGAGGGCAGGAAGCTCCGGCGCAAGGAAGGATGGCAGAGGATGAAGGCTGAAGCAGGTGCCCTGACCGAGAGGAGACTGGAGCGGACTTCGACTTGACGTGAGGTACGTTTCTGGTAATTTAAGTTATGCATCTATGCTGTGATTGTGGTGCTAGTAGTAGTTTCATTCCTACTGCCTTTGTGTTAAGTTGCACGTTAGGAGTAGGAAGATCGATGCATCCTTCGATGTAGAAATTGCTATTGGTAAGTCCACTAGGTTACCGGATGTCCTAGAGAATTGCGCGATAGTTTTGAGAGAGCGCGTGTTTCCTGCTAGACTGTTCAGGACAGACATGGATGGATAGACGTGTGCCTTCGGAAGGATTGGCTAGTAGCCTGTGAAGCAAACACCGAGTGTTACAAGAAGGAGGTTTGAGCAATCGTGCCCGAAAGGAGTTTGGTGCCGATCTGTGGCGGTGGAGTAACGATGAAGGTCTCGTCTTGGGAAAGGAGATCACTTGATTCTGAAAGCAAGGGAAGCTAATATTGAGTTGTAAAGAACTAATCTGAATTGTTGCTCAGGTAGGAGAAGTGGCATGTCGACTGGAGCTACCCGACGTGTTAAGTGGGACTCATCTGACATTCCATGTATCTCGTCTAAGAAAGTGCGCAACTGATGGGGATGCGATCGTGCCACTAGAGAATACTGAGATGGATGAAAGATTTAACTACGTGGAGCAACTGGGAGTCAATTATGATAGAAGGAAAAGAAAGGCTAAGGAGATTGGTGGTTTCACTTATGCGAGTATAGTGGAGCCTAGAAGGGGACTAAGCCTACATGTAAGATCAAGGAAGAGGTGAGACAGCATTACCGGTGACTGTTAGAGAAGTGACAGGTTTCGAGGACGAAACCTATATAAGGGGTGTGGACTTGTAACACCTCGAATTTTTATTTAAAAGACGAGAAAAGAAAAGTGTCTAGAAAGAAAAGTAAATGGGCACAAGTTGAAGGGGGCAAAGTGCAAAAGGTGAACAAACTCATTATTTTAATATAAATAAGGGTATGGCCCCCCCATAAAGCAGCAGATCTGCTTTTTGGCCTCGGCTGAAGAAGAAGGAGAGCAAGAAATCGGTTTTTGGAGAAGAAAAAGGAAGAAGAAGCTGCAAAAAGGTTAGTTCTCGGGTTTATGTTCGGTTTTAGCTTAGTTTACTGCTTGTAACCGAAGTTCTCGGTGTTTAGACGTTGTGTTCGGGATTTTTGAAGCTGCTGTTGCAAGTGGGTTTCGAGTTGGAGGTGCTTTGTTCTAAGAGCTGCTTCAAGGTGAGTTTTAGGACCCCTCTTTTACTGATTTTTAAAGTGTTGGGGCTATTATGCATACCGGACAAGCATTTTTATAAGATAACCGTGAGTTTATGCTTTATGTTCGAGGGTTGTTTTATGAATGTTTGTTTAGAGGTTGTTTATGGGTTAGGCTTGATGTTTAGTATGTTCTAAGTGTGTGGTATGATAGATCTGAGCCTTGGATGTATTAGGATGGTGATTGGGAGCTGGAAATAGCATAAATATGTTGCGGGTTAATCTGTTCGTCGGCATTTCTTTTATTCTCCCGTATTTGCTATAGTATCCGCACTTGCTACAGTTTCCGCATTTGTTTCATCCGCATTTCTTTGGACACTTGGAATGTTTTATTAAGACTTCATCCGCATTGTCCATCCGCATTTAAGTACTTTGTTCATGTGCATCGTTGTTTGTTCAAACGCATTTGTAGATGCTTATGCGCCTAAGTGTTCTTCCGCATTTCTTTTATTCATGCGCATTCGCTACAGTGTTCATGCGTATTTCTTTGGGACGGAATATTTTCTGAGGTGTTCATCCGCATTAGTGGTGTTCATCCGCATTTGTTCTTGCTCGTCCGCATTTCTTTGGGGACTTGGGTTTCTTTTCTGGAATTTTGGGAAGTAGAACTTAAGTGCTAAGAAATGATGTCTCGGGGTGGCTTATGCTTATTTATGAGGTGGTGGCTTGTGATGATGTCTATGGTGTGATTGTTGTGGTTGTATGTATGTGATATCTTTCTTCGTTAAACGGTTTTCAAAACGTATGTATTATGTTATAATACCTGTTGTGTATTATGTGTTGACTTTACGTGGTATGATGTATGAATATGAGTAAAGTATTATGTGATGAAAGTGGAAGATAACAAATGATGAGAATAGAAGTAACGGATGATGAGATCCTTGTCGCGTACCCCGGTACTGTGTCAGTCTACGGACATGAGTCGGGGGTTTGTTTACAGGCCCCGGTATAGTATCAGTCTTCGGACATGAGTCGGGGGTATTGCATGAGACACGATGGTATGTGAAGGAGATAAGATCCTTGTCGCGTACTCCGGTACTGTGTCAGTCTTCGGACATGAGTCGGGGGTTTGTTTACGGCCCCGGCACAGTATCAGTGTTCGGACATGAGTCGGGGTTATTGCATGAGGCAGGATTCGGATGATGGTATGTATTGTTTGATGAACAATGATAAGATAATAAATATTATTATCTATTTGTACGTATGATGTATGATCGCTTACGAAAGTAAAGAACTGTTTTAATCGAAGGAAAAGTATTTTATTTATAAAACTAGAACTTACTCAGCGTTGCTGACTTTTTGTATGCATAATAGTTGGCAGGTATTTTGTTGATGCTGAGGAGTTGCAGACATGGATGCATACACTACTCGGGACGTTTTGAGACTGGCATCCATATTTTGGACATGTTATTGTATTTTGAAATGTAGATCATTTATGTAATGAGATAACATGTTCTAATTATAAATGAAAGTTATTAATTTCCGCTGCAAAGAAATGAGTATTTTAAATGTTTTATGCAATGATGGTCCAGCTGTAAGCGTCCCGGGAACGGGGCCTTACAGATTCCAATAGTGAAGGTTAAATGGAATTCAAAACGAGGACCTGAATTCACATGGGAACGGGAAGATGAAATCCAAAGAAAATATCCACATTTAATTGAGGTTAAACTGAATGAAAAGGACAGTTATAAAAACAAACTTTCCACATCACCCGATAGTCATAACAGATGAATTTCAAGATGAAATTCTTTTTACAGGGGGAGAATGTGACGACCCTAAAACTAAGGTTAGTCAAATTAAAATCCTAGAAATTATTATAAGTTAGTAATATATATACACTTACAAAATAAGTTAAGAATTGCTACGATAACTATTATTTTAGATTTGCTAATGGGACATTATTAATTAATTTATAAGAAATGTGTATATATATGCTAACATGCATGTATATATGAATATGAAACGTGAACATGAACCAAAAGTATTTACGTGTGCATGTATGTACATTTTGTGAATTTTGTAATTATTAAACCATATAAGTAAATTACTAAATCAAAGCATACTGTGATTAGTTATTTGAATAATAGATGTTTCATCTACTCGTAATGAATTAAGATTTGAAACTTAATCAACATATCCAAACAAATTAACATCTAGAAACTTTATATCCTAAACACTTGAACACTAAACTAAAACACAAACTTAACACTAGTAATTAGTTCATTAGAATAATAACTAACTTGGATTAGTAAGTAACTAACCAACTAAACCTTAATTTAATGGCTAAGAATGTCATTAGCACCTAAGCTTGACATCTAGCAAACATTACACCAATCACTTTCCAAACTATGACACTTAGCACTCTAAATAACACCTAATGGCACCTAAAAGCACCATCTCATCTAGCCTAGTTTAGAGGATTATGATGACTTCTCCACTCCCATATCCCTCTCGTCTACAACACCCCACATACCACCATCGACCAAAACACCACAACCGCCACCATCCTTGTACACACATGGTTTCCAACAATAACCACCATCACCTTATCGGTTCCTTTTGCTCACGACACAAAAACAAACCAACACAACAACCACCATTTCCCTAGACTTCCTCTCGGTCTCCATAACCACATCAACCGCCACTTAATATCTTGCTCTCTCTCTCGGCTCCAACATCAACCTCCTTCAACCATCAAGTTCAAGAACAATCACACCAAGTTGGATCATCAAGAGCCTAAGAACAACCCTCTAAATCTTTCTTGTACTTCCAATCAAGGTTAGATACCCAAATTCTATGATTAACAAGTTTAGAAAGTTGTATATGTATTTAACATACATATAAATCAAACCCTTTATGTTATAAACCATCAAAACTATTTACCAACTTTATAAATACTTAATTTTCAATCAAAAATAAGTTTAAAAACAAAAAGTTGGGATTTTTATAAAAATAAAAGATTTAAATAAGAACAAAAGGGTTTAAAAGTGTTGAAATAATTGTTATTTCATGATTTATTAGGAGAATTAGGTTAGGTATTTAAATGACTGTGATTGTGGGAATAAAATTTAGAAATTTGTTAGAAAATATTGGAAACAATAATCTGGAAATTATGAAAAAAATTTATAGAATATATTAATTTATATGAATAATTCAAGGAAATAGAAAATATTGGAAATATATATGTATTTAACATACATGTAGTTAAGGTGAGTTATGATAATAATCTGATTCTTTTTGGTTTCTTACATTGTGTGCTTTTTCTTTTTGTAGGAAGGTCATTTTTTGACAGGTTATGATTTGGGTGGCTCATGTAAAGAACACACCTAAAATCAGCCAACGCCCTACGGTGAAGTCATAGGTCGACAGTCAAGACCTCAATCATTACTCACGCTTTGTATGTTTCAAAGATCAAACTGTAAGTCCTTTATGTGTATTTCGTTCAATGTCAAGAATCATTTAACATATAATCTAGTTAATTTCAAATGGTAAACCATTACAAGACCTTTGAGTAACGTATTTCTTGCTCATACGAGGAAGATAGAAACTCACGTAAGTCCATCCCATATTTTGTATTTGATTTTGAGGTTTTGAGATCAAAATAGTATTCTTTTTAAGAATATTCTTTTCAAGCGATAAGCATTGCAGTAGTGATAGAGTTCTTTGGTTGAATGTGATAGAGTTATTTGGCTGAATTATATTGAATTGAACTAAATTATTATTTTTAGTTAAATTTGAAGTTAATAAAACAAACTAAAATTAGAAGTGTATTTTAAAATAATTAAGTTTTTTACAATTTGTTTTGTGAGAAATCTGAACTAGCTACGGTGTACTCCAAACCAATTTGTGCCCTTTGAGTCTCTAAGTTGGTGCCCTCCAAACCAATTTGTGCCCTCAGTCTCTAAGTTGGTATCTTCTATTGTAGATATAAGTTCTTTTGGTTGTGTACATGTAAATGACCAGGTCAAGGTATCCAAATTAGAAGCATCGTATGGAGAGGTCCTCTTATAGATCCAACCTTTCCATTGTAGAATTTACAGTCTCTACTGGTTACGTAAATAGGACTATCTTTTGTACAAATTGTACAGGCTGGAAAAGTAACACATGACCAACTGGACTAGGAAATATAACCGCGCAACATCAAGTGCTTTGGGTTTATTGACATGGCGCAACGCGCCATTGGACATTACTAGTTAATATGATTTGTAATATTATACATATTATAACAAAGTTTATTATTTTTAGTTTTGGCCACCAAATTTTGTTAGATTTTTACTTTGATGTCACAATATTTGTAAGTGAACAAGCTAAGGTTTTATATGAGATCAACTGATTATGAAATTAAATCACCAAAATGTAGTGTATTTGAAATATAAATATATAACCCATAAGTGAAATCATAAACTTATGGTTTAGAGACAAACCAAAACTCAAACACTAATAAAATACAATGGATAAATTCTTTAAACACACCATCAACTTCTTACTTCAAATACAAAAATATAAAAAGAGTGTATATGATATAAATTATCGTGGTCTACTAAAAAATAATTTATATTAAGACTTAGCTCATCTATACTAGTATGGGTAATTAAGGTCTTCTTCACAAGTAATATGTGAAAAGTGTAACTCTAGTTCAATGGTATGAAATTTATAAAGAAAATAACTTTGAATTAGTAATTGATTTAGAAAACAAGATTGCAAATCATAAACTTGATTGATTGTGCAAGCAATAATAAAAAGAATGATCCACTCTGGGTTTCAGATTTGTAGAACAAAGTTGTAACATAGTTATTCTTAGCAAACAATCACATAAAGATAATTGTATTGGTTTAATCGATTTAAGTAATAGAGATGGAACGGGTTGTAAATGGACCTATTTATAAACAACCAATTTTAATTTGCTAATCAAAACCTAAGACTCACAATGGTCATTATGTGAAGAAACCAAAAACTGATAAGTATTAGATTAAGATTCAAAACAAAGAAAAATCGTTTAAAGTAATCTACCAATAAATGAAATCATATAGCTTAACATGTCAATTAAAACTTCAACCCAATCTAAGAACAACTAATGTTAAACAAATGTCATA
Source organism: Flaveria sonorensis (assembly GCA_025506505.1). Lineage (NCBI taxonomy): Eukaryota > Viridiplantae > Streptophyta > Magnoliopsida > Asterales > Asteraceae > Flaveria > Flaveria sonorensis. Next base: position 10,143,615 of record CM046429.1, read on the forward strand.
AACATGAATTCTACACCCGAAAAAGAACATGGGTTATTTAGCCACTAATGGTTATCATGGAATCGAAATCGGTTGTTGTAAGAGTTGATTGCATGAAAAGATGGATCCAATAATCTCTCAAAGTAATTGTATTTTAAAATATTAAACACGTAAAAACACATAATTAAATATTTTAATATAGTGAAAAACACCAATACATCACATTCCCACACTTAAGTTTTGCTTGTCCCAAGCAAAATTATCATGTAAGTATAGAAACCCATATTAGATAACTTCTTTTTATTATATCAACTCTTAGTTAAGGTCCAAGGTCATACCCTTATTCATAAAATTTGTGTCGTTCAATAGGCTTACATTTTAGCAAGTAAAATGATATGCAAGTAAAATCAAGAAATACCCAACTAAACCTAATATGCTTCTAATTATTATTTTCATGCACACACCACTCACAATGGTTCACTTCTCTTGGCTATATATCTGGTCTAGTAAAAGATGTACTAGTATAATCACTCAATAACCATGTATGCTGTAACGACCCTAAAACTAAGGTTAGTCAAATTAAAATCCTACAAATTATTATAAGTTAGTAATATATATATATACTTACATAATAAGTTAAGAATTGCTATGATTACTATTATTTTAGATTTGCTAATGCGACATTATTAATTAACTTTATAAGAAACGTGAACATGCATGCATGCAAAAGTATTTACGTGTGCATGTATGTATATTTTGTGAATTTTGTAATTGTTAAACCATATAAGTAAATTACTAAATCAAAGCATACTGTGATTAGTTATTTGAATAATAGATGTTTCATCTATATGTAATGAATTAAGATTTGAAACTTAATCAACATATCCAAACAAATTAACATCTATAAACTTTATATCCTAAACACTTGATCACTAAACTAAAACACAAACTTAACACTAGTAATTAGTTCATTAGAATAATAACTAACCTCGATTAGTAACTAACTAACCAACTAAACCTTAATTTAATGGCTAAGAATGTCATTAGCACCTAAGTTTGACATCTAGCAAACATTACACCAATCACTTTCCAAACTATGACACTTAGCACTCTAAATAACACCTAATGGCACCTAAAAGCACCAACTCATCTAGCCTAGTTTAGAGGATTATGCTGACTTCTCCACTCCCATATCCCTCTCGGCTACAACACCCCACATACCACCATCGACCAAAACACCACAACCACTACCATCCTTGTACACACACGGTTTCCAACAACAACCACCGTCACCTTATCGGTTCCTTTTGCTCACGACACAAACACAAACCGACACAACAACCACCATTTCCCTAGACTTCCTCTCGGTCTCCATAACCACATCAACCGCCACTAAATATCTTGCTCTCTCTCTCTCGACTCCAACATCAACCTCCTTCAACCATCAAGTTCAAGAACAACCACACCAAGTTGGATCATCAAGAGCCTAAGAACAATCCTCTAAATCTTTCTTGTACTTCCAATCAAGGTTAGATACTCAAATTCTATGATTAACAAGTTTATAAAGTTATATATGTATTTAACATACATATAAATCAAACCCTTTATGTTATAAACCATCAAAACTATTTACCAACTTTATAAGTACTTAATTTTCAATCAAAAATCAGTTTAAAAATAGAAAGTTGGGATTTTTATGAAAATAAAAGATTTAAATAAGAACAAAAGGGTTTAAAAATGTTGAAATAATTGTTATTTCATGATTTATTAGGAGAATTAGGTTAGGTATTTAAATGACTGTGATTGTGGGAGTAAAATTTAGAAATTTGTTAGAAAATATTGGAAATAATAATCTGGAAATTATGAAACAAAATTTATAGAATATATTAATTTATATGAATAATTCAAGGAAATAGAAGAAAAATTCCAAACAGGAGATCTGAACATGATAAAAATGTGAAAACAATTTATGATGACCCCAAAAGTATGTTGGAATTATAAAATAAATTTTGTGAATTAATTCATCTGTATGATAAAGTTATATATTTTGGGATGAAAAATATCAAAAAAATCGGGAATAATAACAAGTCAGTAGGTAAAATTATGAAAATTTTATATAAAATTTTATATACTGTTTAGAAAATTCTTTGTGAATTTTAAAATTTTTAGAAATATGTACATATTTCTGCCATTTAATATGAAACTTATAAAAATTCTAGGAAACTATCTGTAAATAAGTATTGGTTGAAATTTTTATATGTTAATCCAGATTTTATGTTTCTACTGCTTATAAAATTTAGTAATTTTTGGATAGCGGTAGCTATTATTTTGAAATTTCTATTTAATTTAAGATATAAATGCTGAAAATTTTAAAGAAATAAGATTTATTTCTAACATATAATTATTTTATAGAAAATAAGTGAACTGTTGCTGGAAATAAGGTGAGTAACATAGCCCCTTTTTATTTATAAGTATTTTTTAGGGAAAAAAAGCATAGTATGTATTTTATTATGGATGTTAACGTGAATAAGAATTTGGATAAGTTACTGTCATTTACTGCCATAAGTTACAACCATTAATTCGTATAAAGAACCGTTAGATAATATAGGTAGCGCTACTTAGAAACATCTTTTCGGCTCCAACAAAATAAGTGTTGTGATGTTATATTATTTGACTCTGTGATTTATATGTATGACAGTTATGAATCACTTGGCATATAAGTAGGTTTGGTTGTGATCTTATTTATGTTGCATCAATAAGAAAATTTTGTTAAGTTATTAAACCTATGTTCTCACCAACTTATAATGATTTATAATCTTATATACATGTTCAGTATCTGCGATGTTTGGCACGGCTACGTAGGGGAGCTGTGCATATGGGTGGTTGTAGATCTATCAGACTTCAGCCTCTTTATGGATGTTCATATCCATTACTAGTTGAAGAATGAAATAAAATGATAAAGAAATGTACTAGAAATAGGATTACGAATGTAAGAGTCTAAGTTATTAGACTAAGTTTTGTATAATGTAATCTTGTAAAAATTATGACTAATGGGAAAATGATATTTAATTATAATGTTGTGTATGTATATCTTGTAATCAATGTGTTTTGAGCCAATAGTCACACCAAAGCATTTCACGCTTCCACCGGGATGTGACAGATGCACCCCTATTAACATAAGCTTGTATCACAATCACACCTCCACTAACTTATCTAAACGTTACACATATCAAAAGGACTTACGGGTTTTGGGCTTAGGTAAAGGTAATAAATTTTGGCTTTTTAAAGTTGCTAAAATAAAAAAGCATACACCTCTGACTATCAAGCAATCTTTATTATACGTAAACTAACCAATCTGGGTAACTTTTGACCCATTATTAAACAACTTCCATATTTTCTTTTTTTTGAACTTTATGCATTTTTCCAATTTAAATATTGTCACGGTCTGTAATTAACTAATAACTTCGGTTTTCTGTATCGGGTTGACAAAAAATTTATTAAAGGCTCAACATTGCTACTAAGTGGTAAAATTAGATCAAGATTATTAAATGTTAATAAGCAAAAAAGGGACCGTAACTTACCTTCAACCTGTATGTGTAACAATCTAGTCTATGGTCTCGGCATGCATCAAGTAAAACAAGTTCTATAATAGAAATAGCATATGACTTACTCTCAAAGAAATGAATTCATATAAATGTGTTTTAAAGAATGGTAGGCTCAAAATTTCACCAAGTAGGACATAAGGTTGCTGATATGCACATGTAATAATTATACTACATGCTTGTTAACTCTAGTCAAGTATTCCTACACATTTAGAAACTCACTTGCTAGAAAAACTTTATAACATAACTTAAAGAATATGACCATAACCAAGGACCTTAACCAATTCGTTAATATCTAAAAAGGAGAAGTTTTTCAAATAATTTTCAAATTTGTTCAAATTTTCATTGTTCAAATTTTCATTACTACAAATATAGATTCTCCTTTGGGTTTCCTATCCCCACACTTGAGATACATTGTCCCTAATGTATGAGTTGATGCATTTGACAATCCTAATTTCCATTCCACTTTATTCATGAGACCCAAACACATGATATAACACAAATATAAACCTAAACATAAACATCACAATCACGACCTCATCACCATTTACCACCCCCAAGAACAAATAAAATTAAATAAATTCAAAGTAAGTACATATGAACATATCCTAGATGACTAGAAAGGGCTTCAACATCTTTATATGAGAGCTATAACCTTCCTAAGCAAATCCTCTAATATGCTCCTCAAATTCCACGTGCATCACCACACTTGTGTGTTTGCATCTGGTGATTAAACTAAAAAGACAAAACAAAAACAAAAAACACAAAAACAAAAATAACAAATAAACTCACTTTCGTAGGAATCACAGTTGCATTTAGCATATGTAACAAACCTTTTAAACCCCTCGATAGGCCCGAGTGGACGAGTAAAGTCTTGTAAGGGTTTCTAATGAACACGCTCACAAAGTTTAAAAAAAACTAATATAATAAAAAAACTACAATTTACACAATACCTCGGGTTGCCTCCTAAATATTGCTAAGTTTTAGGTCTTCCACCAGACCGTCACCACTAAGGTGGTTGTAGTGCATATTTGCCTACCAAGTTCCCAAAAAATGCTTAGTAGTTGGGATGTTTGTTCCACACTTGCTTCCCAATGATTGGCATGTAAAATGACAATTTTTTGCGATGCCACTTCACGATAATTTGTCCAATGTCTTGAAATCCCACTTTCTTTGTCTTTTTCCTCAAACCCTCATCCCCAACTTTGTTTGGTGGACTAGTAAGTATAATAAGTGGGACAAGATGAACTTTAAATGCTTCAATCTCTAGTTTGAGAGATTCCATGTGTTCATGTGGATTCAAACTGCTTTCTTTATGCTCTAGAAAATCTATAACCCCTTCTTTTGTTTCATCACTACCCATGTCAGGTGCAATTATCAAGTCATCAGCGATTAAGCTAATTTCAGTCTCTGTAAGAATCTGCACATGCCCTTTTGTTGTCATTTCAACAATGGTGGTTTCACCCTTAAATTCTTTAACAATCTTTTTCCCAATTTGTGAAGATATCCATTCTTGTTTTGCTTGAAACCTTTCAATACCAGAAAGGCCTTGCTAACTAATTTGTTGTTCCTTCCATAATAGATCATACTTGTAATCTAACAAATTTATACAGTCTTGCTTTGATTGATTGGGTTTCACCAACTCTTGCTCAATTTGGGAAAAATGTGATTTTCTTAAAGATTTCAAGACAACTTTAGATGGATAAGCATTTTGACATGATCTAGGTTACGGAGTTGAGCATTGATAATAGGTCTTTTGATTATAATTTCCGTGGTTGTAGTTACCTTGAGTATATTCTTGATGATCCTCGTATGTCGGATGGGGATAGTCATAGCCATAATCGTTATACTCTTCCTTGTAACTTGAGCTTTGTTCACTCTCCAATTCATAGTTGTTGCAATTAGAATCTAGTCTTGAATAACCATTCATTCTAGACTGATAGTATCCTTGATCATCTAGTGGAAGTGACTCATAGTATGGATAAGATGAGCGTGTCTCTTCATCATTCTCATAATTTACCATCATATATCATTGCTTTTCAATGGTATCACTTTCACAATCCTTATATGTTTTATATCTCTTTTGGAACACATGACATTCTTGAACCTAATGAAATTGGCTCCCGCAACATTAACATGGATCATAATCTTCATCCTAGTTTATTATGCGATCAAATTCCTTGAGATTCTATTATGCCTACAAAAATTTACTTGGATATGCATGCACAATGTTGTCACCTGCACAAGCAAACACAACAAAGTAGTACCAGTTGAATAAATAAGGCACATAAATAAACGAAATAAAACTAATGAACTAAAAACACTTGCGCACTAATTCCCCGACAACAACGTCATTTTGATGTAGATTATGGTGGTTTACTAAAAAATAATTTAAACAAAGACTTAGCTCACCTATACTAGTATGTGTAAGTAAGGTTGTCTTCACGAAAAATATGTGAAAAGTGTAACTCTAGTTCAATGGTTTTAACTTTAAAAAGAAAATAAATTTGAATTAATAATTGATTCAGAAAACAAGATTGAAAATTTATAAACTTGAAGGATTTTGCAAGCAATAATAAAAAGAATGATCCACTCTGGGTTTTAGATTTGTAGAACATAGTTGTAACATAGTTATTCTTAGCAAACAATCACATAGACTTAGTTGTATTGGTTTGATTGATTTCAATGATACAGATGGAAGGGTTGTATATGGATCTATTCACAAACTACCAATTTCAATTTGCTAATCAAAACCTAAAACTCATAATGCTCATGATGTAAAGAAACCAAAAACTGATAAGTATTAAATTAAGATTCAAAACAAAGAAAAATCATTTAAAGTAATCAACCAATAAATGAAATCATATAGCTTAACATGGAAATCAAAACTTCAACCTAATCTAAGAACAACTAATGTTAAACAAATGTAATAAACACAAACCCTACACCCACAGAAGATCATGGATGATTTAGCCGCCAATGGTTGTCATGGAATCGAAATCGGTTGTCGTAAGAGTTGATTGCATGAAAAGATGTATTTGTAGGTCTTCTTTGCTCTCAAATTTCTCCTTAAATGGCCAGAAATGACTTCGTGAAGAATAAGTTCGCAACCCCTTATTTAACCTTTAATTAGGTTACAAAACCATAAAATTCCTAGCTGTCAGCCTAGGGATGTAATATGCATCGATAGGGATGTAACTTATGTCCTCAGGGTGTAATTTACGTGCCCCCTGAATCAGCACTTTTTCCTTCTGTTTTGCGGCAAAGTTTGCATGAATTCTTTTGGCTGATCACACATAGAACATAATTTACGTCCTTAGTGATGTAATTTACGTCCCCTTCACCTTTTCTATTTCCCAAGTGCTGCCTTCTTCATGAGCTTTCGACTTACATTCTAACTCCCAAAAACACTCGAAATGTGTCCGTTTTAGCTCATCATACATGAAATTTAATAAGCTCTCAAAGTAATTGTATTCCATAATATTAAACACGTAAAATAACATAATTAAACATTTTAATATAATCAAAAACACCGACACATCAGTACACCATTAATAAAACATAATGTCATACCATTTCTGTAACAGATCACGTTAACCGTATCAACATATTGTTCACCTCGCCCCCGATGGATTGCCCATCCAGGAACTCACGATTTTGTTTTCTCTTGACAAGTTGTTTGCCCAGGAAAAATACATCTTGGTAGAAGAGGTATCCACTGTAAGGCCCCATTCCCGAAGACCTCACAGTTGGTCAATCATAGCATAATTAAATAAAAACATTACATAATTCTTAAAGCATGGCAGTGGAATTAACATCAAAAGCCATTCATTAATTAATAAATTATGTTGCTAAGTAATACATGTGCGTTTGTTATCAGTGTCAAAAGATCATTAGAACGCATTACAAAACAACAATGTCATTAATCATGAATGGATGCCAGTCCTGCCCTGACAAGTAGCCTCCCCGTGTGCCATCCTCAGCAAAATTACCTGCCAACTGAAAATGCATAAAAGTCAGCGTTGCTGAGTGAGTTCTAGTTTTAAAATAGTGAAAATACTTTATGAGTTTTGTATAGGAAAATTACTCCTTAAAATCCTACTTACTCCTTTGTATGTGATCATACGTCATACATACATTCAAATATTATTCATTATCAACATTAATATCTTTCTTCACCATTTCCATGGTCGTTCACTTAAACTTTTACTTTTAATCTTTCACTTCGATATGGACCAAGGTGCTATACCCCCAATTAATGCGCATAAACCTGGTACTGGGCCGAAGTCTAATAATAGACCCCATCCGTGGTGCACAAAGCTGACTCTAGTACCGGGGCAACAACAATGGTCCCCCCAATCTCAACGATTGACCCTGTGTGCATCCAACGGGTTAGCTAAACCGCACATAGTTGAGCTAACAACCTAGTGGTTGTGAACCTCATGTGAATTGCTTGCAAGAATTTCTTACGTTCTTTATGTTCCACTTTCATTAGTCTTTCCACTTTATTAAAGATAATACTTTATGGATAAGGGTAAAATCACACCACGTAAAGTCACGTAATATAATAATAAATAGGAACACAAGAACAGCCTAAAGAGGAATAAAATAATCAAATAATAGCATCGAGTCAAACCAGGGTCAAACCCTAAAATTCTGATTTTCCCAAAATTCCAGAAAATTTTCTAAGTGTCTAGGCGCATGGGCACTATGCAGGCGCATGGGCCCTGCTTAGGCGCATTAACACTATTCAGGCACATAAACTCTACAGGTATTTTAGCTTACATTCTGGGCGCATGAACTGTTCCGGCGCATGAGCATACACTTAACACTGGTGAAAGACATTGGGGCGCATGACACTATTCAGGTGCATGAGGTTATACTTAGCTTATCAGGCAAAAGTTTTGGGCGCATGGGTACTATTGGGGCGTATGAACCCCCATTTAGGATCTTCTAAGGCAAATTTCCAGGCGCATGGGCCCTGTTTGGGCGCATGGCCTGTACGTGGGCTTTTCTAAGTCAAAATCCTCGGGCGCATGGGCCCTGTTTGGGCGCATGACCACCTGTTATACATTTTTCAGAATCAAAACTAACCCAGATCTGCATTTGCACCTGTTCAAAGCAGAAACTTAACATTCTAAGCAACCACAACACATAAACAAGCATAAACATAAGCATAAACATACACAACATACGGGTACATAGGTACAAGTTTGAAAATCCTTTAAAATTCATTTTCAGCCCCAAAGTTAGTTTAAAACACATGTAAATCGGGGTCTAGAACTCACCTAGTGTAGCAAACAAGCAAAACTCCTTCGAACCTGCTTGTACACGAGTTCAAACACCTAAAACAAGCACAAACAAGCACCAAAACACCAAAAACACTTAATAATCAGTTTCTAAGGGTGAAACGACAAAGAAACCGAACCAATTAACATGTAAACACACTAACCTTGAAGATTTCAGTTCTATTTCCTTCTTGGGACCTAGAGAGAGCTGGTCTGCAGCTTCCTTCCTTCTTCTTTTCGGTCGAACAACAGCAACAACAGATTGTTATGGGCGGCCATGCCCATATAAAGTGCATTTTTGACTTTGGTGTACCATTTACACATTGCACCCCTCATCTTTGCCTTCTTTTAATTTTCCTCCAAAATACTTTCTTTTCTTTTTATTTGACCAAGTTTTCGGGTGTTACAAGTCTACCCCCCTTAAAGAGGTTTCGTCCTCGAAACCTGTCACTCTTCGAATAACTGTGGGTATTACTGTCTCATTTCTTCTTTCGTCTCCCACGTAGACTCAGAACCCTTCCGGTGTTTCCACTGCACCCTCACAAGTGGAACCACTTTATTCCTTAAGCTCTTCTCCTTTCGATCGATGATTGCCACTGGTTGCTCCACATAGTTGAGCCGTTCATCCACTTCGATATCCTCCAGTGCTACAATCATGTCTTCGTCGGCTAAGCACTTTCTTAGATGGGATACATGAAATGTCGGATGAATTCCACTTAACTCATCAGGCAATTCTAATCGATAGGCCACCTCTCCTACTCGTGCAACGATTCAGAAAGGTCCTATGTATCTCGGGCTTAGCTTGCCTCTCTTTCTGAACCGAATAATTCCCTTCTAAGGCGAGACCCTCAACATAACTTTATCACCTACGTTGAATTCAATCGGTCTATGCCTTTTGTCGGCATACGACTTTTGTCTATCCTTGGCTGCTTTCATAAAGGCTTTGATCTTTTCCAGCTTTTCGGTCGTAGCCTCGATCACCTCGATACTTCCCAACTCCTTCTGCCCAATGTCTCCCCAACTTACCGGCGTTCTACATCTCCTCCTATATAACATCTCGTATGGTGGCATGCCAATGCTGGCATGATAACTGTTGTTGTACGACAACTCTGCTAACGGTAGGTGATCATCCTAACTTCCTCCAAAGTCGATCACGCATGCTTGGAGCATATCCTAGAGCGTCTGAATTGTCCTCTCAGACTGACTTTCTATCTGAGGATGATAAGCCGTACTGATGTGTAGCCTCGTCCCCATGGCATCGTGGAATTTCTTCCAAAACTTCGATGTGAATCGGGTGTCACGATCTGACACGATTGACACCGGCACTCCATGACGAGCTACAATCTCTTTGATGAATAGATCCACCAGTCTCTCAGATGAATATGTCTCGCAGATCGGTAGGAAGTGAGCACTCTTTATCAAACGGTCGACTATTACCCATATGGTATCGTACCCTCTTGCAGTACGGGGTAGCTTCGTGATGAAGTCCATGGTGATGTGCTCCCACTTCCACTCAGGTATATCCAAGGGTTGGATCTTCTCATATGGCTTCTGATGTTCTGCCTTCACTTGCAAGCAAGTAAGGCACTTACTCACATACTCCACCACGTCGCGTTTCATACCCGACCACCAGTAGTCCTTCCTCATATCTTGATACATCTTGGTAGCACCAGGATGAATGGAGTATCGAGTCTTATGAGCTTCGTCCATAATTTGCCCAAGTAGATCCCAATACCGAGGAATCCACATCCGTCCAAATCGAGTCCTAAGCCCGTGGGTGTTCTCTCCCAATTCCTCTACTAGGCCTCTCATCCTTTCAGCGTTAAGGCGTTCTTCCTTTAATGCCTCATTCTGAAATTCCTTGACCTGTGTCATCACGTCAGAGGTCATTACCAACTGATACGCCTTCACCCGAATCGGCTCAGGTCTCTTCTTTTGGCCAAGGGCGTCGGCCACTACATTGGCTTTACCCAGATGGTAGTGGATCTCACAATCATAATCCTTGATTAAGTCTAGCCACCTCCTTTGCCTCATATTGAGATCCTTCAACTTGAAGAAATACTTTAAGCTTTTGTGGTCGGTGAAAATTGTGCACTTTGTCCCGTATAAACAGTGCCTACAAATCTTCAACGCAAAGACCACTGCCGCTAACTCCAAGTCATAAGTGGGGTAATTGGCTTCGTGGGTCTTCAACTGTCGGGATGCGTATGCTATCACTCTTCCACGCTGCATTAGTACGCAACCCAGTCCCGAATATGAGGCATCTGAATAGACCACTAAATCCTCACTCCCTTCAGGCAGTGTCAAGATAGGAGCCCGAGTTAATCTTGCCTTTAACTCCTCAAACGCATCCTCTTGTTCTCGTCCCCACACATAAACAAGCATAAACATAAGCATAATCATACACAACATACGGGTACATAGGTACAAGTTTGAAAATCCTTTAAAATGCATTTTCAGCCCAAAGTTAGTTTAAAACACATGTAAATCGGGGTCTAGAACTCACCTAGTGTAGCAAACAAGCAAAACTCCTCCGAACCTGCTTGTACACGAGTTCAAACACCTAAAACAAGCACAAACAAGCACCAAAACACCAAAAACACTTAATAATCGGTTTCTAAGGGTGAAACCACAAAGAAACCGAACCAATTAACATGTAAACACACTAACCTTGAAGATTTCAGTTCTATTTCCCTCTTAGGACCGAGAGAGAGCTGGTCTGCAGCTTCCTTCCTTCTTCTTTTCGGTCGAACAATAGCAACAACATAATGTTATGGGCGGCCATGCCCATATAAAGTGCATTTTTGACTTTGGTGTACCATTTACACATCCTTATCTTTGCCTTCTTTTAATTTTCCTCCAAAATACTTTCTTTTCTTTTTATTTGACCAAGTTTTCGGGTGTTACATCCACCCCCTTACAAGAAAGGTTTTATTCTTCTCCTCAACTGATATGAGGTTAACATCTCAACCCCCATTATAGAGCCCAACATCCTCGCTGGCACATCAGTCCAGTCTCTGGATCTGATACCTTCTGTAACATCCGGCCTCTTGTACCACCAATATTATCCGCTTCACTCACGAGGAGTTAAAGGATTTGCTTTTGGTTAGCCAAGTAAATCATACCAAGATATCTTGGTATGTGTAACAGCCCACGTAAGGGGGGGTGGGGATGTATGTCACACATCGGTTGAGTGGGAGAAGAAAACTTTGCTTTTAAGTGGGTGGGAACCTACTCTACCAAGACGCGTTTTTCCTGGGCGATCAACTCGTCGGGTGAAAACAAAACTGTGAGTTTCTGGATGGCAACCAATCGACGACAATATAGACAATATCTTGTTATGATTTACATGGGTTGTTACATGTACCAATATATGGTTACGGATTTTCCTATGGTTACATGTACGAAGATATTGTCCGCCATTTGAATCAGATTCGAGAAACTCGAAATTTGATTCTATTCGAGTCGAAAATCACTGATTCAAAGTTCGATTCGAATTTTCAAAATAGAATTTGATTCACTTTGAAGTTTAATTATCGAATTCAAATCAAATTGAGAATTTGTGATTTTTGATTCGATTCAATTAGAAATATAAATTAAAAATACACACTTACATTTATCTATTTTATATCCTAATTTAGAAATATACATATAAAAAAATAAGAATAAAAAGTTTACAAAGTCAAAATAATTTAAGTTCTAAAAATTCAAAATGTATCATACAAAATAGAAATACACATAACTTTCAAAATAATTTAAGTTCTAAAAAGTCAAAATACATCAATTAAGATTTAAAATTTTAGATTATATTGTTCGATTAATTTTTTTTAAATAAATACAAAACGAATAAATTCAAATTCAATATGAATTCAAAACTTTTTACGAATATAGACAATATCTTGTTATGATTTACATGGGTTGTTACATGTACCAAGATATGGTTACGGATTTTCCTTTGGTTACATGTACCAAGATATTGTTCGCTATTTGAATCAGATTCGAGAAACTCGAAATTTGATTCTATTCGAGTCGAAAATCACTGATTCAAAGTTCGATTCGAATTTTCAAAATAAAATTTGATTCACTTTGAAGTTTAATTATCGAATTCAAATCAAATTGAGAATTTTTGATTTTTGATTCGATTCAATTAGAAATATAAATTAGAAATACACACTTACATTTATCTATTTTATATCCTAATTTAGAAATATACATATAAAAAAATAAGAATAAAAAGTTTACAAAGTCAAAATAATTTAAGTTCTAAAAATTCAAAATGTATCATACAAAATAGAAATACACATAACTTTCAAAATAATTTAAGTTCTAAAATGTCAAAATGTATCAATTAAGATTTAAAATTTTAGATTACATTGTTCGATTAATTTTTTTAAAATAAATACAAAACGAATAAATTCAAATTCAATATGAATTCAAAACTTTTTACGAATACGAATCAAATTCGAATCTTATCTAAACTTTTTGGATTCGATTCATTTGAATTCGACTTATCTTTTTCGAATTGGAATCGAATTCGAATCCTATTTGTAAATTTCAAAATTCAACTTATTCGATTAGATTAACTCGAATTCGATTCGATAAACACCCCTAGTGTCTCCTTTGCCCACTTCGAGTTGCCTATCCAGGAACTCACGGATTTGTTATTATCCGACGAGTTCCTAGCCTAGGAAAAACGTGTCTTGATATAGAAGGTTTCCACCTCCTTATAAGAAAGGTTTCGTTCTCCCCTTCAATTGATATGGGACTTACATCGCCCCCCCCCCCCCAACTTATGAAGCCTAGTGTTCTTGCTAATACATCGGTCCCGCCCCTTGCTATGATACCATCTGTAACAACATACGTAAATTGTATCAAAATATTATCCATCATTGTGACACCTTAACTAAATCCCACATTAGCCATGAACAAAAGAGAATCTTGGTTCATAAGTAATGTCTGGTCTATAAAATCACCAACGCGTTTTGTGCGTATTGACTGTAGATGAGAGGAGACTCCATAATTAAACGTGCTCATTTGGCAGCAATCTAGGGATGGGTGACCCCCTAAGAAGTATTCACCTAGGAAACCAAAAGCAAATCTGTGAGTTCCTCATGGGCGAAATGGACAATATTGGTTGTACGAGAAGCCGGATGTTACTAAATGCTATTTAGCCACTCATGTACCGTTCGGGATGGTGGGGCAAACCTCACCGAGGATGGTGAGTCCTTAGGCTCATCAAGGACAATGAGTCCAAAAGGGGGGGGGTGATTATGACACCTTACGTAAATACCATATCGGCCATGGACATGAGAGATTCCTTGTTCATTAGGAATGTCTGGTCACTAATATCACCAACGTGTTTGGCACTATTGGCTATGGATGAGAGGAGAACTTCACAGTTAAATGTGCTTAGGTGGTTGCAATCCAGGGATAAGTCACCCCCTGGGAAATTTTCACTTGGGCAACTAAAAACAAATCCGTAAGCTACTCGTATGCAAAGCGGACAATATCGGTGGTACAAGATGGCAGATGTTATAGAACGGTATTAGAACAACTCGTGTGCCATTCGGGATGGTAGGGCAAACCTTACCGAGTCCTTAGTCTCATTGAGGACAATGAGATCAAAAAGAGGGATGACTGTGACACCTTACGTAAATCCCACATCGACCTTGAACAGGGGAGATTCCTGGTTCATAAGTAATGTTCAGTATCATCAACGCGTTTTGGGCGTATTCCCTGTGGATGAGAGGAGAATTCCATTGTTAAGAGTGCTTAGGTGGAAGCAATCCAAGGATGGGTGAACCCTTGTGAAGTTTTCATCTGGACAACCAAAAACAAATCCGTGAGCCACTCGTGGGTGAAGCGGATAATATTGGCGGTACGAGAGGCTAAATGCTACAACTTCGATGACATCACATGGCATGACTGCCTTTATTGACAAACATTGACCACATGTATGATATGTAAACATAGACAAACACACATAAACGACTATGAGAATATCTTTAGTAAAGAAATAACATGAGATCATACATAACAAGACCTATAACTTGATAAGAACATATTTTCTTATATATAACGAGCGTATGTTGCTCATATATTATGCAGTTGGGTATGAGGCGTGCATCACAATGCCACAAAGTCCCTCTTCAGCTTCAACATCTCTTTGCATTCGAATATACCCTTCTTCCCCCCAACTTGTACCCCATGAGTTCTTCACAAGCCAATACTTGGTGCCATCATCATCTGTGTCATATCCAACTACCGTAACAGCATGGTTTTGTTGGGTTCCACATTCTCCGGTGAAAACACCGCTTTTGTAATGACGGAAATTGTATCCATCAGCATCTATGACTACAGAAACTGGTTGCATAGCCACAGCCTTCAGCAATGCCGCTTCACTGTTAGCAGGCACATCTTCGTATCCAGTGATCTGAGCAGCATTTGATGATTTATCTGTCGTGCTACATGTCCCGTCAGTTCCTTCATACGGATAATTAGCCTCCGATGCTATGCCATTGTTTTGTAGAATGAATTTGAAGGCTTCATCCATCATGCCACCGTTACAACCTTTATTTATACCACCGGTGGCACAATCAACTAGTTGTTGCTCCGACAATGATATAAGTTCCCCTGTAGACAATTGGTTGACTCCTTCTACTGCTGCTACTGCTGAAAAAGCCCAACAAGATCCTATACAATCGATAAAAAAGCAATTAGACCCGAAATAAACAGAGTATGTATGTATGTATTTAGAACATGACAATTTGGTTACTTACCACACTGGCCTTGATACTTCACTGGTGTCACAGCCCCTTTCTTCCTCCAGTCTAGTGAAGATGGAACTGATGTCAAATTTTCAAACCTAAAACCAGTAGTTGTAGGCTCAGCTGAAACCTGCTTAAAGCCGTTGTGCGACGCTCTGAATTCCTCATTAGTCATGTCAGTAAATGCATTGATGCCAAGCTTGTAAGACTTGCCCCCCTCACTATTGAACTCCTCTATGCGCTCAAGGTTAGCCTTGAATATCTTAAAGCGCATTTCCTTCTCGGCTGCATCTTTGTAAACGCGTCCATGGTGAGTCATCCACTGCTCGTGTTTCTCCACCATGGACACGTTATGCAAGGAGCGTGACGTGGCTTCCATACTTAATACTCCCACAAGGAGAAGTACTACAAAGGCCAACGTCCTAAGAGCCATGTCTTGCTAGCTGCAATAGATTAATAAATTGTTAGCTGATAGTTGTGCAAGTGATGCATGGCAAAGAGATTTATAGAACTAATTTATAGATGTTTGGGTAGGATATTGATTGCATTTTCAAGGAAGCTAGTGGACTCTGCGTGCAAGAAGGTTCATTCTAATTAATTGTGATCAATTGCATGATTGTCGCGATGACAAATTTGCCTTCTCTATTTTAGTTTCTATCATTATTTTTTATATAATCTATCATTTCTTTTTCCAGTAACTATTGGTATAATTTCTGTTCCTATAATTGATTAAACAGGTACTTATTTTAGTTAATTCATACAAAATGTTAACGAAACTTCTTTATCACATACAGGACAAATATAAACTTTAAAATGGGTTTATAAGTGACCACCCTTCTTTGTTTAATTTACACTTGCATAATGTGGGAGACACTAAGTGGTGTCGTGGACGATGGGTGCAGTTTGATGTTTCAACGGCACGCTTTGCACATTCATGTCGATGCGGTTCATCTTGGTCGGTTGAAAAGTTGTGCAGTGGGGTGACGGCTACATTGGCTCAATGTAGATGCATTGTTTTTATTTTGACTAGCAATAAAACGATTCACTCGGGTTTTAAGCTGATTTAACTCATAAAGAATAAGAGGCGGTGTGGTTCTATTCGTTCCAAATGCTAATTTGTTTACAATACTGGGTTCTAAAATATTCTTGTAATAACAAAAGTATGATATATTAAGTTTAAAATTCAAAAACTATAAAAGTGATATATGAATTAAGGCTTCTTGTCAACATGATTATAACTTGGTAGAAAATATACTATATAAATGTAAGCTATAGATATTGCCGTGGAAGTTTTTACACAGGATTTTACAACTGCTTTTTCCTATCGAGTTATGCCATGAATTTGGTTATCGGTGTTTATAATATACGATTTTGCTATTGACAATTTTCTACGAACTTTTGTAACATATTTTGCTACTGATTTTTTGACAAAAGTATTTACGCCATAAACTTATCACGATAGACATAATTTAAATGAATACTGATTTTCGACATTAAAAGCAGATTTAGGTGTTGTTTGTTTTTTCTGCAGGAAAATATCTGCAGTCTGCGGACCACATCTGCAGACATCTGCAGGAAAAGAGGTGGACCAAACGTTTGCAGTCTGCAAGAAAAAAACTGTTTGTTTTTTAACATCTGTAAACTAAAACCGCTACCGATTCCACAACACCTTTCTCCTCACAAACATCAACTTTCTCCTCATTTCCAACACCTAAATCAACAGTTTTCGATCTCTTACTAGCATTCACCGGCTCCGACGACATCTGAGGCCTCCTCGCACGAGTCCGACCACACAATCCATAATTCTCCATTAATAATGGTGAAAATTTAAGTACTAATAGTGTTATATACACCAATTTGATATCCAAGGCATAAAAATGCCACACAAAGCCCCAAATTCCTTACGTTTGGTAGGAGAATCGAAGGTGAAAAAAAGTAACGATTTTTAACGTTTGGTCGGAAAATCGAAGGGGCTCTGCGGATTAGTGCCGCCATGGTGGTTCTCCGGTGACGCGGTGGCGATGCGGTGGCGCCGCGGTGGTAGCGTAGGTGCTGGTTACGGTGTCGATCTGAGAGTTGTTTAACGGAGATGGAGGGTGGAAGCGGTGGCCGGAGACAGGTGGTGGTGATGGGGGAGGAGCAGTGGCGATGTGTAGCACTGGCGATGTGGTGATGGGGGAGGAGTAGGCAAAGGGGAGAGCTGATGATTTTTGGGGGAAGTGGGGAAAAAGTTGAGAAGAGGTTAGAAGAGGTGATGCCATGTCTTCTTCACGCAGACGTCAGGAAGACATTTTTTAATGAAAAGTCTTCAAAAAAACAAACAGTCTGCAGACCTCAACGTCTGCGCGTGGTCTGCACGACGCAGACAAAAGAGGTCAGAAAACACTTCTCACAAAAAACAAACACCCCCTTAGTTTTGCGTATCCTAAAGTGACGTCGTTTCTTTCTGAATACTTTAATAATATAATTATTTCTAAACTTATTTTGTTTTTCTATTATAATTTTAATAAGGTTTTATAAAATTACGACCGTGTGACTTATTTACTTTTCTCTGCTTATCGATAGAACTTTTATCTAAAATTTAGTTGTGTCCAGTTAAATAATTGATTCTTTATATATTTATTATAATACATTTTTGTTTTCCCTTAATCACCATTCAAGTATAATATTTTATAAAATTCGAAATATAGCGTTAGCAATATTTTTCAATTGTATTCATGTTTTAATGTACATTTTATTTGAAGTTGATTTGTTTCTCACCTTTTTGTAAGGGATGTTGTTCGAGTGTCTCCCCCCAACACATTTTAATTTTTTTGAATTATCAAGAGTCATTAACTCAACTTCTAACATTTATTTATTTTCTTTTATGAAAGCTAAAGTTGGAAAAGGTAAACGTACAAATGAACATCCAAGCTCCACCACATGGGTAAGTCCTAGTTGGTCTTAAATTAAATGTCTAAGATATTTATATAGTTATTTTTTATTACGAAACTGGGCTTGCCGAGGAAGAAGTTTCGTTCTAATTAAGACCACTTGCATCATTATGGTTGATTTTATAACGAGGCAAAAGGAAAAACTGCATTCTAGTGGCATCATTATTATTCATACAATCTATCTTTATGTTTTTGTTTTGTTTTTTTTATTTGTTTCAAATTTTGTTATGTTTACAGTAACCATTTGCATTATTATGTTGTTAAAATTGGTTAGATATTAACTTAATTTTGGCTGAGTCTTACGTAACTAGTTTTATACCCGTCCGGTGGCCGGGTATTTTAAGGTAGTAATAATACAACAAATATCTTGAAATTCTAAATAAAAATAATATTTGTTGAATATAAAAACAACTCGTTTAACATAAAAACAACTCATTTAACTGAGTAAAAGTGACCGACTACATTACTATAAAATGAAATCCGTTAGAAAAACAAAATTGCATATAGAGGCAATGAATCTGTTGAAAGAAGACAGTAATTTTACCAAACATGTTTTGGCCGGTGGCCCCTTCAAAACCTGAACTGACCAGCCGGTCCGATCCGAGCTTGAAAACACTAAGCAAATGGTTTACAAAATCAAAAGCAAACAAAATAAAATGAGTAGTCGTAAGCGTATCAAATCAAACTTAATAATAATAGCATCATAATTTTATGCTCTTTCCTTAAAATGCGAGATGAACATGTGAATCAAATTTACTATTTTTAATATGAAATATTTAAAAAAAATTCTCAAGATATACACATGCTTCCGACCAAGGAATTGAACACCAGGAAAAAGAAAGAATAAAAGACAACAAAAACAAACAAACTACAAGCATCCTTAAGAATTACATAAGACTCTCATTAAAGAAAGTTCCAGCCATCAAAATCCATAATCGTTAAGTTCCATCGATTTCAATAAAAACAAAAGTCCACATACCAAACTGGAAGAGTAGCATAGGTGGCTTTCAGCAAGATAATCAAAGTCCTTAAGTAATATATCATGATCAATACGTAAATATCACATTAACTCATTATTTTGCATGCTCAGCTCAGTCCCCTCCCACCTCCAAATGAACCCAAAAATAATAACAATATAAGATTAAGCCTACGAGTAGAAAATCTCCACACCAAACCACCTAAAGTTGCATACACAAAACAAAAGATGCCACACAATATGAATGGTGATCAATATACTCTTCAAAAAACCCAATAAGCAGATTCACACCATAAACCCATTGCATAGATAAGACCCGTCATCCCAAATTAGAACCACAATAGCTCCTAAATACACATAGCAAAATAAAATCAACATCCACTCCAAAAAAGAAATACCAAGAATAGATAATGAATTAGCAACCGTCACATAACAACAAATGTTAACATCATATCATACAAACCAATATTCAACATACAATCAACACCCAAAATAACAATATCAGAAGCCTGTACACTTGAATATAAAAGGTAAAAGTAGCAGCAGCCATAGACCCATGAGAAACATCTACATCTACCTATGGAGATCAATCCTGTATAACATCTTTAGTCTTGTAATATCATGCTATGTGCTGGCGAGATACATCCTAATAGTAACGACAGTAACAAACGAACCAAAACCTGCAACAAAAACACTTATGTTTAACATTAGGAAGCTAATAAACACACCATAATAACTTCACATGATAGCAACCGAGATGAAAAAAGATTGATGAAAAACATCTAACAGTTATGAAAACAAACCTTATATACGAAACTGAGATTTTTGGTATGGGTTTCTCAAGGATCTTGAAGTCAAACTAACGTCTAGTTTGAATTTCTTTGGCGTAGTTAAATTTCCTAAAATCGCCTTCATCAAGAGTTCTTCTAATCTTGTATTTCCCCAATTGCAATCGCATTCCCTCTTTCTTCTTCAAACCAATACCATTTGATTCAACACTCCAACACAAACGGCTTGCTGCTATAGTTAGCTTCCATCAATCAAGAATCTAAACAGAAAGAGTTAAAATATTGGGTTAGTGAACAAAAAGAATAAATAGATTATTTGAACAACCAAATAAAAAGCTTAATAGATAAATTGAAAAATAATAATTTAGTGATAATATACTGTGTATAACAAACATTTTAAAGAACTAATTAAGAAAGCTGAATATGAACAACCAAAATAAAAAATTAAGCAATATTAGAGGCTGTTTAGTAGACTCTTAATAGTCATTAAGAGGCTACCTCTTAACGTTTTATACCCTTTTAATGGTTTATAACATTAAAAGGCTATGAATCATTAACATGTAACCTCTTAATGGTCATTAAGATGCTACCAAACAGCCCTTTAGACAATTTAAAAAGCAACAATATAGCAATCAAATGAGAATCCCACACGAGTAAACCCTACAGAAATGACAATTTAAAAAGTAACAATATCCATAAGCTTTACCCTAGGAACTCTATCACAAGTCAATCCTGCATAAATGACATAAAGCAAAGCAACTAATTTACCAATTGTAATGGATATAATGCAACACATGTTTTCAAGGATAATAAAGAAAAAAAATAAGCACCTTGTCATTCTTTTGTGACATATATTATGGCTTGTTGCTTATAAACGTAATTAAACACATAAACTCAGCTAAATGTCGTAAAGATGACAATTAAATGCATGAACCATCAAGTGTGTTATCTTTTGACTAATAACATAATAGTGGGCTTACCAGATGCAGAGGATAACCGAGAGGGCTGGACACACTAGTATTCTTTAATATTGCCCAAAATGGTAGATGATGAAACTAATAAGAGGCGCCAAACTCACAATCAAAATATTTTTTTCCAGCTTAACTACTACTTATCAAACTACTAAATGGTGTCAAAAGGACAATATTATCCTGCAAAAGGTGAACCTAGAGTATTCATTTCGTATAAAGAATAAAGACAAAACCCATAAGCCAACCTCAACGATTGCATAGCTGCACCACACAAAACAACCATTAAATATCATCAACTTGAAGGTGTTTTATAGGTCAATCAGCTTATTTTGCAACTTGTAGACGAAGCCATAGTTGTTGGTACCTGTTTGAAGAACCTTTGGTACCATTGATAAGCTCTTCAACACAACACTTGGTAATGGTCTTAACATTTCTAAATGCGCTTTCATGTGCACAAATGGTAAAAAGATAGATCGATTAACACGCCTTATAGGTGATATATCAACAACTTGATGCCTAATAACACAGCACCAGATAGTTTCATATTTGATCCTTCCATAATTTCCACCAAGGTCTGACCAAGGTTCCTTTGCATCATCTGAAAACAAAGTTTCTAAATATAACACAGGAAAAAATTAAGTTCAAAACCAACCATAATACGTGTTATCACCGCAAATTCTTGGTAAATTTCTAGTCGAGAAAACATGTTTTAGTGAAACAAAGTCCTTCACATCCACCAACATATTAGGCTGCATAAAAAAGAAATGTGTTAATTAGAAACCATTATGCATGGTATTACAGCAAATGGGAGTATGAAATAGAGGTTACAGTATGACACAATACTCATGAGTAGGTCAATCTGGCTTATGGGTTATTCACAAAGGTCAAACCGGTCATATAAATTTTATTAAGAGCATTTTGCAAGTCACCCAAAGTGTACATTAATACTTATATCCTTGTAAATATTTTATTTACATAATTTATAGTAATCCAAACCAAACATATTTAAGCACTATCGATTCTAAACCATCAAATTGAACACATCGTATATAACTATGCAAGATGGTACCCTTTTGGTTTTAGAACTGGATGATTGTTTCATCCTTAAATGTGTCAACTTCCTTAATTAATGGTTTTAAGTTTAGTCCTAATCTCTTCAAAGTGACTTGAAGCCTTATTCAATCTGTGGTGGTTGTTTTATGCACAACCTTCTTCTTTCTGCAAATGAAACAAAAGATAATTAGATCAAACAAACTTTATATATAAATCTAAAAGGCGGCTATAACAAACTATATACATAAATAAAAAAGATTTAATCCCTACTAATATATAGAACCGTTATAGTATTACTCATGGTGAAATAGAACCAAAAGGTTCAATCCCCACTAATGTTTAGCACCATTAGAGTATTGGTCATGATTGTCAGATAGAAGCAAATCTGTAATTTTTTGCTTTTTTGAGAGCGAACTAAGTTATTGTATGTAAATAATTGTTATTTGCTTATTCAAATTGTATATCTGATTAGTGTGTTCTCTTTCAGAAGAATCAAATCCAGGCATGATACAAACATACCTTCTCATGCTAACCTTCACGTAGCGTGAACAACAGTTGCCATCTTCATTAGTTGTTTAACATTTACTGTGACATCCGGTAATTTTCCGTTACCAAACTCCGTTTGTTCCGTTAAGTCTTGCATAAACGTGTCGTGCACACACACTAGTTGTCGTTGAACGTTGGTGACTTAACAATAATCAGTAATGTTAAATTGATGATAATTAAGTTAACAATGTAATTTTATCGCGTAACGTGGAAACGTGTGTATTTACTTTGTAAATTTTGTAGCTTGTAAAGATAATACCTATAATTGCTACTACTAGTTTATATGTTTATTATTCTAGTTAAAAACCTTTTAAAAAGAGTTTAAAAGCTTAATTTTTATAAAAAGTAAATTACAAGGGTTTAAGGGGTAATTACCATAAATTAATAAAACAAAATCCCAACCCTAGCCCCCACACCCCCTCTCGGCCGTGACACCTTCAAACACACACACAAACCTGCGATTTCAAGCAAGAACAAGCAAGAAAGCTTCGGTTTTGATCGATTACAAGCATTACAACAAGTTAGAAACATCAAAACTTGTCCATTACACGTTTAAAGGTTAGATTTTTATATGTTTTTGATGATTTTTCATGTTGGCCGAATGTTCCATGCGAAAACTGCAATTGGTGGTCGATTGATGCCTAGTTGTTGATGTTAATGTGTTTACTAGATAGATTACATGTTAATTAACGTCAAGTATGCAATAAAGGTTGGATTTTTACAAGTTTTTATGGAAATTACATTAGGGCCGAAACCCTAATTCGAAACTTGTAATTGGAGGCCGATTTGTTGATGTTGGTTGGTGTTATTATGTTAGTTGGATTGTATATATGCTAGTTAACGTCGATTATGCAAGAAAGCTATGATTTTGATATGTTGTTCATAGGTTACTAATAATAGTAACTTTATTTTGCATGAATTGATGCTTGGATGATGAATTGATGTTGTTGATGTGTTTGTGATGATGATTAGATGCTAAGTTGATGATATGAACAATTGAAAAACAAGAAGATGTCTTATAGTTCATACATTGCTAAAAATAGTAACTTTTGGTGTTGAATGTTGATGAATCATGATGATTAGGTGTTGCTGATCATGTTTAGATGTTGTTATGGACTTGAATTGGTATATAATTGATGAATTCATGAATGTAGTGTGAGTTTGATGAATTTGAGATGAACTTTCCCAAAAGGGAAACTTTAATTGTGCAAATCCTTGAATTGGATGATTTGAGCATGTTTGGGATATTAGGATCATGCTAGTGTGTTCATGGATGGTTTCTAAGGTGATTAAATGTGTTGTTTAGGTTATATGAATGTTGATTTAGTTTGTTACCTGTTTTGGCCTGTTTGTGGAAAAATCATGGTATGAGTTATATAGGTAAGCTAGGACTTTTGTGGATTGATGATTGATTAAGAATGAACATTTTAGATGTTATGAGCATGATAATAGTTGAGTTTCGCATGACTTGTATGATATCTAGTTGTATGATGATCTAGTTGGTACATGTGGTTAATGAAGTGCTATATGTAATCAAGTTGTATGTTGATCATGTATGATATGCTGTTGTGTTAGTATTAACGAGTTATCACCTATAATGTCACCAACGGGTCAAACGGGTCAACTGGGTCAAATGTGTCTTGTCTTTCTTAAACCTTGAGTTCCTTGGTTTGTAGAGCACTTAGGGTTTCATATTGATTCTGTGTACACGTGCTTATGTACTCTTGTGTTCTAGGTGACCTTTGAAGGTTGTCTTTCCCTCTTTCTTTCAAGTTAAGCTCTAAGTTAATTCTTGCGCGTATCAGGTGAGTTCTTGCCCCACTTATTTTACATAATCTCTTTTGGGGGAGATAGCATACTGTTGATCACAAACGCTTTTATATATGAGTGTGTATAATATTGATATAGTGCTGTTTACCATGGAAAGTCCTCACACTTTCGGATTGTTAATATTGACTAGCGGGGAAATTTTGGGTAGTACTACTGGGTCTGACGAGCCCCACCTGTGTGACTCGAGGTCATACGGGTGCAATTTTGTCCTAACATATATTCCTCACGACCTGGTAAGTCGTGACGGGAGGAAACAAACGTAACACAGTCAGCTTCGATCGCGAAATCACTATGATTAATATTTTTATGTTAATAGACTAGCTATCTATTGCAATACACTACTTATGCTCTGGAAACTATCGATTGGTTTATATTTTAACGCAAACTCTTGAACTCACCAACCGTGTGTTGACTTGTTTAGTATGATATTCTCAGGTTAAGGTTGCCAGTTGCCTAGGAGCACGCACACCAGCATCGTTGAGTTGTCTACATATGTTTGTTTACAATTTGGGATTATTTTCATATTAAACAATTGTGTTTGGGGCGCGTATGTTTTGCGCATTTTCTTTACATACTACTTGATTTGGGTTTTCTGGTTTTAAAAACGCTTCCGCAGCATTTTAAACGTTAACTCTGGTTTTGTTTATTAATCATATAGAGTCGTTCTTGGTAACTAATGACTGAGATCCTGGTATGTCATGCGCCTCGCGGTAAAACCCCGCACGCGGATTTTGAGGGTGTGACAGATTGGTATCAGAGCCATTGGTTATAGGGAACTAGGTTGCATACACACACTAGACTATAACCGCACATTTGTTAGTTACTCATCGCTTACTCTCCTTACTGTATACTCATTGGCATACGCAACACGTACTTCGCAGCATGGCATCGTCGTCCAGAAATTTAGGCAAGAGACCTGCACGATCTGAGTCACCTCCTACTTCTCCCGTACCGGATAGGGGATTTAACTGGCCTCGACATCCTTATCCTCCTGGTGAGATAGACTGGGATCAGCCTTTCATACCTCCTGAGCTCGATCCTCCGCGTAACTGGGATTTCTACCCCACCTACATAAACCGTATGGCTTATAGAGAGCGCGTACCACCAGTAGCTCCTACACGACCTAGGACTAGGTCATCAACCGCCTCTACTTTGCCTACACTTCCTACTTTGAGCATCCCTCTGGAGCAGGCATTTGCAGCCCTAGTAGCCACACTGGACATAGAGCGACAGCGTATTCGAGGACTCACTGATGAGAACTCTGCATTACGATCTGAGATGCGTCAGCTGCGTTTCCAGGTAGAGACGCTTCAGGAGCGACTTTCGATGGCCATTGGTGGACATCATACTCTGACAGGCAACGTGGTAGCACTTAGTGAGCGCATGGACGCACAGGATCACCATAACATAGTGATCGATGATAGGTTTGCTGATTTAGAGGCACAGCTAGCAGCACTTCAGGTTGCTGAAGCCCCTGCACCTTTGGTGGACCCTGATGAGGAAGACCCAGAAGAAGAACCCGAGGAAGCCCCGAAGAAGAACCAGTAGAGATGGATGAGGACAGTGACGGATCTGACGTACTGGACTGATCCTACTTTTAAATGACTTAGACTATGTAGTGTTTCTTTTCTTTGAAACCTATGTGGAAAGGGTTGTTTCCCACCCAACTGACAAACTTAAATTTTGACATTGATGGAATATTTTTGACTCAATTGCAATTTATTTATCTTTGATTATTATTTCTGTTATAAATGTTGTGGTTGTGGTGAATGCATTATTTCTTATTGTTTACTATACCTTGATGAGATTAATGTGTTGGATGTTACTCATTATTGTAATTGTGAATTTTAAAGTGAAATATGGACGCACGTGGAAGAGGACGTGGGCGTGGTCATGGACGTGGCGCCGGAGGCCGTGGAGCCGGAGCCATAAACATGACGCCTGCGGAATTGGCGGCATTAATTAATGAACAGTTCAGGCGGCAGTGGTTGCTGCCCAACTGGGACAACCAGCAGGTAAATGATAACAAGAGGTTAAACTAATTATCCTAGTTAATTGCCTAGGATATCTGACTAATGTTTGGGATTGTCAAAACAGGACCACCACCATGTACCTACAAGTCCTTCATGGACTGTAAACCCCATACCTACAGCGGGACGGAAGGAACTGTAGGGCTTGTAAGGTGGTTTGAGAAGACAGAGTCTGTCTTCGTGAAATGCAACTGCCCGCCTGCTGATCAGGTGAAGTATGCCACCGGGACATTGGAAGGCGCAGCACTTTCTTGGTGGAATGCCCAGGTGCAAATACTGGGTCAAGCCATGGCCAATGAACTACCTTGGGATGAGTTCAAGGGAATTATAACCGAAGAATACTGCCCCCGAAATGAAGTGCAGAAACTGGAGATTGAGTTCTGGCAACTCAAAATGCAAGGCTCAGAAATTGAAGCCTACACGACTCGTACTCATGAGTTAGCCACTTTATGCCCAGGGATGGTGAATGAAATGCACAAGAGGGTGGAGCATTATATACGGGATTGGTGCCCGAAATTCAAAGTATGGTAACTGCCTCTAACCCCACTACCATACAACAAGCAATCCGAACAGCCCACAGGCTGACTGACCAGGCAGTTGAGCAAGGTCGATTACCCAAACGGGGTGCGGTGGCAAGCGTGCCCGACCAGAAACGCAAGTGGGATGGTTCAGGCAACAAGGGATCATCATCCAGCAGCCAATCTCAACCTCAACAACAGCAGCAAAGTCAGCAACAGCAACGGAAGTTCGATAACAACCAAAGCTTCAACCAGGCGACTCCCTCAAATCAAGGACCCGGTGGGTATGGTGGAAGACTGCCAAAGTGCAACCGGTGTAACTACCACCATGTGGGTCGATGTGATAACTTCAAGTGCCAACGTTGTGGGAAGATTGGTCACGCAGCCAAAGACTGTCGGGGTGAACTGATGAAGAAGCCACAACAATCACAAGAAACTCCGAAAGGTTGTTTTGAGTGCAGAAAAGAAGGCCATTACAAACGCAACTGTCCCCAGCTTAAGAGGAATGGTAATGGTAACAACAACAATAACAACAACAACAATAACAATGGCAACAACAATAACAACAACAATAATAATGGCAACAACAATGGTGGAAACAACAATGGAGCCAAAGGAAGAGCCTTCGTCATTGGCTCAGGTGAGGCTCTAAACGATCCTACAACAGTAACTGGTAAATTTTCGGTTAATGGTTGTTTTGCTACCATATTATTCGATACCGGAGCCGATAGAAGTTTCGTGTCCACTAGGTTTTGTAGTCTTTTAAGTGATGTGCCCTCAACCTTATAATCTAAATACACCGTAGAGTTAGCTGACGGTACACAGATTCACGTAATGCATATTCTTAGAGACTGCAAGATAGAGCTTGCTGGTCATACATTCACCATAGATCTCATGCCTGTTACACTAGGAAGTTTCGATGTGGTAGTAGGCATGGATTGGCTTTCCGATAAGCAAGCGGAAGTCATATGCCATGAGAAGATCATACGGATTCCCCTTGGTGAAGAAGTCCTTACGGTCAGAGGTGATAGGAGTGGTGCGGTGATAGGCATCATCTCGTTTATGAAAGCACAGAAGTTGTTACGAAAGGGTCGACTGGCCATATTGGCACTCGTCACAGATAAACAGGTCGAGGAAAAGAAGATAGAGGATATCCCCGTAGTTCGTGAGTTTCCCGAGGTGTTTCCGGAAGACCTGCCTGGATTACCACCTCATCGTCTAGTTGAATTCCAGATTGAGTTGACTCCAGGAGCCGCTCCAATTGCGAGAGCATCATACCGATTAGCTCCGAATGAACTTCAGGAATTATCCGCTCAACTACAAGAGTTGTTGAATAAAGGGTTTATCCGACCGAGTTCGTCGCCCTGGGGAGCGCCAGTTCTATTTATGAAGAAGAAGGATGGTACATTTCGAATGTGCATTGACTATAGGGAACTGAACAAGGTTACTATCAAGAATAGATATCTGTTACCTCGTATCGATGATTTGTTTGATCAACTGCAAGGATCAAGCTATTACTCTAAGATTGATCTGAGGTCTGGGTATCATCAACTGAGAGTTCGAGAACAGGACATCTCGAAGACTGCTTTCCGTACACGATATGGTCACTATGAATTTTTGGTCATGCCATTTGGGTTGACAAATGCACCAGCAGTATTCATGGACCTCATGAATCGTGTGTGCAAACCCTATCTTGATCAGTTTGTTATCGTCTTTATTGATGACATACTGATATACTCAAGGACCGAGGAAGAACATGAGAAGCACTTATGGTTAATCTTGGAATTACTTAGAAAGGAACAACTGTACGCAAAGTTTTCTAAGTGTGATTTCTGGATACGTGAGGTACAATTCTTGGGTCATATTGTCAACGAGAAGGGAATACATGTTGATCCTGCTAAGATTGAAGGAATAAAGAATTGGTCTGTTCCTAAGACCCCAAGTGAGATACGACAATTCCTTGGATTAGCGGGATATTATCGGCGATTCATTGAAGGATTCTCTAAGATTGCACAACCTCTCACAGCCTTGACTCACAAGGGAACGACATACAAATGGGGTGAGAGTCAGGAATCTGCTTTTCAGTTGCTGAAACATAAATTGTGTAGCGCACCAATATTAGCGTTACCGGATGGTAGTGATGATTCGTAGTCTACTGCGATGCGTCTATTCAGGACTTGGATGCGTCTTGATGCAGCGGGATAAGTGATAGCTTACGCCTCTAGACAATTGAAGATTCATGAGAAAACTATACCACCCATGACTTGGAACTGGGTGCGGTAGTGTTTGCCTTGAAGATCTGGAGACATTACTTGTACGGTACCAAATGCACCATCTACACCGATCACAAGAGTCTTCAGCATATCTTTGAGCAAAAGGAGTTGAACATGAGGCAAAGACGCTGGGTGGAATTGTTAAACGACTATGATTGTGCTATTAAGTACCACCCGGGGAAAGCAAATGTAGTTGCTGATGCGTTGAGTAGAAAAGAGACTGCTAAACCTCGACGTGTGCGAGCTCTGTAGCTAACGATTAGTACGCAATTACCTGAACAAATCCGTGATGCTCAAACTGAAGCTCTGAAGGTAGAAAATATGAGTTTAGAAGGGTTACGGGGTATGGAAAAACAATTGGAAGTAAAAGCAGATGGAATTCGTTATTTCATGGATAGACTATGGGTACCTCTAGACGGAGACCTGAGAGACTTGGTGATGAGTGAGGCTCACAAGTCCAAGTATCCTATACATCCTGGATCTGACAAGATGTACCACGATTTGAAGGCGCACAATTGGTGGCCTAACATGAAAGCAGATGTAGCTACTTATGTGAGTAAGTGTCTGACCTGCTCGAAGGTTAAAGTGGAGTATCAGAAACCATCTGGTCTACTACAACAACCCGAGATCCCTATGTGGAAGTGGGATCAAATATCAATGGATTTTATTACTAAGTTACCTCGTACTTCTACGGGTTGTGATACAATATGGGTTATCGTGGACCGATTGACAAAATCTGCTCATTTCCTAGCAATAAAGGAAACTAACAAGATGGAGAAATTAACCCGACTTTATCTGAAGGAGATCGTTTCGAGGCATGGAGTACCAATCTCAATCATTTCTGATCGCGATTCTGGTTTCACATCACACTTCTGGCAGTCGTTGCAGAAAGCTTTAGGTACGCGATTGGATTTGAGTACTGCTTATCATCCACAGACTGATGTCAAAGCGAGCGTACTATACAGACTTTGGAGGACATGTTACGTGCTTGTGTGATTGACTTCGGGAATAACTGGGAAGTTCATCTACCATTGGTGGAATTTTCTTACAACAACAGTTATTATACTAGCATAAAGGCAGCACCTTTTGAAGCTTTATATGGGAGAAAGTGTAGATCACCAGTTTGCTGGGCTGAAATTGGTGATAGTCAATTAACGGGTCCTGAGTTAGTACACGAGACAACTGAGAAGATTGTCCAGATAAGAAACCGCATGGCTGCAGCGCGAGACAGACAGAAAAGCTATGCTGACAAGCGACGAAAACCTTTGGAATTTCAAGTTGGTGACAAGGTTTTATTAAAAGTCCCACCATGGAAAGGCGTAGTTCGGTTTGGTAAGCGAGGAAAGCTAAATCCGAGATATGTTGGACCATTTGAGATAGTGGAAAGAATTGGTCCAGTGGCCTATCGACTAGCCTTACCTGATTCATTGAGTGGAATCCATGATGTATTCCATGTTTCAAATCTAAAGAAATGTTTAACGGATGAAACGATGGTCGTACCACTGGAAGAAGTTCAAGTAGATGAACAATTACGCTTCATTGAGGAACCGGTGGAAGTGATGGATCGTGAGGTGAAAACACTTAAGCAAAGCAAGATACCCATCGTCAAAGTTCGTTGGAACTCGAGACATGGACCAGAATTCACGTGGGAATGTGAAGATCAAATGAAGCTTAAGTACCCGCAGCTATTCGAAAGGACGATGCCAGCCGGCGAAGGTACTGATTAAATTTCGGGACGAAATTTCTTTCAACATGGGGTTGATGTGACAACTCATCCAAAACTCACACGATTTCGATTTTCTTGTGCCAATGCAGTAGACCAGTGATGAAACACTCACCATGTAACGCAATTTTCGGGACGAAAATTCTTTCAACATGGGGATAATGTGACATCCGGTAATTTTCCGTTACCAAACTCCGTTTGTTCCGTTAAGTCTTGCATACACGTGTCGTGCACACACACTAGTTGTCGTTGAACGTTGGTGACTTAACAATAATCAGTAATGTTAAATTGATGATAATTAAGTTAACAATGTGATTATTAAGTTATGCTTATGTGATTTAAATGTTAACTGTAATATTATCGCGTAACGTGGAAACGTGTGTATTTACTTTGTAAATTTTGTAGCTTGTAAAGATAATACCTATAATTGCTACTACTAGTTTATATGTTTATTATTCTAGTTAAAAACCTTTTAAAAAGAGTTTAAAAGCTTAATTTTATAAAAAGTAAATTACAAGGGTTTAAGGGGTAATTACCATAAATTAATAAAACAAAATCCCAACCCTAGCCCCCACACCCCCTCTCGGCCGCGACACCTTCAAACACACACACAAATCTGCGATTTCAAGCAAGAACAAGCAAGAAAGCTTCGGTTTTGATCGATTACAAGCATTACAACAAGTTAGAACATCAAAACTTGTCCATTACACGTTTAAAGGTTAGATTTTTATATGTTTTTGATGATTTTTCATGTTGGCCGAATGTTTCCATGCGAAACTGCAATTGGTGGTCGATTGATGCCTAGTTGTTGATGTTAATGTGTTTACTAGATAGATTACATGTTATTAACGTCAAGTATGCAATAAAGGTTGGATTTTTACAAGTTTTTTATGGAAATTACAGTAGGGCCGAAACCCTAATTTGAAACTTGCAATTGGAGGCCGATTTGTTGATGTTGGTTTGGTGTTATTATGTTAGTTGGATTGTATATATGCTAGTTAACGTCGATTATGCAAGAAAGCTATGATTTTGATACGTTGTTCATAGGTTACTAATAATAGTAACTTTATTTTGCATGAATTGATGCTTATGATGAATGATGTTTTGATGTGTTTGTGATGATGATTAGATGCTAAGTTGATGATATGAACAATGAAAAACAAGAAGATGTCTTATAGTTCATACATTGCTAAAAATAGTAACTTTTGGTGTTGAATGTTGATGAATCATGATGATTAGGTTTGCTGATCATGTTTAGATGTTGTCATGGACTTGAATTGGTATATAATTGATGAATTCATGAATGTAGTGTGAGTTTGATGAATTTGGGATGAACTTTCCCAAAGGGAAACTTTAATTGTGCAAATCCTTGAATTGGATGATTTGAGCATGTTTGGGATATTAGGATCATGCTAGTGTGTTCATGGATGGTTTCTAAGGTGATTAAATGTGTTGTTTAGGTTATATGAATGTTTAGTTTTTACCTGTTTTGGCCTGTTGTGGAAAAATCATGTATGAGTTATATAGGTAAGCTAGGACTTTTGTGGATTGATGATGATTAGAGAATACTTTTAGATGTATGAGCATGATAATAGTTGAGTTTCGCATGACTTGTATGATATCTAGTTGTATGATGATCTAGTTGGTACATGTGGTTAATGAAGTGCTATATGTAATCAAGTGTATGTTGATCATGTATGATATGCTGTTGTGTTAGTATTAACGAGTTATCACCTATAATGTCACCATGGGTCAAACGGGTCAACTGGGTCAAATGTGTCTTGTCTTTCTTAAACCTTGAGTTCCTTGGTTTGTAGAGCACTTAGGGTTTCATATTGATTCTGTGTACACATGCTTATGTACTCTTGTGTTCTAGGTGACCTTTGAAGGTTGTCTTTCCCTCTTTCTTTCAAGTTAAGCTCAAAGTTAATTCTTGCGCGTATCAGGTGAGTTCTTGCCCCACTTATTTTACATAATCTCTTTTGGGGGAGATAGCATACTGTTGATCACAAACGCTTTTATATATGAGTGTGTATAATATTGATATAGTGCTGTTTATCATGGAAAGTCCTCACACTTTCGGATTGTTAATATTGACTAGCGGGGAAATTTTGGGTAGTACTACTGGGTCTGACGAGCCCCACCTATGTGACTCGAGGTCATACGGGTGCAATTTTGTCCTAACGTATATTCGTCACGACCTGGTAAGTCGTGACGGGAGGCAACAAACGTAATACAGTCAGCTTCGATCGCGAAATCACTATGATTAATATTTTTATGTTAATAGACTAGCTATCTATTGCAATACACTACTTATGCTCTGGAAACTGTCGATTGGTTTATATTTTAACGCAAACTCTTGAACTCACCAACCATGTGTTAACTTGTTTAGTATGCTATTCTCAGGTTAAGGTTGCCAGTTGCCTAGGAGCACGCACACCAGCATCGTTGAGTTGTCTACATATGTTTTTTTACAATTTGGGATTATTTTCATATTAAACATTGTGTTTGGGGCGCGTGTGTTTTGCGCATTTTCTACATACTACTTGATTTGGGTTTTCTGGTTTTAAAAACGCTTCCGCAGCATTTTAAACGTTAACTCTGGTTTTGTTTATTATCATATAGAGTGGTTCTTGGTAACTAAT
Source organism: Flaveria sonorensis (assembly GCA_025506505.1). NCBI lineage: Eukaryota > Viridiplantae > Streptophyta > Magnoliopsida > Asterales > Asteraceae > Flaveria > Flaveria sonorensis. The sequence continues at coordinate 10,177,537 of CM046429.1, forward strand.
GAATGAGATCCTGGTATGTCATGCGGCTCGCGGTAAAACCTCGCACGCGAATTTGAGGGATGTGACATTTACCTGCCATAACTACTCAACAATGGAAGTGAGTAATAATTATCAAATCCAACTTCAGAGATAAGAATCTTTGGATCCTAAACATCCTCAGAATATTTGAAAATCATAAACAACAATTATTAAGCAAACAATGTTATATGAATCAAGCAACCTCACAATTGCAACTATAATACTCGATTAGTAAACTAATTACATAAACTACATAGTTAATTTGCATAAAATCTGCTGAACATCATGCATTTATAGATAAAAAGTTCGTCAAACATGAATTTACTTACCTTTGTGTCGATAGAATGCAAGTTCTTCATTAGGTATTATTCGACCAGATCATAGTTAAGGGCAATTTCGTCCCGTATGAAATTATCAAAGGAAGCTACTTTACATGCTTGATTCAGTATCGCCAATTTGCTAATCCATTGCAAAATCGACATCCACAAATAAACTCCTTGTGATGATTTTGGGCTTATATGTTGCGATACTTGCGTAACCCAAATGACTCATGCAATTCTAGATCCATTGTTGAAATAGTGTAGATGCATACATAATTCTGAGATTTGATGATGACGAAGATGTTTAACAGAGACGTCTTGATAGAGACAAGTATTTATAATGTTGGAGATGGAGGTTACTGGCGACGTGGGGAGGAATAAAAGGAGGAAATGTAACCGCTGCAAACCGCAAATAACCACTCTGTAACCGCCGTAACCGTCGAGTTTAAACGGTCAAGATTTGATTTCAGCTTGATCTAGCGGCAAATATGACTTCTACAGGCGGTTACACTCACCGCTGGTAATATAATATATAATGTGAAAGAACCTTTTGGTTAACTTTTTATCCTATATAGGCCGAAGATAATAAAACTTCAAAATGAGTTTATAGGTTATTAATTTTCGGTCATTTGTCGGTGTTTGTCATAACTTTACACACTTATAAGTTAACTAAACAGGTAATGCTTTATTTTAAAAAATAAATGAAACCAATTAAATGTTTATTTTCTCATATAATGCATTAATTTTCTGTCATTTTTCCTTTTTGAAAATTCTCTAATGCTCATTATCACCACTTGACTGGCTACCCGTTTCACCACGGCAATCTTCAAATTTTCTTCCAACTTTCTATGTGGTTGTCTTCTACTTCTTCTACAAAAGAAATCTTTTGACTTCTTCTCAAGAAAAAAAAAAACTTTTGACAAATCCGTTAGAACATTAATTCTAGAAAACCATAGATTTAATTAAAAAAATAACAATAAAAAGTATTAAACTAATAATTTCATCAAATAATCATAATCAATTAGTAAAATCAAGACAAGAAATGCCATCCAAAACTTATTATCAAATCAGAAAGCAAAACTCAAAGAAGTACCCAAGCAAACGAATCAAACAACATCATGAACTTACGAAAAATCAACAAGATCATAAATCTTCACATCACTTCATCGATGAATGAGGCTAGGGTACATTACTAGAAGCCAGGGTTTCACCAACGAGCACATCTATAGGAACTCTATCAGTGATAGTGATTACCAACCGGAAATACGCTTTTTAACAAAACAACAACATGAATTACCATACTTATGAGCAAATATCATTGGATTGCCGATACAATCTATTATGTTACAATTTCACAATTTCACTGACGGCTTGTTTACTAACAAGCTCTAGTAGGAACTTTATCATTGATAGTGATTACTGACCGGAATTCGTAGGTGATCCGTCGCCAGGTAAATTGTTGTGGGAAATACGCTTCTTGACAATACAACAACATGAATTACCATACTGATGAGAAAAATACCATTGGACTGCCGCCACATCCTATAAGGTTACAATTTCATCAATGGCTTGTTTACTGACAAGCACATTAAATTTGGAAAGCTTAGTGGCATTTTACCTCACTTTATAGAAACATAATCTTATACCAACGAGCATCAAGGTTTACATAAAATTTTGAAGCGCTCATTATAATGAGATAATGGATTTAAATTTTTTTCTTTTAACGAACGAAATGTGTATGTTAAATTTAAAATCCAAAAACTATTAAAATGATTTAAAAACTAAGGTTCCTTGTCCTTCTTCACAAGATACATATAACTGTTAGAAAATATACTATAGTCATCTATATATATTTGTGTATTAATATACGAGATTTTATGAAATGAAACTTTTTATATTGAAGAACGGTAAAAATCACCACCACTAATCATATAATTTTATAATTGATTTAACTTTTATTTTTTCGAAAAAAATTCACCATTAATTTTAGTATTTTTTTTATTCGTTTCAACGCCTACATAGTGATATTTTTTTAAGAAAAAGGTCGTCCACCCGTATTTACACATATGTAAATCCAGTTATACACATGTGTCACATGTGTAAATCCGGTATTACACCGTTGTAAAACCGAAGTTCGTAAAAAACGAGTTCTTTTTTTTTTTTAAATATTTTTTTTATTTTTATGAAAGAGGAAAACGAGAGAAACATTTTGTGCATTTATTTTTTATTTTTATGTTATTTTCATTTATATTTTTTATTATGTTTTTATTATATAGCATTTTGCCATTGAAAATTAGTGACTCGCATTGTTCTAAAGTTCTCACAAAAAAGTGAATTCTTATTTGATCCATCCCCTATATATATATATTATATATCTAATATATATATATATATATATATATATATATATATATATATACACAAACGAATTTTATTGTGGAGTTTTTTTAATATCTTTCACTATTTTCTGCTATGAATTGTGCTATTTTATTTGGATATCGATTTTTTATGCTTATGGACATTTTGCTACAAGGTTTTTGTACAACTTTATAAACTCAAAGAAGAACACAAACAATAGAATCTAACAACATTTACATCATAAACTTATGAAAAATCAACAAGAAATAAAATCTCACTTCACTTTGTCGGTGAATTAGGCTCAGTATAAAAAGATAATGGATTAAAAAATTATTCTTTTGGAATCCAAATTTCAAAAGGCTACTTTGGGAGTTCTTAAAAAATATGCAGCACTGTTTTTACTAAAAAAAAATATGCTATTTAATTTGACTATCAATTTTTCCGCTGATATATAGTTTTTGTTTTGCTATTGACATGTTGCTACTAGGGGCATAAACGATTCAAGCCGAGCCCAAGCCCTACACTACTCGAGCTCGGCTTGTTGAATTTTTCCAAAGCTCGAACTCGAGCTCAAGCTTGACTCGAGCCTAAATTTCTTAGTGAGCTCGTTAAGGCTCGCGAGCCTTAGCGATCCTAGAACTCAAGCTCTGGCTCGGGCTTGATAACTAATGAGCCAATTTTAGGCTCGAGATCAGGCTTGAGGCTCGAGATCAGGCTTGAGCTCGTTAAGGCTCGACTCGTTCAAGCTTTTTATCGAACTGATCCCGAGTAGCTTACGAGCCGGCTTGATTCGTTTACACCCTTAGTTGCTACACAGTTTATCTACAACATTTACAACATATTTTGCTATTGAGTTTTTGGTTACAGTTTTTTCATCCCAAATTCATAGCAACATGCATACTTTAAATTAAAACGGATTTTTGATACTTTGTATTTACAAGTGTATCTAAAATCAAACAAATTTATATGAAAACACAAATTAAATCGAAAGTTTCCACAAATTTATAAGAATTATTCAAATTATTCACTGCCCGTCGGACGTTGCAGTGAAAATTACAAATAAAAATATATCCGCACTAGATCTAATTACCGATAAGGTGTCGTCGGGTAACGAAATAATAAAATCATGACATGCCCATATAATGTCAGCACATGTTTACGATACTTAAATAAGAACACATATCACAAATAAGGGTTATATTTTACCTAAATTGTCAGCAGAACACCATATGATGAAAGATTAGGGTTTAATCCCCAATCAAACTAACACACGGGTAGCCTTCGCTTAGAGCCACATGCTTTTCACGAACTCAAAATCTCGAGAGAACACCAATCAACTAGGGTTTTGTGGAAACATAACCCTACCCGTCATATGATGAATAGTCACCAACAACCCCTCATCCAGACTAGATTCATACCCAAAGATCTAAAAGAGTGCAATCAAAGAGACACCGACTCGCAAACAAGAATATCCACCCCAGAATCTGGATATACTATAAAAAGCGCTAGACAATCGAGCTTTGTCTTAGACACCAAGAAATTAACAATCAAGACCATTTGGCCTAATACCATGTGAACTTTATATACTGGATTTAACAACAACACAGTGTCTCAAACACGATTTAAACACTAAAACCTCAGAATCTCAAAACAACATACAAAGAACACAAAATAACATAGGCACCATATAACAAGAAAACATAGATAATCTAACACTTATTTTAGAAACAATGTGTTGCTAGTCATCGCCAATTGTTTCAGAAGATCTAGCATGAAGATGATGACACAAGAACTAAAAGAAAGATATATGAAATCGTTAGTTTCTGATGTTAGAGAGAATAGAAGAATATATAGCATACTACTTTACAACAATCCAACCTCAGTCCCTAAGAATGTAATTCTGACCAGCTTTAGCCCCTAAGAACTCATACTTTGAATCCTAGCACCATAGAGTTTAACAACCTCTTAAATAACAAAAAAAACATATAAAAGAAAGAATTGAATTCGAAAATATAAAACTTAATATATTGTTTTTATCACATGATAACGGTAACCTTTTTCTTCTATATATTAAGGCTGTAAAGTCTAAAGACACAATTGCAGACTAATGAATTACTCCATTTATCCATAGAATTTTAATACTTATCACTTCAAGGAGTGTTAGTGAACAAGCTTCAAAGTTTTACATGAGATCAACTAGTTAGAAGTTAAATTACCATGATGTAATGTAATTTAAAAATATAAATATATAACCCTCAAAAGAAATCATATACTTGTAGTTCAGAGACAAATCACAACTCACACACTCACATAGAAATGACAACATACAAGGGAGAAATTTTTTAAACACACATCAACTTCTTTACTTTAAATAACATAAAGGAGAGTATGCTATGTCATTAGATACCCATGTCCATAACAAACATGAGAATAAGAATACACTAGTAAATAACATATTGACTAACATTGACCACATGCATGCAAGTACGTAAAGAAAGAAACACATATAAAACGACTATGAGAATAACTTCACCAAAGAAGTAACACGAGATCATGCAGAACATAACTTATAGCTTGATAGAGAATAGAATGTTTTGATATATAACAAGTATCTGCTGCTCATATATTATGCAATTGGGTATGAGGCCCTCTTTGTAATGCCACAGAATACCATAGTGCTAACATCTCTTTGCATTCGAATACATCCTTCTTCCCCAAGTTGTACCCCATGAATTCTTCGCAAGCCAATACTTAGTGCCATCATCAGCCATCCCGTATCCAACTATTGTAACAATGTTAGAAACAATTCAACAACATCAAAGTAAGGTGGTATTCTACTAAAGGAATGCTTTGGATGCTCTATGTTTGTACGTATCTGCATGCAATCTTTGCATGAGATTGTCTTTTGTCTGTTATTACTTTATTTCAGTTTATGTGGTTAATTATGTAGTGCAAAGGTGTGGATGAGTGGTCCACATCGTGGGTCATGTAGTAGGTAGTTTATTTTCTGTTTTTGCTGGGTCACGTCTTTGCCCAGTGGGTTTTAAGTTCATGTTTTGTACTTTCTTTCAAATCAATCAAGAGAGCATTCCAGTTTACGTTTATGTGTGCCCTGATATCCAACATCTGGTATCAGAGCCTAGACTGTGAGCAGATCTCAAGAGTACATAAGATGGCAAATGAAACATCCCAGCATACACAAGTTCCAGTCTTTAACGGTGAGGGCATGAGTTTTGGCATATACGCATGAAAACCATCCTTCGTTCAAAGGATCTCTGGGAGTTCATCGATGAAGGAGTTCCCAATGAAGGTAACCAGGATCGTGCTTGAGAAAACAAGAAAAAGGATGCGAAGGCTCTTGTGATAATCCAGCTAGGAGTTCATGATAGTGTGTTTGCACGCATAGCAGCAGCCACCACAGCAAAAGAAGCGTGGCAGTTATAACAGACTGATTTTCAAGGAGATTCGAAAGTGAAAACGGTGAAATTGAAAGGCTTAAGATGAGAATTTGAGACCCTCCAGATGAAAGACAGAGAGGTGATTGTTGAGTTTTTGTCAAAGACAATGAGAATAGTTAATCAAAAGAGAGTCTATGGTGAAGAGGTCTCTGATCAGAGCGTGGTAGAGAAAGTTTTACGAAGTCTACCTCGTCGATGGGATCACGTTGTTACTGCTATAGAAGAGTCTAAAGATCTGGCAACTCTTTTATTTGATCAATTAACGGGATCCTTACAGTCCTATGAAGCACGAATCAACCTAAAGGCTGATGGTGGAGATCAAGAAGGGCAAGTGTTGTAGACAAAAGAGGAGGACACCTCTTTTGGGAGAGACCGTGGGCGTTGTCCCAATCTTCAGAGAGGGAGAGGTCGTGGGAAATCCTCATTCGGACGTGGTAGAGGCCGGATCCAATGTTACAACTGTAACCGCTATGGTCGCAACAAGTCCGAGTGCTGGTCTGACCACAGATTCATGCAGCCATGGGAGAGAATGATCAAAAAGATGAGGAATGTCATTTGTTTATGGAAATTTAAGGTGAGAAGGAACCATACATGGATAAAGTGTGGTTTCTCGACAGGTTGTTCAAATCACATGACGGGCAAAAAGAAGTGTTTAAGAAACTGGATGAAACGAGGAAGTTAAAGGTCTGAATAGGAAATGGAAAAGCAATTGGGGTTGAAGGTCAAGGAATAATCAAACTCTAAGTGCCTACTAGGAATATTAAGGTGATCGATGATGTTCAGTTTACCCCCGCACTTAGCCATAACCTGTTGAGTGTTGGCCAGATGATGAGGAATGACTACACATTGTACTTCGCTGATGAGGCATTTGTCATCAAACACAAGGCTGCAAATGAGGTTTTGTGCAAAGTAAAAATATCAGATAATAATGTTTTTCCTTTGGATCTAACACAAACCGAAGTTACAGCCTTGGCAGCATTAGGGTATGAAGATGAATCACTTTGGCATAACTACCTATGGTGGGATCCATTCCCACATGTGAAAGTTGTATTCTAGGGAAACAAGCAAGAAGTTCTTTCCCTGATCATGCATGGTGTGCATCAGAACCTCTATAACTTGTTCATGTAGATTTATGCAGGCCCATGCCTCATCAATCACCGGGAGGTAATAGCCACTTTCTCCTATTCACTGATGATTTTACACGAATGAGTTGGGTATACTTTCTGAAAAAGAAATCTGACAACTTTACTTCATTTAAATTATTCAACTCTAAAGTTGAAAATGAGTCAGGAATGAGGATTATCACAGTTAGAACAGATAGGGGAGGTGACTTCCTATATGGAGAATTCAAAAAGTTCTGTGAGGATCATGGAATATCCCGAAAATTAACTGCCCCGTACACACCTCAATAGAACAGTGGGGCCAAGCGCAAGAACAGAACAGTTTACTAAAATAAAAAGGGTTGAATAACAACTTTTGGGGTGAAGCTGTCGCAACTTCTGTTTATTTATTAAACATGTCACCGACAAAAGTATTAAAGAATCAGACGCCTTTTGAAGCATGGTTTGGATTCAAGCCATTTGTAAGTCATTTAAGAGTGTTTGGGTCAATTGCATATGCTTTGAAAATAGGTCCACAAAGAAAGAAGTTAGATGATAAAGCAGTAAAGTGTATTTTCATTTGATATAGTACAAACTCCAAAGCCTATCATATGATCCAATAAAGAAGACAATTGTGACGAGTAGAGATGTAAAGTTTGATGAAGGAGCTCTATGGGAACAGGAAGAACTCAAAGCATCTAACCAACATATTACACTTGATTTGGACAGTGATAAAGCTGGGCCACAAATTCACGGCATGTCTGAACCTCAAAACCTAGTTGGTGAAATGGGTTCCAGTTTAAATAGTTCAAGTATTTCGAGTTCAAGCTCCACCCTCGCTCTTGGAACTTCACTAACTCCACTCTCTAGTGTATCAGGGTCAAGTGGTAATGGTGGAGTAAGTGTCTCAAAAGATGGATCAAGCATCTCAAGTTGTGCCCCCTTCCGAACTTGTTCCTAACCTGATCTTTATAAACACACTGAGGAACTTCTAAGTAACTACAGTAGTTTTAGTTCCTATCAATTCGCCTTATCTATGATTGACACAAAAAATTTTCGTGAAGCACTTCAACATAGAGAATGGGTTCAGGCAATGATGAATGAGTTAGCATCTCTTGAAAAATACAACACATGAAGTCTTGTTGATCTTCCTCAAGGCAAGAGTCCTATTGGTCTTAAGTGGGTGCTTAAAACAAAGTTGCAGCCAAACGGAGAAATACTAAAATACAAGGCTCGAATAGTAGCTAAAGGGTATGTTCAGCAGTATGGAATAGATTTTGAAGAAACTTTTTCCCCGGTGGCCAAATTCGAAACAATTCACCTCATATTATCTCTTGCTGCGCACCATGGCTGGAAGGTGTATCAATTCGATGTTAAATCAGATTTCTTGAATGGTCCACTACTAGAAGAAGTTTTTGCCACTCAACCACCTGGTTTTGAGAAAGTTGGGGAGGAACACAAAGTGTACCGTCTTCACAAAGCATTGTACGGCCTCAAACAGGCTCCTCGAGCCCATTACAGTCGAATTGACTCATACTTGCAACGTAGTGGGTATGCTGGAATGAAAAGTGAGCCAACAGTGTATGTGAAGTAGGTCAAAGGTCATGTTCTTATTATCTGTTTGTACGTTGATGACATTCTCTATACCAGCTCTTCCTCTGAGTTGCTACAAGAGTTTAGGGAGAATATGATTAAAGAATTTGATATGACAAATGTAGGAGATCTTAAGTACTTTCTTGGCCTTGAAGTGGATCAAAAGGAAAATGGTATGTTTATGAAACAAGCAAAGTATGCTAGTACTTTGCTCACTAAGTTTGGTATGACACAATGTAAGGCTGTATCAAACTGATGAATGTCGGAGAGAAGTTGGTTCGAGATGATGGAACAGCTCCAGCAGATGAGTTTGCATTCAGAAGTCTTGTTGGAGGGTTAATCTATCTTACTCACTCTCGACCATATATTGTTTTTGAAGTTGGAATAATATCTCGGTTCATGAGCAGACCATCAGTGACTCATATGGTAGCTACAAAGAGAATTCTTTGGTACATTGCAGGCACACTACGGTTTGGTTTGTGGTATCAAAAAGTGAATGTGGTACAACTTGAAGGATATAGTGATAGTTATTGGGGTAGTTCGTATGAAGACTGCAGAAGCATTTCTGGGAATGTGTTTTCCATTGGGTCAGCAGCAGTCTCCTAGTGCTCCAAGAAACAAAGTGTTGTGGCATTGTCCAAAACGGAAACCGAATATATCTTAGCAAGTACTGCTGCGTATCAGGTTGTGTGGCTACGAACCTTGCTTGAAGAATTACTACATAAACAAGAAGGAGCATCAACTATCTATTGTGATAATACTTCAACGATTTTTCTGACAAAGAATCCAGGGCATAATAGTCGAAGTAAACACATCACATACGATACCATCACATAAGAAGTTTGGTTGAAGATCAGCAGGTTGAGCTCAAGTCATGTAACACTCACGAACAACTTGCGGATATATTTACAAAAGCTTTGGGGCTTGATCAGTTTAGTTACCTTCATGGGCAGCTTGGAGTGTTGATGCTTTAAATTAATGGAAGGTGTTATAAATAATTTAACAACATAAAAGTAAGGTGGTATTCTACTAAAGGAATACTTTGGATGCTCTATGTTCGTACGTATTTGCATGCAATCTTGCATGCGATTGTCTTTTGTCTTTTATTACTTTATTTTAGTTTATGTGGTTAATTATGTAGTGTAAAGGTGTGGATGAGTGGTCCACATCGTGGGTCATGTAGTAGGTAGTTTATTTTCTGTTTTTGCTGGGTCACGCCTTTGTCAAGTGGGTTTAAGTTCATGTTTTGTACTTTCTTTCGAATCATCAAGAGAGCATTCCAGTTTGTGTTTATGTGTGTGCATTGATATCCCACAAACAGCATGGACTAGTTTGGTTCCACATTTTTCTGTGAAAATACCACTTTTGTAATTAATAAAATTGTATGCACCTGCATCTAGGCCTACAGAAACCGGTTGCATAGACACAACCTTCAACAATGCTACTTCGCTGTTGGTAGGCACAAATTCGTATCGAGTGATCTTAGCAGCATGTGACGATTCTTTTGTCGTGCTAATGTGCCTCTATTTCCTGTATATGGATAATTAGTCTATGTGGTTATGCCGTTATTTTGTATGATATATTTGGAAGCTTAATCTTATGCCACTGTCACAGCCTTTATTAAAACAAGCGGTATCACAATCAATTAGTTGTTGCTCTGATAATGATATAATTTTGCCTGTAGACAATTGGTGGACTCCTTCGACTGCTGCTGAAAACGTCCAGCAGGATCCTATACGACAGATAAAAACATAATTAGACTGGAAATTAGCAGAGTATGTATGTGTTTAGATCAAGGCAATATGATTACTTACCGCACCCTTTTTGATAGCTAACGGATGTCACAGCCCCTTCTTGCCTCCAGTCCATTGAAGGTGGAACAGACGTCAAATTCTCATACCTAAAACTTGCTGTTCTAGGATGAGATGAAACCAGCTTGAAGCTGTTGCGTGACGCCTTGAATTCCTCATTTGTCAAGTCAGTGAATGCATTGATGCCAAGCTTGTAAGACTTGCCCCCCTCACTGTTGAATGCCTCTATCATCTCAAGGTTAGCCTTGAATATCTTAAAGCCCATTTCCTTTTCGGCTGCATCTTTGTAGACGCGTCCATGGAGAGCCATCTACTGCTCGTGTTTCTCCACCAAGGACGCGTCATTTAGGGACTGCGATGTTGCTTCCAAACTTAATTAGTACTCCCCCAATACAAAGGCCAATGTCCTAAGGGCCATGTTGTGAAGCTAAACAGCTTCAATAGATTAGTAAACTGTTAGCTGATGGTTATGCAATTGCTTTCATGAGAAAGGGAGATTTATAGATGATTGGTTAGAATATAAATTGCATTTTGAAGGAAGCTACAAGGATCTCCGTGCAAGAAGGTTTAATAGAATTAAGTGACATCAATTGTATCATTATCGTAAATTTGATGAGGAAAAGAAGGAACTGCATTTTCTATTTTTGTTACATCGTTATTTTTCAAATGTGTATCTTTTTTTTTTCTAATCTTTTTATGTTTACGGTAATCCTTTGCATAATTTGTGCAGTTAAATATGATTAGTATCTACTTCTTTTAGGCTGAGTCTTACCCAAATATAAAAGAAACTTCTGGTAAGTTCTTTATTCTATATAGGATGATGATAAAAGAAACTCTAAATGAGTTTTTTTTTTCCTTTTTTTATATAGGATGAAATGGTTAATTTTATTTTTTTATATGGGACGAAGATAAAAAAAATTTTAGTTTATAGCTGACAACCATTTTATTTTCTATCTGTTTGTCCTCTAGTTGCTTCTCCAAAAGAAGATCGTTTCGCACATTCAATAGATCCAATATTCCTAGAAAACCATGTAATCAATCGAACAAACTCAACCTTAAAAACTAACAATAATAATTCCACTAAATAATCATCAATTCATCATTTCTTAAAGAATCAAGACAAGAAATCATTCAACATGCAGATTATTACATCAAAACCAAAACTCAAAAAACAACACAAACAATCAACTCAAACATCATAAACTTACAAAAAAATCAACAAGATCTAAAATCTTTGGTGCACTTCGTAGGTGAATCAAGTTAGGGTAAACTACTAGAAAATTAGTGTTTCACCAACCGACACTTCTATAGGACCTCCATCAGTGATAGTGATTACTGACGGGAATTCGTCGGTGATGATATGTAAGCTAAACGGTTGTGGGTAATACATTTTTTATGCGGGCCCAAGTGTTGAAGACCGGACCTTAATATTTTTGGAGGCCCAGGACCGCGCGGCACGAAAATGGGCATAACCTGGGCTACGAGCCTCCGTTTATGACGTGCTACCAGTCAAAACGACCGTGGAAACGAGGGCTACGTCATGGTAACCCGCCATAGGGGGTTATCCTTTTATTTTTCCAAAATAAGGCCTCTAAATGGGTTTTTGGGCTACTTTAATGTTTTTTTTCTAGTTTTTCGGTTTTGTTTTGGGCTTTTGTTTGGCCCATGGTTGTTTGTTTTAGGCCCGTTCAAATTTTGTCTTGTTATTTAAGTTGTCTTGGTGTAATGTGAAGGGACACTTGATTATTTCTGAAAATAACAATTTGTCTCTTCAAATTCGGGATTTTTGGGGTCGAATTTGGGTTTGGGTGAAGAACATCACGGGTATTCGCAGAATCAACGTGTTTGAGCTTCGATTTCATACCGTGCGCTACATCAATTTTTCAACAGAACAACGATAAATTACCCATTAGCTACCGATGGGCAAAATGCCGTTGAAGTGTGGCCGCATACTATAAGGTCGCAATTTCACTTCTTACCAACGGGCTTTTTACCGATGCGCTTTATCCCGACGGATTATTGATGGATCCTTTGACATATAATGTACGGATCAACTTTCACTTTTTTAATGTGTTCGTCATACGGATCTTGAAAAATAAAATAATAATAATAATAATAATAACAATAACAATAACAATAACAATAACAATAACAATAACAATAACAATAACAATAACAATAACAATAACAATAACAATAACAATAACAATAATAATAATAATAATAATAATAAGACAAATTATATTTTAATAATCCAAAGTATGACTAGCTAACTAATAATAATTCTTATTTGTTACATGAGCAATTGCACTAGCAATTGCACTTCTAACTCTGACTTTAGTTGCCAAGGGCAATTTCAACAGTATAATCATCAGAGATTTACGTATAGTTCGCACTTAGTTTACACTCGATTTTGTTTGCATGTTTTTCCATTTTTTCATAGTCATCATTGTGAGCAATAATGATCGGAAATAATGTGTATGTATTTGATGATTATGCTAATAGAATTGTCGTTGGGAACTGAAGTGAAAGTTGAAAGTGAAACTAGCTAAACTAACGATAAGAAATGTTATCAATAAGAGGATGTGAATATCGAACTTATCCAACTTATCTAATACTAATAATGATGATGATGATAACCAAAATGCGTAAAATATAAAAGTTGTAGGCGATGAGTATCGAAAATGCTTCAGCCATCTTCTCCAACAAAGGATTTTGTCTAATTGGAAAATTAAAAGGATAGATATACACATAGTTTACGGAAAATCAAAAGAAAAAAAGAAAATTTTATTTTAGCTGGACACATGTCGGAGGCGGTAGGAAGCCCACCGACACTTGCAAATGAGTATTTATATAATTTTATTTGAAGTTAGTTTGGTTCGACACTTTTGTAAGAGGCGTCATGGGTTCAAGTATCTCCACCTAACACATTTTTACTCTTTATTGAGTCTTCAAAAATCGTCAATGCAACTTGAACGTTTATTTATTTTATCATATGAAAGGGCAGACAGAAAACAATGTGTACATCATCCTCGTCCCAGCACGCGGGTAAACTCTAGATATTCTAGTTGTAAAAAAAAGTTATATACTTATACTTATTTGTTTTACAAAATTGGGCATGAAAGATGTTTCTTTCAAATAAAATGAGACCACATTGATATAGATTGTCATGGTCTACTCAAAAACAAATTAAATTTAGACTTAGCTCACCTATTTTAATACAGGTAAGTAAGGTCGTCTCCAAAAGAAATATGTGTAAAATGTGAAGTGTAAGGACCTAGCCTTTATGGATTACATATCAAGTGAAAAGAAAAAACTCAATTCATGCGAGAAGTACAAGGATGCGAGAACTCCAATATTATTAATGAAGAACTTATCGTGCGATAACTTAGAGTTGCCACGTGAGAACATCAAGTTCCCGCGCCAGAACATCTAGACAGTATATATAGATGTTTTCCTTTGTATTTCGCGGTGTGTGTTCATTGGTAACAGTGCTCTGAAGGTGAGAGAGCATAGAGTTGTGTGATAGGCCACCCGAAGGGAGCTCAACTCAGGTGGATCGAGCTTAAACGATGTTTACTCCTTTTGTATTGTAATCATTTGATTAATAATATTCGATCAAGTTTGTTTAATGTTCGTTGATATCACACAAGCACACATCCGTATTAATTTGATTATCAAGTACAACAATATGTGGAATCGATCATGATCAGGACTTTACATTTGGTATCAGAGCAAGGTGTTGCTCTTGATACATGAATTTTTATTCCGCAATCATTCGTATTAAGACGTTAAACATGAAGATCGAAGACCTAAAGGTTATGGTCGATTATGGACCGGTTTCGAAGGAGGAGAAGATGAAACCGAGGGTGAACACACATGAAATCGACTTTGTTACATGCTAAAATGATTATCTGCATCAATACGCTCAGTATCTTTAAGTTATGAGAGGTGAAAACTGAAGAAATTGAGATCGTAGCAGTGAATCAAACACAAAAAGACGATTTTGACGAAGTTTTCGCACGAATAACCGTTTTTCGCGAAAACTTAGGCAGTTTTCGCATCGGTAACTGCTTATTGCGAAAACTTCATATGCGAAAACTTCATCAAGCGAAAACTTCAACATTCGTGTGAAAACTTTTACTGTCAACTTGATTTTAGCGAAAACTTTGCAAAAATGCAAGAAAATTGTCTAGATGTGAAAACTTGTTAGTTTGTGAAGGTTTAGAACAAGTGTTTCAGCCCAAATCTAGAGGATGCCAGATGATTTGAAGTTTGGTACTTAAACAGGAGTTTTTGTAATGTTTGATCAAGTTCAAGATTCTATATCTATAATATTTGATTCGGGTCGTTCGTGAATTGAAACTTGAAAATGTGGGCTTATCTTATCTTACTGATGGGGACAATGATCAAACGGGTTGATTAAGTGAAGAATCTAGATTGTTTGGTATTCTTGCTCTGAAAATATAGGCTTATTACATTTTATATAGGGGTAAGAATATTTTAGATGATCTAGTTCGTCGTCACTGAATATTGTCAACGGATTGAAGAATCGGGTTCTTCAGGAATCCAAAATGGAAGTTGGACCTCTCTGTCATATGCCTAATACATCTTAAGTTGTAAGTAATCACGATTGATTCAGACAAGATATCCTTTATGAAGCTATACATTAGGAGGAGGTTACAGCTGAGGGGAAAGACTAAAGTGAAAGATACCCAAGGATTAGATAATTCATGAAGATGAGTGACTGAAGTCAAACATAACTTGATATCATAATCCATAGGGGGAAATTGTAAGGACCTAGTCTTTATGGATTACAATATCAAGTGAAAAGCAAAAACTCAATTCATGCGAGAAGTATAAGGATGCGAGTACTCCAATATTATTGATGAAGAACTTATCGCGCGATAACTTGGAGTTGCCGCATGAGAACATCAAGTTCTCGCGAGAGAACATTTAGACAGTATATATAGATGTTTTTCCTTTGTATTTCGTGGTGTGTGTTCATTTGTAAGAGTGCTCTGAAGGTGAAAGAGAATAGAGTTGTGTGATAGGCCGCCCGAGGGGTGCTCACCTCGGGTGGATCGAGCTTAAACGACGTTTACTCCTTTGGTATTGTAATCATTTGATTAATAATATTCGATTGAGTTTATTTAATGTTTGTTGATATCACACAAGAACACATCCGTCTTAATTTGATTATTAAGTACAACAATATGTGGAATCGATCATGATGAGGACTTTACATGAAGTTTGTTCAATGATTTTAACTTGAATAAGAAAACAACTTTCAAATTTATGATTTATCTATAAAGCAAAATTGCAAAGTAACAAACTTGATTAGTTTAAAAAATGATAATAAGAAGAATTATCCTGTCACACCCCCACTTTCAGCAGACAACGGAAGCAACAGGAGTGCGATTAAACTGAATATCAAGAATAACATTGTTTACAATAGAATAATAAAACTTTATTACATCGAATATATTCTTAAATGCTTCGTAGTCTGGGCTTCTAGAACTTGGTACAACTGCTACGTGAGATTCTTCAAAATATATAACTAGCCAAAATATCTTTGGTTTCCGGTTCAAAGCATACTAAAAGTGTCAACTAAAATAGTTGGTGAGTTCGCAGGTTTAACGAAAACAGAGTTTAACACGTATGATGCCAATTAAATAAGTTCACAACCAAACCTTTACGCGGTCATCCAACCCCAATCTAGTATGGATTGGATCCCCGAATATGGGCACCCGAACTGTCAAAGAATAAGCATGTGCAGATAATATGTCACAACGACCCTACAGGCTTCGTGGCACTGCAGGTCTCAGTGTTTTGTTTGCCTATCAATAGGACACACTATGTGTGAACGTTTTCCCCCCAAGTAGTACTACCCATACGATCCGTCGGATCTATCCAGAATTAATGGTTGTGTGTACTAACAGTCGGTGCAGATGCATAATAGCAAAAGAAAGTCTTAAATAATTGCACATTATAGAAAAACGAGTATGCTTTTCACCCAAAAGGTGAATAAAAAGGGGCTACGAAGAGTCACCTAGTTTCTCTTAAAAGGATCTGTATGTTAATGTCGAAACCTCATAACTATGCGTAAGAACTCACCAATGAAATCCCAATCCTAATTGCACATCTATTATCAGTGCTTAACAATACAATAAACTATAACATGTGCGATTGAGCTCTTTATATTATCTTAAGTGAGATGATCATTTAATAATATAATTGGGTTGTAAGTTGTTAAATAATATTAATGTTGTTTGTATTATTTGCTTTAATTCCTTAGATGTTGTTCGTATGACTTACTTTAATTCCATAAATCATATTTTATGTGTATTGAATATTCTCGTAGATGAATATATACATGTAATTACTTGTTTGTATTTATATATACACTTCTATTAGAACATTGTGTTAAAAGCATTTAATCATACCTAATTAAGCTTATTTGACTCGATCACTTTTCATATTTAAATCTTATATATGTATACGCATATCTTTTTATATAATTAAATCCTATAGTTGTCGTTCACATAATCAAAGTATTATTAATAAATCTGTTACTAATCTAATTAAAAGAGTAATAATATTAACATTGCTAATATTAATAAAGTTACTTATTATATTTTTTTGGATTTGGAATGATTTTGTTAACAACTAACATCATTAATACCAGTGGTGTACCTACACTTTGACGAATGGGTGCAGCCACCCACCGTAAATTTTTTTTTTTCCAGTGTTATGTGTATGTGAAAATCTCGAGCACCCCCCACAAAATTATATAATCGCCCCCCACACATTTTTGAAAATGAAGAGAAAGCGATAACGTCGCAAACACATTGTAAGAGGTGAAACTACAATAAGACTATAGTCCAGCGAACTATATTTTCTCGCTAACCGGTGTCTATAACCTAGTAAATTTTATTAATTTTACACTCAAACAATCAAGTACATAGTAGAAAGAAAAAAATTATATCAAGATAAATGTTTTTACTATCAAACAAGCTAAATTTATATTGGTACGGTAGATTAAATGTTATATTTACCGCCCGACATTGTTCTCAAATATATTAAACATTATAGGCATTAAAGAGTTTAGGAATAGTTTTAACGATCAGTATAATTGTTTTAAACATATTACATATTATCAATTTTATGACTATAATTGCATTAAACATCAAATATAAGCATTTTTATGAGTGTAATTGCTTTAATATACTTTATGATATATATGCAAATACAAGATTTTAAGGACCATTTAACGATATTTTTCGGTAAAGAACCGGATCCGACTCAATTTGATCTGAACGGACCGAAAGATATATTATATTATTATAGTCAAATAACCCTTAAAATTTTCTGCCCCCCGATAAAAAAATTTCTAGATCCGCCACTGATTAATACTATCAATAATAAAATTTATACTAGAATAATTATGTTATTATTTATGATAATAATTATTATATTAACTATATTAACAACAGTTTTGATGATTAAACCAATATTAATCCTCATTTTAACATTTATAATAATATGTTTCAGATAAATAATAATAATAATATAAGAATAATTACAATGTTTAAAGATTGAACGATAATCATTACAATAATAAAAATGATTAGAAACTTTGTATCGATTATTATTTTTTATTTAAGGTAATACTTGTCTTAGTAATACTTTAGATTTAGTATCTTGTTTGAATGTTGTCATGGTATGTTTTTATATATATTACATTTCTATGCCTTATACATGTAATTATAATAAATATACGATAATTACGTATCATAATTTATTTTCTAAAATTGTATATTATACCCAATTACGTTTCAACCTTCAATTTTATTTACTAAAATATACTAACGTGTATGTTAGAGCTCAATTCGCTCGATTGCTTAACAAAATATATATACAAAATATATAAATACTTGTAATATATGCATATACCTTTTATCCGATTCACGAAACCCAAACTCACTCGCTGTCATCTCAATCTTATCGTGTTGCCGTCCAATTGATTATCCTTTGACCGCGTTGACCCGATTATTCCTATTGACCTAGTTTGATCAAGACCTAAACAACTATTCTATCCTACCAATACAACCACCAGAAGCCTTACCACCACCGGTTGCATCCCCAAGTCGCCAGAACCATTACCAACATAACCACCTTCATCATCTACCGCAGCCAACGCACCCACCATCACCGTCGCTTACCAACCATCACCACAGCCATACCACGGCTGCCATCACCACCACTACCATCCCCAAACAACCCACACTGTACCTTGTACAGCCACCACAGTTGGCAACCAGCAACCACAACCTCCCACCGACATCAGAACCCCAATGACAACCACCATCACTATCGTAATCGACCAACACCATCACCCTAGCGACCACCTTTACCATCACCGCCTGTGACCACTGACCTAAACCGCCATCACACCCACCGACTACCACCACAACCGACAGTCACCATCACCATCGCGACCTCGTGACTATCACCACCTGTACAACCACCACGTCAACCACCTTCATCACCATCGCCATCTTGTGGATCAAGAATCACCACCGTGACCATCATCAAACCGCTACCACCATCACTATCTTCTTCGCCCTGCACAGAACCAACCACCACTATAGCAGCCCTAACAGCAACTGAACCACCACCTCGGTTGTCAGCCACCATCACCGCCTTTAGAGCCCACTGAACCATCGCAACCGCCTTTGATTAAACCATTAACGCTGCGTTTTAGGAAAAACCAACACCACCATCGGGTTTAGGGGGTCGAGGGGATTTCGGATATGTGTGTCACTCGCCGGCACTCGCCCGAACCACCGTCGCCGCTGGTAGCCGAAGATCGGAAAAATGAAGAAGTGGGAAACCCTAAAATGGTAATGTTGTTTATACAGGTTGGTTAGATGGGTGGATTTTGCACCAGTTCGGTTCGTTTCGCGTTCGAATCTATTTCACATAATGTTATAAATTTTATTTTTTAATAGTTTAAAATATTACATGCTATAAATATTTGTTTTGTCGTCTTCCAAGTTATCTCATGGTTAAGTGGATCGAAATACGTTAAAATTGTGCTTTTAAGGCATCAACCGTTTATCAGTTTGAATGTTTATTTATAAGCTTATAGTAATTCATGTTATAACTTGTTAAGGTTTTCTAGTTATCGTTTGATCTTAGAATTATCAAATTGGGCTTCTGTTATCATGTTTAAAGGTCTTCAAATCGTATTGAATTTCATGGTTGTCACATATTCACTCCGGGTTTCAGATTTGTAAAACAAAGTTATAACCTAGTTATTATTAGCAAACAATCACATGAACATAATTGTATTGGCTTGATTGATTTTAGTGATAGAGATGAAACGGGTTGTAAATGAACCTATTCACAAACTACTAATTTTAATTTGCTAATCAAAACCGAAGACTCACAGTGCTCATAATGTAAAGAAACCAAAAACTGATGAGTATTAGATTAAGATTCAAACAAAAAAGACCATTTAAAGTAATAAAGCAATAAATAAAATCATATAGCTTAACATGTCAATCTAAACTTCAACCTAATCTAAGAACAACTAAAGTTAAACAAATATCATAAACACAAACCCTACACCCCGAGAAAATCACGGGTGATTTAGCCTCTCATGGCCATCATGGAATTGAAATCGGATGTTGTAGGAATCAATGGCATGAAATATAGATATGGGGATGTTTTCTACTCCAAAAATCAACCTTGGTATGATTAGAATTGAGTTAGGGAAGCTCCCCTTCGTAGCCCCCTTTTACCCCTTCAAATAGGTCACAAAACAATAAATTCACGTATCTGACAAGACATGGATGTATTTTATATCCTCAGGAACGTAATTTATGTACCTCTCAAAAAAATTCATTTTTTACCCCTGTTTTACGTTCTAGTTTATGTCCTAGCTGAATTTCTTATAGGATGCAAATTACATTCATCGGAACATAATTTATGTCCCTCATCACTTTAGGCTTGTTTGTTCTCTTTTCCAAGTTTTGTGTCCATCGTGAGCTTCCAACTTCCATTATAACTCGTGAAAAACACCCGAATTCATCCGTTTACCTTCACACACCTGCAAATCATTTAACTCTCTAAGTAATTGTGTTTTCACATTAATAAATACGTAAAAACGCATAATTAAATATGTTAAAACACATAATAACCTCTACACATCACACATGCATAATTATCGTTAATTTTGTAACAAAACACATTCTTCCCTTCATATTTTCTCAATTTGTTCATTTGAACAATGCCCATTATCAGTAGTTCCTTGGTTTACCAACTACCAATTCACCACGAGAATGGTACAAGTTTTCTTTGATATCTTTGAAATTAATTTCTTTGTGGTTCTCCTCTGGTTACTTCTTCTCCAAAAGGATGTCTTTACAACTTCATTAAAACATCTTTTATAAACAAGAGATTCGATTGATCTAATTGAATAATAAAAAGGATGAGGGTGAACCCTAATTCATTTTAATTGTTAAAAACTAGGTTAGAGCCCATGTATTACATGGGTGAAACAAATAAAATATATCAAAATCATTAGTTTTATAAATAGTTTATTTTCTAGATGTTATTAACCATTGGTGAAATAAAAATATAACAAATATTTAAAAGTTATAACAAATCATGAAATTAGAAATTATTATTTTATTTTTAAAGATAAAATATGTCTAAAATCATATAATTTAATATGTATTAATAAATTATTAAAATAAGAATATTTATATTTTAGATGTTTAGTAGTTTAGTTTACTTATTTAAAATAATTATCATTTAATATGGGAGAGACAAAAAACACAAATATAAATATATTTGTTCTAACATATTTTAGTAAAAAAAAAAGTTAAATTGATTGTTTTTTATAATTTTCGTATTTATTATGAGAGAGGCGGGAAAATGATTTTTTGATATGCTAGAATGATGACACGTGTCTTTTGATGTGCTAGAATAATAACACGTGTCTCAAAAAATCTTCTTTTATTATAGGTTATTATAGATGTGTATACTTGTTTTTACCAAACTGGGCGTGGAAGACGGTTCATTCTAATTAATTGACACCACATGCATCATTATCATTAATTTTGTTACAAAACGCATTACTCCATTCATATTTTTTTCGTTTTGTCTTTTTGGAAAATGCTCATTATCACTAATTGACCGGCTTACCCATTCACCACAGGAATGGTACAAGTTTTCAATGATTTCTCTTAAATTTCATTGCAGTTGTCATTTGGTTGCTTCTTCTCCAGAAGAATATGTTTTCACAACTTTATTAAAACATTTCATATAAACATGAGATTCAATTGATTAAACTAAACAATAAAAACCATGCAGTTAAACCCTAGTTCGTTTTAATTGTCAAAAACATTTATTTACTTATTTGTTTTACGAAACTAGGCGTAGAAGATGGTTCATTCTAATTATTCGAGACCACATGCATCATTATCTTTAATTTTGTAACAAAAGACATTCTTCCACTCATATTTCCTCGTTTTGTCTTTTTGAAAATGATCATTATCACAAGTTGATCGGTTTACAAGTTTCAATATCTCTCAAATTTCTTTGTGACTGTCATCTAGTTATTTATTTTCCAGAAGAATATCTTTTCATTGATTGATTAAGATATTTTTTATAAACAAGAGATTCTATTGATCAAATGAACTCCATTAATAACAGTGATTATCGACAAGAACTCGTTGGTGATACTACGCCGGCTTAATGGTTGTAGGTAATACATTTTCTGATAAAACAACAAAGTGAATTGCCATGTTGACCGGAAAAATACCATTGGATTGCCGACACACTCTAAAAGGTTACAATTTCACAATTTCATCGGCATCTTTTTAGTGATAAGCTTTACATGTATTTTTGAAAACTTATCGTCATTATAGCTCACTTTAGAGTATACTGCTATAACAACATAATGGATTCAAAATTTGTTCTATTAATAAAGGAAATATGTTTTGTTAAATATAAAATTCTAAAACTATTAAAATGATTTTTAAAGTAAGGACCTTGTCATTCTACATAAGATATAATTATAACTTGTTAGAAAAATATACTATGTCACCTAAATAAATATATATATATATATATATATATATATATATATATATATATATATATATATATATATATATATATATATATATAAGCTACAAATTTTGTTGTGAAAGTTTGTAAAATATTTTTCACTTTTTTTCTGTTATGTGATTATGCTATTTAATCTGGCTATTGATTTTTATATATGCTTATATATGATTTTGGTTTTGCTATTGACATTTTGCTACGAAGTTTTTCTAAAAACTCAAAAACTCAAAGAAGAACACGAGTAATTGTAAGGATCGTCACAATACAAAGATCGATCTCATAATGAAAATGTGAAATGTTGACATTACGGATAAGATTGAATAGCAATTGAAGAACACTAACACATGATGTAAATAACTTCGATTGTATTGCTTTCTGATTTTGAAATGATTACAATAAGAGTAAAAATCAGAAAATATGACAAAACCTTACTAATTACATTACAAACTTCTATATATACTAATCTAGAAGTTCTCGCACGAATCACTAGTTCTCACGCGACTTGATGTTTTCACCCGAGAAGCAAGTTATCACGCGACAACTTGGACTTGTCACTTGACTTGATCTTCTTCATCTTGATTTGATTTCCCGAGACTCTAAGTTCAACCCCTACAATCTCCCCATAGGCTCGGTAAATCAATACGCTTAGAAGGTCCACATTATCAACTTTATAACTGCCTCCGTATGCATACATCTTGTTGTCCAAGGCCTTCATGATCATCCAACCAAACTAGGCTGCTAAGAGGTGAACAGATTCATCAGTTGCAATTGAGAAAGCCTGCAACTTTATCAAATCTTCTTTTCCAAATTTGAGTAGATCCACAGAGTCGATGACGCGGTAATCTTTATCTACACACTTAATCAACGCGTGCCCCGTCTCCTTTTCACAACTCGACCAGGGTCGAAAGGTGTGTAATCAGTGGTATCATCGGGACTTGGTCCGGAGACATTGTCAGCACCCGATGACCTAGATGCACCAGCTTTAGGACCCGTATCACCTCCTTGATTATCATCATTATCATCACCATCATCTTTTTTACTGTCATCACACTCATCACCATCATCACCATTATCATCATCATCTTCATCACTAGAAGCATAATCAACCAAGTGTAAACCTTCATCATCATCTACTGGGTTAGGAATAGGAACATCATGTTCAGGCTCTACAAACGCCTCTCTAGTATAAGCTACAGGTTGATCCTTGGTAGTCATAGGAATATATGTGCTAGGTGACTCTTGATCAACATCAGCAGTCTCTGTTGTCCTTTCTACAACAACATGATCAACATCATGCTCTGTAGCAACAATAGGATCTTCAGCAACTACGAGATCAGCAGGTTGTTATCCACTGGATTCTCCAACTTTAGTGGTCTGTTACTGTGTAAACAGAAAAGACACACGTGAAGTGAGATCTCTTAGGTTCTGCTCACGAATCTGAACACAGCTGAATATGAAGTTTTGCTGATGTTCAAGACCCCTAATCCATTCATCCTTCTCACTTAACTGCCTCTACAAATCATCAATAATATATGTCTTCTCTAACATCTCCCTCTCCAAAGTGTTAACTCTTTGCTCCAAAGTAACAAATGTAGGTGAACTAGTAGAAGAACTAGCACTGTGTGTATGCACAGGAGGGGTGCTAAGAAAATCCTCCATACCAATTGTCTCCTCAAACCCTTGCTCTTTTGGTGGAGTACTTAACACATCCTCGATAGCAGGTATAGATGATGATGTATCAAATGTAGCAGCCTCGATAACTGTGGCAGGAGTCTCAGAAATTGGAACTTCTTCTTCTGTCGACACAACGGTCACTAGGGTCTGACGTTTCCTCAACACACCACGTCCTCTACCCCTACCTCGTGGACTCTCACTAGCTCTCCTAGCCATCCTCTTTCTCCTTCCCCGAGTAACTGGTGTTTCTTCAGGAACGAAATCTGTATCATGTTCCTCAGCAGTACACTTTGCAGGTGTTTCACACATTGTGGGATGTTCCTGAAGAACATAAGGTACATTCCCGATCTGATCACTGTCTGTTTCGCTCACAAAACTAAACCAAGAATCAATCTCTGCATCAATAGATGTACCTGCAGGTTGAGAACTCTCTGGGACATCTTCAGGCATAGTAGTTGAAGGGCCAGCTTGATTTGCTTGGGTGGCCACTTCCTCAGTCTCTCGTGCCTCTTCCTAAAAACCCTCTACAAATCTTTTATGCTTAGCAAAATTAACTCCATTCCAGACATTTCCTCTAGCCCCCATAAGATAAGTGAAAATATCCTTCTTTTTCACCATGACAACATAGGTAGATGAGTCGGATACTGCTAACTCAGGATGAGCAGCATTCACTATCAGCTAAATAAATCTTGGGTACATAACAAACTTCTTCCCTAACTGTTTCTATCACATTCTTCTGCAACTTAGCAAATATTGCCTTGGATATACTGTAAGGAAGTTCATCAACTAGGGAAATCAGCATTGATCCAAACACAGCACTCAGACTATCCATGCCAGCCTTTAGATTGCTAAGGCAGTGGATAACGACATGAAATAAGTACTTCCAAAGAGGTGGAAGGTACTTCTTCTCAAGAGATGGATTTCTGTGATCATATCCCATCCTCTTAAGGCAGTCTCTCACCGTGTCATCATCAATCTTTACAGGCGCATTAGATTGGTCTTCAAAAAGTAGCACACTGTCAATCACTTCGACAGTGATAACAACTCTTCTGCCCTTAACTGTGGTAGAAATACACGGTTCCCTATCTTGTTCTATCTCATTAGCTGATGTCTCCCAAAACTGATCAATTACGTCCATGTAAATAGTGGGATTAGCTGATATATCATAATGTATCCAATAAGTCTTTAGACCATCTATCAGAGATCTGAATAATGCCTTGTCATCAGGAACATCTCCGAGATATGCAACCGCATTATGGTTTTTGTTGAAAACCATTAGTCGTGCCATCTGAAACAGAAAACAAATTTGATAACTACACAAAGAAAAATTTTAGATTTTGAAAATTTCACACTTAGAAAAATTTGGAAAAATTTAACTTCTCCCGTGAAAACATCAGTTACTCGCACGAAATCTTTCAAATTCAAATTTAACTTTTCACGCGATAAGATGTGTTTTCGCATGAAACAAACTTTGACCAAAAGTCAACTTTTCGCGCGACAAGTTAACTTTTCACACGAACAATTCTGTGTGAATTTGAAAGTTTTTGCGTCTGTTCATATTCACTTTACTTTTCGCATGCGAAAAGTCTGTGCAATTTCAAATTTTCAACTGGCCAATTTTCAGAGTGTTTTAATGGATAATACGTGATCATTTAGTATCATCTAAGTCATTATTAAGGTTTATTATGCTTAATTTGTTCAATTTAAATGGTATATGATCTTTAATATTCGGCCAATCATCAAACACACTTAAATCTAATCAAAGAACATCAATATACCTTAAAAATCACTAAAGCATTCAAATAATTGAATCAAACAAGTTTCAAACACTTAGAATTTTGGAGAAATTTTTTCTGGAAGTTTTCATGGGAATAGTGATGTTTTCGCACAACTGTTGCTTTTATAGCCTTTTGACCGCGATAGAAGTCATACTTTTCGTACAATCTGACTTTTGGCATCCATTTAACTTTTCGCTTTTCTTGAACTTTTCACATGTGAAAAATTCATTTTTCTTTAAATCTTGAAAAATTTTCAACCTTCTAACTTTTCAGATTCAATTATCTTGTTAAGCCATTTGATTTGTTATGAAAATGATAATGTTTAACTAAGTGTTTACACTTTATTCAAACACCCGTAATTTTTGTAAAAATTTATAAAATTGAAACAAGTAAACAAAAGACATATTTAAAAAAAACAATTTGACACATTATTATACTATTTACTTAATTACTATTTATTTATTTTATTTTATTATAAATTTTCAAGTACAGGATCATATTTCTAAGAAATCGATCATTAACATCATCCAGCATTATTATAAATTAGACTGGTTATGTTGATTGCCAATATATTGTGTCCATATTAAACTCCGACGTCAAGTTTTACTTATACACATAAGCTGTGATAGTTATCATGTTTTGATTAAATTATATGAAATTTGTGCATCCCATAATCAAAAATCCTGTAGAACCTTATCCAGCTTCAGGCACTTTCGAGATTTCAAGTCATCCCAATTTGACTTAAACCTTCACATTTGACCAGCTTTCTCAATATCAATTATTTTCTTAGATAATATCTATTTGGAGCATAACTAGCACGAGAAACGTTTCTGAACACAGAATATTAACAAGTTTTAGGACTTATTAACAGCCAGTCAGACTTATGTTTTACCCTCGCAAGACATTTAGGACTTACATGCCAAGGCGGACATACATGCCTCATCTTTAGATTTTGCCTCCCGTGTCAGAACATATTCTCAAAAAAAATATATTTATCATATAGTATGTATGTTTATGACATATCTTTTATTACTATGCTCATTGACATCTTTTGTTCCTATATGGCCTTTTGGCTTCTTTTTGCTCCTTTTGTTTGTTTTTCTCTTTTGTATTTTTTGTTTTCATTTACACATATTTTTATATTTTGATTTTTACATATATATACATTATCTGAAAGAAACTGGATCAAAAAATAACTGACTTGAGTATGACTAGACTGTAACTCTCAGTCGGTTTTAACATGGAATCAGTGTTACCATAAAGCCTTGATGAGTTACCCACTTCAGTCATAGAAAGTTACTTTCAGTGCATCACAGAACATAGTGTTTTTCATTTTTGAACGTCAAGCCTATTAACA
This sequence comes from Flaveria sonorensis, assembly GCA_025506505.1. NCBI lineage: Eukaryota > Viridiplantae > Streptophyta > Magnoliopsida > Asterales > Asteraceae > Flaveria > Flaveria sonorensis. The sequence goes on from CM046429.1 coordinate 10,205,145, forward strand.
TATCAAAACATAATCCAAGTCAGTTTCTTTTAAGCCTTAGCATGTAATAAATCAAAATCAAGAAATATACTATCATTTCCTGTATAATCTTGAAAATTTAAGTTTCTTAAAAAAAAATTAAAAAAAATCTTTTTGTACTTTTCTTTAGACTATTTACTCCCCCTAAGAACAAAATCTTTTTTGAAATATTTTCAAATTTTCTCCCCCTAAATTTATGATAATCTAGACAAAAAATAACAATTTTAACCAAAAACAAAAAAAAAATATTTTGTAAAGGGTGTAAGAATAAGTATTAACCAAAGTTAATCATTCCTAAAGATTGGACTAAAAAGTCAAACCAGGAATGATCAAACACCTTAGTAAACAAATAAGCAATGTTATCATCTGTGGAAATTGATTCCACATGGATAAGTTTGTGTTCAAAACAGTCACGGATAAAATGCATGCGAATGTCGATGTGTTTTGTCTTTGAATGTTGAATCGGATTCTTCACTTTGTTTAATACTGCAGTATTATCACAAAAAAATTTAGTGTCATAAAGTTTAAGCCCATAATCAAAAAGTTGTTATTGAATCCAAACAATCTGTGAACAACAACTTGATGCAACCACATATTCAACTTCTGCAGTTGAAGTGGATACTATCTGCTGGTTCTTGCGTTGCCATGAAATCAACCTGTTTCCAAGAAATTGACATCCACCAGTGGTTGATTTCCTGTCCAAGTTACATCCTGTATAATCACTGTCAGTATAAGCATATAAATTGAAATCAGAATTTTTAGGATACCAAAGGCCGAGTGTTGGTTGACCCTTGAGATATTTAAAAATCCGCTTGACAACTTTCATATGAGATTCCTTCGGATTACTTTGATAACGTGCACACTGACGTCATAGGAAACATGATGTCTGGTCTGCTGGCAGTGAGATACATCAGAGATCCAATCATTGATCTATACAAATATTGATCAACGTCTTCACCTGTGAGATCTGGAGTTTAAGTAGGACGAGAAGACATAGGAGTTGGAGCAGCCTTGGAGTCCTGAAACCTGTATTTGTCGAGAATACTGTGAATATATTTTTCTTGATGTATCAGTATTCCCTTATCATTCTGTTTAAATTGGATACCCAAGAAAAACGACATTTCTTCAAGAGAACTCATCTCAAATTTCTTTTTCATCACTCCCTTAAATTCCTTGCACAAATTATCATTGGTAGATCCAAAGATAATATCATCGACATAAACTTGAACGAAAATAAGATCATCACCAGTCTTCCGTAAGAATAAAGTTTGATCAATTGCACCTCGTGTATAACCATTTGCAAGCAAATGTTCAGTAAGGGTGGCATACCAAGCTCGAGGTGCTTGATGTAAGCCATACAGTGCTTTGTCTAACTTATAAACATATTCCGGATGATCGGGATCTTCAAAACTAGGTGGTTGACAAACATAAGTTTCTTCTTTCATCTCGCCATACAAAAAAGCAGTTTTAACATCCATTTGATATACCTTGATGTTTTTGTATGAAGCACAGGCCAGAAAAATGCGTATAGCTTCTAGTCTAGTAACAGGAGCGTATACTTCTTCATAATCAAGCCCTTAAATTTGATAGAATCCTTGAACAACAAGTCTGGCCTTGTTGCGAATAATCACATCTTTTTCATCCGTTTTGTTACAACTTGTGAGATAAAGCATGAATACAAACATGTATTTATTGTGCCTGATTGGCTTCGAGTCTGGATACCTTGTGATAACAGACAAATGATTGCCTCAGTTGGATGGTCTTTATGAATTCTCAGTTGTGGAATGACATCTTCAGAAATAAATTTGTCAAAGTTAGACATGTGACCAAGTGTTTCTTCAGCAGTGTTCCCTCCTTCAGGTTGATAAACAATATCTTCCTTTTGAAGATTATCATGGTCAACAGATAAATTTTCAAATGTTACCTGAATTGTATTAATTGGATCAACTTGTGTAGAAGAAGAACTCTAATCAGAATCCTGTGGAGCTTGTTCAACAACTAGATCAGAATGTGATAAATCAGATTCGGGAACAGAATGTCAAGCAGCTGCAATATTTGAAGAAGATGTATATCTGAAGATATTCCTGTTATTAGAGAAGTGATAGATCCAACGTCATTAGCAAAAGTATCTTGAATTGAGGATGTCAAAGACGAATTTGCTGTAGAAACAATAGATGATCGATTAAATGTTTCAAATAATAAAGCATAATCATATACCCATGAAGGTGCTGAGCGTGCATCTGTTTTGTTAGATTCGTACCAATCAATATCAAAAGACTCAATTATTTGTTTATATTTATTATTATAAACCCAATATGCGACTTCGTTGGCTGAATATCCAACAAAATAACATTCATCAGCTTTTTCATCAAATTTGGATTTAGAGTTAAATGTGTTTAACAAAGTACAACAACATCTAAAAGTTTTGAAATATTTGACTTTGGGTTTATGTTTGAAAATTATTTCATAAGGAGTCATATTTTGTTGTTTGCTAATTTAACACATGATTCTGAACATAACACGTAGTGTTAACAGCTTCAGCCCAAAAGAATGATGGTAATATGGCTGCTGATAACATAGTTCCTGGCTGCTTCAATTAATGTTCTGTTTCGTCTTTCAGCAACTCCATTTTGTTATGGAGATCCTGTAGAACTAAATTGTCTTGTTATCCCCTTCGAATCATAGAACTCATTTAATATGCGATTACAAAATTCTGTTCCATTATCACTTCGAATGCTTTTGATTGTTTTGTCCGTCTAATTCTCCACGAGTGTCATGAATTTTATCATCAAATGAGGTGTCTCATTTTTTGTTGCTAAGAAGAAAACCCATGTAAATCTAGAAAAATCATCAGTAATGACTAAACAATATGTACGACATCCTAAACTCAACACACTAATAGGATCAAATAAATCCATGTGCAACAGTTGAAGAATAGAGTTAATTTTAGTATGAACAATTGGTTTATGAGGAAGTTTGTGTTGTTTGCCTTTTGAACATGATAGACAATATTCAGTTAGTTGAAATTCTTTCAAAGGTAGGTCTACAACATGATATCCTCTAACCAACTTGTTCATATTTTTAACATTTACATGTCCAAGATGATGATACCATAACAACGTATCACTTTTCGAGGCTTTAGATAACAAATATGACGCAGTTACTGTCACCTCCTGGCGGAAGTGTTAAATGCTTTGTGTGACTTTTGGTTCAAAACACATTGATTACAAATAATATTTTCAAAACAACTAAATAAGTTAAGCTTTCATTAGATATATATAATTGTGGGGTTTACAACATACATACAAAATTTGTCTCACATGAGACTCTTACATAAGATATAATAAACCTATATCAAAAGATTAATCATAATCACTTCATATAATCTCCCAGCTAGTAATAGACGTGAACGTCCATGCAAATGCTGAGATCCACCAAATCCAGAGTTATCCATACACATAGCTTCCTTATAATTTCAAACCACTCATTGTGCAGGTTGAATGTATACACGAGATTATAAAACATTCTGAGGACTTGAAAAAGCATACTTAAAACAGTCAACATAAAGATGGTGAGAACATAGGTTTAATCACTTAACAAAATTTTCTAACTCATGCAACATAAACAAGACCACAACCAAACCTACTTATATGCCAAGTGATTCATAATTGTCATACATATAAATCATAGAATCAAATAATATAACATCACGACTCTTATTCGACCGTCTTAACTTGGTCCAGTCGATGCAGGAAATATGTTCCTAAGTAGCGCTACCTATATTATCTGACGGTTCCTTATGCAAATTAATGATTGTGACTTATGACAACCAATGAAAGTAACTTATCAAAATTCTTATTCATGTTAGCATCAATAGTAAAATACACAATATGTTTTTCCCCAAAACTTATAAATAAAAAAAGACTATGTTACTCACCTTAGTTTCAGCAACTGATCAAATATTCCTTATAAAACAATTATTCGTTAGAATAATTTCTTATACTAATAATTACTATTATGCTTATGTACCCTAAATTTTAATTTTGAAACACTAGTTAAAGGTTTTCAAAATTTATAAAATTTTACAACCAACAGTATCATCATATCAAGTTTATCATAAAAAAATTTCAGTTCATATATCCTTACCGGTAGTTTTTCGACAATATTTCGAATTAATGGTAGTAATAGCTATTAATCTCTAAATATTCTAAAAATCATACAGACTGTTCTACATAGTATCTAATATTTTATGTAAAACTTTTATGATTTTATCTACTGTTTTGCTATTAGTTTCGGTTTTCTCCTCATTAATTATTCTATAATATAAAACTTTATCATACAGATGAATTAATTCCTGAATTTTATTCTGTAACTTAACTATATTACTGAGATCATTATATAAATTTTTCAGATTTTTATTAAGTCCCGATCTTAAATTTTATATTTTCTCTTTAGTATATATCTTATACAAATTTTTTCATAATTTCCAGTTATTTATATATTCTTAACTATTATCTAAAAATTTTATTCCCACAATCACAGTCAATTAAATATTCAATCCAGTCTAACCTAGTTAATCATGTAATAACAATCAGTTTAACAACTTTAAACCCTTCGTATTTACTTAAATCTTTTGTTTTTATTAATACATTTGAAACTTTCTGTCTTGTAAACTTAGTTACAAATTTTAGTTAGAAATCAAAGTTTTTAAGAGATTTGTAATTAGTTTTTGATGATATATAACATAAGGGTTCAACTATATATATTTGAACGCTTACATAACTTTACAAGCTTTTTAGTCACAAATCTAACCTTGATTGTAGATAAAAGAAAGGTGTAGAAGACGGTTGATGAAGACTTCAACTTCCTTCAGTTCCAAATTTGTAGGAAGATGTCCTTGAACTTGGATAATACTTTAAAGGATTTTGATGATGATTTGATAATGATTTCGATGGTATAACAATTGAGAGAAAAGAGAGAGCGTTGGAGGTGAGAAGGTGATGGTGGTGTTGAAAAGGTTGGTTCAGCCGAAGGTTCAAGAAGAGAATAAAGAGTGATGTTAGTAGCTTGTAATGATTACCTAATCTTAGCCTCGGTGAGGTGTTATGTAGGCTTAATGTGTGTCAAGTTATGGGGTGTGTGTGTCAAACTACCGAGAGTGTTGAGTGGCAATGGAGATAGGTGTCATCTCCCCATGCTAACGTGTTTATGTGTATGCAAAATTTTAATTAGTTAGTGATTAGTTCTAGTAATCCATTGATTTGGATTAATTTGTGTAAATATCTTAATAATCAAATGATTAATATTAGCTTAAGTTTTTAAGTTTATTGTCATACATCCGCTGTGGACTTGTCCATCAGCTGTGGGCACACTTTGTGAGATTACTTCATCCGCTGTAGACCTTTGGCTGTCCCCTGTGGACCTTTGGTTGTCCGCTATGGGCACACGGTGAGATTACACATCCGCTGTGGACCTTTATACATCCGTTGTGGACTCTTATACGTCCGCTATGACCTTTACCCGTCCGATGTGACTCTTACAAGTCCGCTATGACTCTTATTTATCCGCTGTGGTTGTTTACATGTCCGCTGTGGACTCTTACACGTCCGCTGTAGTCGCTTACACGTCCGCTGTGGACTCTTATACGTCCGTTGTGGTCGCTTGCACATCCACTGTGGACTCTTATACGTCCGCTATGGACTCTTATTAAAATTAGTTTAAGTTTTGATCATGTTTTATTACTTAATAGTATATATGCTTGTGTATCAAATATCTTATGGTGCACTTACATGATTTGGTAACTCATATACATGTTCTTAATAACATTCATATCCCCAAATATACACATATATACTCACGTAAATAATTATGCATGCATGCACGTTAAAGAATTCACATACTTATACATGCTAAAACATATAGATAGGACTCTTATCAAATAAGTCATCTTAGCAATTTTTTAATTTAATACGTGTATGTAAAATACTAACTTATAATAATTCCTAGAATTTTAATTTGTCTAACATTAGTTTTAGAGTCGTCACAATTACAAATGAATATGGGCCATTCATGTCAAGTAAGTATATGTCTTTGTCTCTCGGTGTTCTTAATAAAACCCATTCATCAGATTACATATCCAGGTTTTAGAATAAGACATTCCTTATCGGTGAAGGGTGTTGAATACTTTTTATCACAAATTTGAGAGACACTAAGCAAATTATGTTTTAGCTCCTCTACAAACTTAACATCTTAAAAACTTAACACACCATTTGACACTGTACCTTTCTTTGTAATTTTACCACCTTTGTCTCCTACAAAGATAACATATCCTCTGTTGTAAGGTTGTATGTTGTTTAACAGAGATATAAATACCAGTCATGTGCCGTGAACAACCACTGTCAACATGCTAAACACTATTGATGACCTGTCTTGGTTGCTCCTGCACATTTGAACAAATTTATTCAAATTTAGGAACCCAAACCATGGTTGACTTGAGTACTTTGTTTTCAGTCAAATATGATACAAATTGTAATATCATATCTCGCTTGTCATCAAAAGAATATTGTTCAACAATATCAGGCTTAGATGATTAATCTTTAACTTTCCACTTTTGAATTGGTTTAATCAGACGTGTCATCATTTTCTTTAAAGTAGAAGTGCTATCATCAACTTGTATAGATTTCACGTTTGTCTTTTCTTTATTCAAATCATTGTTGTTATTAACAAAAGATTTTGACTGATTTGAATTCCTTTTAAATTTGGTATTTAGAAAGAAATGTTTTCTATTCTATGAATTTAAATTGTGAAATCTTTGTTTGCTTGACAATTGATGTTAATGATGACAATTTCTAGCCTTATATGCCACACACATAACAACACATTTTATGATATGTATTTGACGCTTGAGTATTTTGCATAAACTGTTTATGATAACTTCCATAGTTATCATAGAATCTGACCTTAATATGTCCTTGGCCATGTGATTCTTTAACAGTCTCTCTTTTCTTTCTCTCGTAATGGTTCATTTGAGATGATTCTGGAAGAATTGAGGTAATTTTTTTATCCTTTTCTTAACATTTGAAACCAATATGATATGAACTGTAGCTTTAGCTTTTTGAGTTGTAGTTACTGGAATTGGACCAGTGTCTTTGATACTTGTTCTACAAACATTTTGTTTCACAGAGTTAGTAATAATAAAAGATTTATTTTTAAAGAAACTGGCATTGGTTTCTTTAAAAATATGATCTTCCTTATCAATGTTGTCTTTTGAAACAAATCTGTTCTTGAAATCAGTTTTCAAGTCAGATATGGATGTTGTGACTCGATTTCTTTCTTTGGTCTTAAAATCTATTTTTGATGTTAGTTTCTTTTCTTTGTGCGAAATTTATGAACAAACATTTGTATTGCTGAAAACTTCTGAACTTTCATTGATAACTGATGATGAATTACATGAAGATTTTTCATTACAAATTTTATTTTCTTGAAAATCTAATTCATCATCACTTTCCCAATCTTCAACCAACCCGTCCTTCTTCACACTTTCTGCAAAAAAAATTATCATAATTAATTTTAATTTTAGTTTTTATGTCAGGGTCAACAGTTAGTGGAACATTGACCGGAGGTGTGAAGTCAGACTTTGGTTGAAAACCTAATCCATAGGTCTCTTCATGCGGAGTTATATTTGATGAAGGCAAACATGTATAATCATGATTAATAGGTGGTGTAATGTTAGCATAACCAAATCCACTTTTACCACCATTAATTTTCTGTGTCATCTAAGACTTCAATATACCTTCAACCATGTTTGATGATAGCTCAAATTTTTCAACAACCAATTCAGCAGATAAGAGTTCACTATTAAGTTTTTTAATTTCTAAAGATAGTTCATTGTTACGTGTTTTCAAATCTTTTATATTATATTCTTTATCATAAAGATTGAGTTTTGATTGATAAATTGATTTATTTAAACCATCTATCTTTTCTTTAAAAATTTTCTCATCAGTTTTATATTTACAAGCTTGATATTGAAGTTTTTCAACTTCTAATATCAAGCGTTCGTTGTGAACTCTATACATGTTAACCTTTTCTATGCAATTTTCTAAAAAAAGATTAGTATGTACCTCTTCATTTTCTTCTTGCTTCTTTGTATCTTCAGGTATAACTTTTACTATGAAAGCCTTAAGCACAACCTATTATTCTGCTTTGATTGTCGGAGTGATCTCAACAGCATTTTCCTTTTCTTTACAAGCAGATGCTGGAGTAAACTCAACAGCATTATCAGATTCTTCAGTCTTGACTGAAGTAATCTTAATAGTCTTTGCTTTTTCTTCATTCTCCTTCTCTTTGACAATGGTTGAATAAGCTGGAGTAATCTCAACAGCTATTTCATTGATTTCACTTTCAGCATACACTTTCTCACTTTCAACCCTTTTCTCTTCAACTTTCACAGTTTCAAATTCCTATTCTCCTTTAAACACACCATCTAAAAAATCATCAGAACAAACTCAGCTATAACATTTTCTTCAACTTTATCTTCAACATTCTAAATCTCAGCTAACAAAGCAGTAGAAAGCTTTATGTCTAGTATCTCCATTTGATCTGACCAGTCATATTCTCCTTCAGTTTGAGATACTAGTGCTTTGTTGTTAGATGAACTAGCCTTATCTCCTTTGGTCTCTACCTCCACGTTTTCTATTTTCTTCCCATTATCAGCTTGAATAGACCTTCCTTCAGTACATTTTCTTGCAAAGTGACCAGGTTTGTCACAGTTATAACATCTTAAGCTTGATTTGTCAAACCTAATTTTGCCAAATTGTTAAGACCAAAAACTTTTCTCCCAGTTCTTCTTGCAAAGTTCTTAGCACGATACACCACCATAGCCATCCGATACTTAATATCATTTTCTTCAACATCATCAGGATTAACTTGTTGTAAGTCATCGACCAAGATGTTTGGTGCATTAAGTCTTCCGGCAGAGAAAGCTTTATAACTATTCATGAATGAGGTAAATAGAGCAAGATGTTCTTCTGCAATCTGAATGGTCTATTTTTTGGGTTGGGAGTTTACAACAAAGGCTTGTTGTGTTGGTTGAGAGGATTGACTTTGAGAATAGATTAGAGATTGTGGTAGAGCCTTCCTGTAATCTTTGAATTTCTGAGCTATCCTAGTGGTAAATGCCATTGTGATAGCGGCATACACTTTGTCATCAAGCTCCATCTTCTTCATATCCTCCTCATCCTAGAGGTGTTCAGGCTTTGGCACTAAGTCTCCTTTGTCATTTTTATAAATTGGGATATATGGACCCTGTTTGATAGATCTCATCATCTTGGGTTCAGTGTAATGACATGATATTCAAAGCGATAGACCCAATCCGGATAGTCTTCTGTGCTGAGAAGTCGAGGAGGCTTTGTGCTAGTTCCGATCTCATTGTCGAGATTAAGAGTAGCAGTTATGTGCTTCAGATTTGCCATTTTTCTCACTTAGAAATCAAAAATTTCTCAGAAATTCTTCAAACTTGTAGTTTTCACGCGAATGACCAAGTTCTCGTGTGAAATCACACAAACTTTTTGCGCGGTAACTTTTGAAACTAACTTTTGCGAAATGTTCAAGTTTTCGCGTGAAAGGAATCTTTCTGTAACAGAATTCTAACAAACTTTTGCGAAAACTCTTCTTCTCGCGCGAACAGCAACTTTTCGTATACGAGAATCAACTTTTCGCTTGATCTAATTCAGTCAATTTCGACAGTCTCCAGCATCAAACTTTCACCAAATTGTTTAAAATTTGATTAATTAAGTGTCCAGTTAGTGATTTATGTTCAATTAAGATCCGAATTGTTCTTAATTTATTAAATCAAGCTCGATTAAGCTCAAAAACATCATCAATTTTTTGAATAACAAACTAATCAGTTTCACCATCTTCAAATCTGATCAAATTCAGGAGTAATCAAGTAGATCTTCAAATACCAAGCAATTCAAGGTTCAAGAACACTTCAAATCACTAACTTCAATCTTCAAATCAATCGATCTAGAGCAACAAGGCTCTGATACCAATTGTAAGGGTCATCACAATACAAACATCGATCTCGTAACGAAAATGCGGAATGTTGACATTACGGATAAGATTGAATAACAATTGAAGAACACTAACACATGATGTAAATAACTTCGATTGTATTGCTCTCTGATTTTGAAATGATTACAATAAGAGTGAAAATCAGAAAATATGACAAAAGGTTACTAATTACATTACAAAACTTCTATATATACTAATCTAGAAGTTCTCGCGCGAATCACTAGTTCTCGCGCGACTTGATGTTTTCGCGTGAGAAGCAAGTTATCGCGCGACAACTTGGACTTGTCGCTTGACTTGATCTTCTTCATCTTGATTGATTTTTCGAGCCTCTAGGTTCAACCCCTACAGTAATAGAATCAAACAACATCATGAAATTATGAAAAATCAACAATACCTAATCTTCACTTCAATTTGTTGGTGAATTAAACTAAGGCACACTACTAGAACTAGGGTTTCATTGACAAGCACTCCCGTAAAAACTCCATCAGTGATATCGATTACAGGCGGAAACTCTTCGGTGATACTCTGCCGGCTAAATGGTTGTGGGTAATACGTTTTATGATAAAACAACAACGTGAATTACCATACTAAGGTGCAAAATACCATAAGATTGCAGATATGCAAAAACTCTTCAGTGATGCTCGACCGGCTAAATAGTTGTGGGTAATACGTTTTCTAATAAAACAACAATGTGAATTACCATACTAACGTGCAAAATACCATAAGATTGCAGACATACCCTATAAGGTCACAATTTCGTCAATGACTTTATACTGACAAGCTTTACATGAAATTCGAAAAAGTTATTACCATAATACCTCACTTTAGAGTAACAAACTATTATACCGACAAACACCGAAGGTTACCTAAAACTTGATACATGCTTAGTATAACAAGATAATGGATTAAAAAATCATTCTTTTAACGAAGGAAATATGTTATGTTAAATTTAAAATTCAAAGATTATTAAAGTGATTTATAAACTAAGGTTCCTTGTCATTCTTCACAACATAATCATAACTTGTTAGAAAAATATTTTATATTATCTGAATATATTTATATAAGCTACCGTGGGAGTTCTTACAAAATATTTTGCACTTTTGTTTGCTAGGAAATTATGCTATTTAATTTGGCTATAGATTTTTCTGCAGATATATAGTTTTGGTCTTGCTTTTGACAAGTTGCTACGAAGTTTCATTATCACATACATCTACAATCTATATATTTTGCTACTGAGTTTTTGGTGATAGTTTTTTTGACGCAAATTCATAGCTGTATAATATAAACTAAAAAAGGGCTTTTTGATACTTTGTTTTTGCAAGTGTATCTAAAAATCAATTAAAAGTAAAGGTCTTTAATTTTATTTTAATAAATCAACTTCATATATAAGCGTTATTGCACAATTGTGGAACAAAAGTTTGCCTTTGCTCTGGTCGTTTGTGCCCTTCATGGTATAATTTTTTGCCCAAGGTTCAAGTCTTGGTGGGCTTTTGTTTTTAAATTTCTTCACTCATCTACGTTTCTTTTCTTTTTTCTTTTTTCTTTCTTTTTCTTTGACTTCTATTATATGTTTTCTACTAAATTAGGTTTTTTAAATTATCAGGCTATAGCATAACAGACATAATATTGTTTTCTATCTTTGTTTTAATCTTCATAACTAATTCAACACAATTTTATACATTTTTTTAATCGTACAACTCTTATGTTTCAACCTTAAGAACCAATTCACTACAACTTTGTATGTTTTCTTTATTACTTGATTACATTAACAAAGTTTTTAAATGTGTCGCATATTGTTTCGACACGAGCTGGATCAAATATAAAACGTTTTCGTGCTAATTCTTATGTATCCTTTGAGATGGTCAATGTTTCGACATAGATTTTATTTGAAATCAAGCAAGGTCAAATATAATGTGTTTTCGTTCGATGATATAAATACAAGTAACTCTACGTTTTAACGTAAATTTAGTTCTACAACGAGTCGGAACAAATGTAGTCTATACTTTATCAAGTAGTGTATAGCGCCGCTGCAACGCGCGGGGATATTTTCTAGTTTGTATGAAAACACAAATCAAAACGAAAGTTTCCACAAATTTATAAGAATTATTCAAATTCTCCACCACCTGTAGGCATTGTTGTGGAAATTTCAAAATAAAAATAAAATCCACACTGGATCTAATTACACAAAAGGTGACTTCGTGTAACGAAATAATAAAGTCGTGAGATGCCCATAAAATGCTGGCGGCGCATGATTACAATAGCAAAAAAGAAAGCATATAACAAATAAGGGTTTTATTTTACCTAAATCGCGAGGAGAACACGATATATATGATGAAAGATTAGGGTTTAATCACCAGCCAAACTAACAAATAGGTAGCCTTACCTAGAGCTACAAGCTTTTCCCAAACTCTAAATCCGGAAAGAACACCGATCAACTAGGATTTTATGGAAACTTAACCATTCCGTCATAGGATGAACAGTTACCAACAACCCCTTATCCAGACCAAATACATACGAAGAGATTAAAAAGAGTGCAATCAATGAGATACTAACTCACAAACAAGGAAATTCATCCTGAATCTAAATAGCTTTGTCTAAAACACCTAGGAATCAACAATCAAGAGCATATGGCTTGTTACCATGCAAACTTTACTACTCAAACACGATTTAAACATCAAAACCCTTTGAATCACAAAACAACATACGAAGAACACATAAGAACATATAGACCATCTAACAAGAAAACATAGACAATCTAACACTTATTCTAGCGACAATGTGTTACTAGTCATCGTAAATTGTTTCAGAAGATCTAACATGAAGATGATGACACAAGGACTGAAAGAGATATAAAATCCCTAGTTTCTTATGTTAAAAAGATTAGAAAGCAATGAATCCATTATATCTAATAAAAAAATATTTATTTTGCCACTTGTTATTCTTTAAACCCACATTTTTGTCACTTTTCATTCTTATAGACATTCTGAAATTATTTTCCCTCTAACAGGGTATTATAGTAATTTAAACACTTAAACTGATTTACATATCTTACTAAAAATTAATTTTATTAATTACTACATTTTTCTATTTTATTTATATTTTCTAAAATCAAACTATCATTTTAAAAATAGATTTTATTAAGCAAATTAAAAATCACATCTTTTTATTAAAATATAAATAATAAAAAATTATATAATATAAAATTTTCTAAAACACTAAACATTTTTGAAACAAAATATATTTTAAATCGATCCTTTATTAAAAAAATTATAAAAAGGTGAAATTTTCTAATAGTAGTCTTATTAAAACAACCAGAATAATTACAAACCAAAGTTTTTAATAAATAAGATTTTTATATAAAATAATATGTTTATAAAAAATCTTAATATGAATGTTTGAAATTAAAAATATTTAGATAAGAGAGTTAAAAAAATAGTATAATTGTTTTAGTTTTTGAACTATTATGTATATATAATTATAATCATATCTTATATTAAAATATCATGCTGTAACTTTTTGTTTTTACTATTAACTATAATCTGTTTATTAAATGGGTTTATAGACTATCTGTCTGTCTGTCTATCTATCTATCTATCTATCTATAATTAAGAAAAATTAAGATAGACAGTGACAGAAATGTAAATCTCATCATACTAATTTTTTTATTTCTCTTTATTATTAATAATAATATTGAATACTAATAATATTACTGTAAGAATCAGCACAATACTATTAGATCGATCTCGTAATGAATACGCGGAATATAAATATTAAGGTAATAAGATTGAAATTATAGAAATGAAAAACACTCGAGTAAATAAACTTCCAAATCTATTGATCTCTTATTCGATTACAATTCAGTAGTACAAATCAGGAAAACGAAAATGTATCTATCAAAGTGCTACCTATTACAAAGCAAAACTTCAATATATAACAAAAAGAAGTTCTCACGCGGAAACATCAGTTCTCGGGCGACTAGTAGTTGTCGCGCGAGAAGCAGTTTTCGCGCGATAACTTTAGGTTCTCGCGTGACTTGATCTTGATCTCCGAGCCTCATAGGTTCAACCTCTACAATCTCCCCATAGGCTCGGTAAATCAATGTCGTTTAGAAGTCCACGTCTGCAACCTTATAAGCGCCCCCGTAAGCGTACATCTTGTTATCCAGGGCCTTCGTCATCATCCAGCCAAACTGTGCTGCTATGAAGTGTACAGATTCATCAGCTGTAATAGGACATGCCTGCGGCTTCATCAAATCTTCTTTTCCAAATAATAGCAGATCCACAGGGTCGATGATACGGAACTCTTTATCTTCACATTCAATCATCGCATGACCAGTATCCTTTTCACAACTCCACCTCTTAAGCTTAGACAAGCTATTAGCTGGAACTGGAGCACGAATAGGAATCTTCCTAGCATACTTAGGATGTTTATACATCCTAATCTTCATCGGTTTGCCTGTATTAGGATCGATACTAGACTCATCTTCAATTACTTTAGATTTTCAAGTCTTAAAGTCTTTGAGGTTAGATTTGCTTTGTCTCCATATCATATTCCTTATCCAATTAGCTTTGCTGTAGTTACTCGGGTTAAAGAACAGGACACGACCCATAGCATATAAATCTAATGCTCTAAGCGTATGAAAGTCGTGCTTGTCTCGGAAGTACTCTATAGCTCCTCCCTTTCGCTTTACAACATACATCTTCTTTTCCTGATCGTACGCCCAACTAATAACTAGTTCTGAGTTTTACCTTGTGAAAGGTTTGGAATGCCTCAACGTGTGTGTATATAAGTCGGCGAAGGAGGAGGATTAACTGTAATATTCCCGACCTGACGAACAGCGCTTCGACCCGTAACATCTACTGTCTCGTCAGTCGTCTGAGTGTTGCTCATCTCCCCTACAATCTCTCCTTCTTCAATCAATGTATCAAAAAACAAATCTTTTAGACTGTTTTCGAATATTTTGGTGTACTCTATTCCGTCTTCTAAATCATCAAACACCCCCAACTCTTCTTCAGTTTCCTTAGCAATCATACTCTGCTGAAATGTATAGAATTCTCTCTCATATGCCGCCTCAGTTTCCGGGTCCAAAGGTGTGTAATCAACTGAATCATCGGGACTTGGTTAGGAGACATTTTCAGCACCCGATGAACCAGCATACCAGTAGTCGCTGAACCCACATCACCACCCTGATTGTCATTACCTCTATTATCATCATTACCATCTCCCTCATCACCATCATCACCATCATCACCATCATCATCATCATCATCACCATCATCATCATCCTTATCATCACCATCATCATCACTATGTTAAGATGAATCATAATCTATCAGATCTAATCCCTCATCTTCCTCTTCTATTCGGTTTGGTATTTGCATCATACGTTCAGGCTTAACAAACGCCTCTCAAGTGAAAACTACAGGCCGGTCCACAGTAGTCATATGTACATCAGTAGACTATGACTCTTGACCAACTTCAGTAGTCTCTGTTGTCCTTTCCTGAACAACAGGATCAATAGGATGCTCTATAGAAATGATCGGGTCTATCACAGGTTCTGGATCAGCAGTTTGTTGTCTGCTACTTTCTCTAACTTCAGTGGTTCCTTGATTAGTAAACTGAGATGAACCACCTGAAGCGAAGTCCCAAAAATTCTGCTCCAGAATCTGAACATAGTTGAATAAGAAAGTTTGCTGATGTTCAAGATTCCTAATCCTCTTGTCTATTTCCAATAACTGCCTCTACAGCTCATCAATAACCTGTGTTTTCTCCAACACCTCCCCCTCTAAATTTCATACACGTTCTTCAAGAATAATATGCGTAGGTGTACTAGTAGACGTACTAGTACCTTGATGAAGCTCAGAAGGGGTATCTATGAAGTCATCCATACCTATGGTCACATCATCCATCTAGTCTCTAGGAGAAGTCCTCAAAATGTCATCAGTAGAAGCGGGCAACTCAGTTTGTACAGTTGGTGTTGCCTCAATCTTTGTGACAGGAGTCTCAGCAAGATTAACCTCCTCAATAATAGGCTTAGTGGTCACTAGGGTCCGACGTCTCCTCACCAAACCACGTCCTCTACCTCTACCACGAGGACTCTCAACAGTTCTCCTTGCCATCCTTTTCCTTCTCCCCCTGGACACAGGTTATTCCTCAGGAACAAAATCAGTGTCACGTTCCTCAGCAGTGCGTTCGGATGGAGTTTCTCGCACTTTGGGATGTTCCTGTAGAACATATGGTACATTCCCAATCTGGTCGCTATCCGTCTCGCTTCCACTCGCGATAAACCAAGTGTTTACCTCGTCCAAATCAGATCTAGTAACACCCTGAGAACTTTCAGGTGCAACTGGTGTAGTACTCGTGGACGGAATAGAAGTATAAGCCTCAGAAGCTCGAGCAGTGGATGTAGATGCACCAGATGTGACATCTCTATGAATCTGTGGAGTAACTGTCTCTTGAGGTCGATCATCAGCTTGAAAATCATCAGAGAAACGCCCAAGCTTAGCAAAATGAGAACCATCCTAAGTGTTCCCACGAGCTCCCATAAAGTATGTAAAAATATCCTTCTTTATAGTCATGACAACATATGTCGAAGAATCAGATACAGCCAGATCAGGGTGTGCAGCATTAGCAATCATTTGCAAAAATCGGAGATACATGATGAACTTCTTTCCAACCGTCGCTATAACGTTCTTCTGCATCTCAGAAAAAATAGCCTTGGATATGCTATATGGGAGATCATCAACAAGTGATATTAGCAGGGATCCTAATACTACGCTCAAACTGTCCATGCCTGCCTTAAGATTGCTAAGGCAGTGCATGACAACATGAAACAAGTACTTCCAAAAGGGTTGAAGGTACTTCTTCTCTAGTGATGGGTATCTATGACTATACCCCATGCATGTCAAACAGTCCTTGACAACATCATCATCAATCTTTACTGGCGCGTTGGGTACATCTTCAAGTAGTAGCACACTGTTGATTACCTCAACTGCAATCATAATCCTTTTCCCCTTCACAATGGCTGTAATACATGGTTCGCCATCCTCATCTATCTCATTGGCTGCCGTTAGCCTGAACTGATCAACGACATCAGTATAAATGGTAGGACAAGCAAAATATGGCATAGTGTATACGTGAAGACTTTAGCCCCTCTATTAATGATCGAAACAGAGCTTTATCTTCAATGACATCCCCGAGATAAGCTATGCCATTATGGTTCTTATTGAAAACCATAGGCCGGGCCATCTGAAACACTAAGCATTAACATCAATACACAAGATAAAAAAAAAATTTAGACTTAAAACATAAAAATTAACACTTTGAAAAAAATTTGGAATTTTGAACTTCTCGCGCAAAAACTCCAAGTTCTCGCACGAAAGCTTTAAAACCTTTCGTGTGACAAGTCAAGTTGTCGCTTGAACTTTGAATTTGATCGAGAGTCAACTTCTCGCGTAACAAGTTTAATCTCATGCGAATAGATTTGAAAGTTCTTGCTTCTGTTCATATGCACAGAAACTTTTCGCATGAGAAAAGTTTGTTACATTTCAAATTTTCAATCTGTCAATTTCAAGTGTTTTAACCATTAAAACATGTTCCCTAAGTGTCTTCTAGGTGATTATTAAGGTTTATTAAGGTTAATTTGTTCAATTTTACCATATCTTAAGTCCTAGAAGATTCAGTCTAGTTCAAACATACTCAAATCAACGTTATAACCATCATTATACCTTAAATTATGTAAGGAAATCAACCAGCAACCTTACGAACAATAGTTTCAATTTTAACAGAGTTTCTACACTTAGAAGTTTTAAAGTGAAATTTTCAAGTGCAGTTGTGCGAATACTTGACTTTTCGCACACTATGCTTTATATATAACTCTGACTTGTCGCGCGAGAAGTCAGAGTTCTCGCATGTTGAGCTTTTCGCTTGACTTTCAACTTTTAGCATGAAGTTGAACTTCTCTGTCACACCCTCAAAATCCGTGTGCGGGGTTTTACCGTGGGGCGCGTGACATACCAGGATCTCAGTCATTAGTTACTCAGAACGACTCTATATGTACAAACATTCAAAATCAAAGATTAACTTTAAATACTGCGGAAGCATTAAATAAACCAGAAAACCCAAAACAATGTAACATGATCTAAAATGCGCAAACAAACGCGCCCAAGTATTATGCAAAACCAAAGCATAATGTTTAAACAAACATAATCCCAACAAAAAAACATTGTTTCATAACATGCTGACAACACCATGATGTTGACCCATGTAATGTGCTCCTAGGCATTAGCAACCTTAACCTGAGAATAGCATACTAAAAGAGTCAACACAATAGTTGGTGAGTTCAAGAGTTTGCATTAAACATAAATCAATAACAGTTGCACAATATAAGAAGTGTATTGTAATAGATAGCTAGTCTATATACAAACAGTAATAATCATAGCGATTTCATGATTGAAGCTGACTGTGTTACGTTTGTTGCCTCCTGCCATGACATACTAAGTCATGACAATGTTCATTAGGACAAAATTGCAACCGTTTGACCTCGAGTCGCACAGGTGGGGCTCGTCAGACCCAGTAGTACTACCCAAGATTTCCCGCTAATCATCATTATTAACAATCCGAAAGTGTGAGGACATTCATGGTATACAACACTATATCATATTATACACAACTCATATAAAGTAGGCGTTTGTAAAACCAGTATGCTATCTCCCCCAAAAGAGAGTATGTAAAAGAGTGGGGCATGAACTCACGTGATACGCGTAAGAAATTACTTAAGGCTTAACTTGACAAGAAAGAGTGGATAGACAACCCTCAGAGGTCACCTAGAACACATGTGTACATAAGTACGTGTACACAGAATCATAATGAAACCCTAAGTGCTCTACAAACCAAAGAACTCAAGGTTTTAGAAGACAAGACACATTTGACCCAGTTGACTCGTTTGACCCGTTGGTGACATTATAGGTGAAATTCCATTCAAACTAGCATAACAGTACATCACACATGATTAACATACAAACTGATTACATATAACACTTCATTAATCA
This sequence comes from Flaveria sonorensis, assembly GCA_025506505.1. Taxonomy (NCBI): domain Eukaryota; kingdom Viridiplantae; phylum Streptophyta; class Magnoliopsida; order Asterales; family Asteraceae; genus Flaveria; species Flaveria sonorensis. The sequence continues at coordinate 10,224,284 of CM046429.1, forward strand.
CATGTACTAACTAGATCATCATACAGCCAAATATCATGCAAGTCATGCAAATCTCAAACAATTATCATGCTCAACATAGCTACAACACAACCAATGCATCATACATAGAATCAAATCATGCACAGCATGCCATGCGAAGCCACTCACGACTTCACACCCTAAACCCTGCCAATCCTACTAAGTAGGGGCCTCAGATTCGCACGCGTGTATGATGATCATCAACATACCATTTAACAGAAATCATATCATCCAAAATGTTCAATCATGATCAACCACAAACCAACAATAGTCCTAACATACCCATATGACCCATTACCATGAATTCCCACAAACATGCCAAATTAGATAACTAACCAACTAAACATTCATACAACCCAAACAATACATTCTACCACCTTAGAAATCATCCATGAACATGCTAACCTGATCCTGATGTCCCAAACATGCTCAAATCCTCATATCCAAGAATTTGTGCAAATAAAGTTTCCCTTTTGGGAAAGCACATCCTAGAATCTATCAAACACCCAAGACATTCATGAATTCATCAATAATATACCAATTCAAGCTCATGATAGCATCTAGACATGATCAACAACATCCAATTACCACAATTCATCAACCTTCATAGCCAAAAGTTACTATCTTTAGTAAGACATGAACTACAACATTCATTCTTGAATTTCTAGCATTCATATCATCAATCTAACACCCAATTATCATCATAAACACGTTAATAACATCAATTCATCATCAAATCACCATATTCATGCAAATAAAGTTACTATTATTAGTAACCTATGAACAACGCATCAAAATCGAAGCTTTCTTGCATAATCAACGTTAACTAACATATAAACAATCTAACTAACATCATATAACCATCAAACAATCAAGAATCAACATCCAATTCATCAATTTCAAACTAGGGTTTTGGCCAAAGTGAAAAACCATGAAAAACACATAAAAATCTAACCTTCAAACATGTAATGGACAAGAATTGAAGCTTCTAACGTGTTGTATGGCTTGGAATCAACCAAAATCAACCACCAATTGCTTGTTCTTGCTTGAAATTCGAAGTGTGTGTGTGTGTTTAGAGGGAGGTCGCGGCTGAATGGGGATGTGGGGGATTAGGGTTTGGGTTTTGTTTTTTTTTTTTGTTAAGTTTTAGTTTTAGGAAATTACACTTAACCCCCTCTGTTTATATTTATAAAAAACTAAGCTTTTAAACACTTTTAAAAAGGTTTTAACTTACTAATATAAACATTATTAATCAACAATAATAATCATATTCATTATTTTCACTAGTCACAAAAATACACGAATTAAATACACATGTTGGCACGTTACAAGATAAAATCTACAAATAATATTTAAATCGCGTAAGCACATAAGCACAACTTAATAATCACATCACCAACTAAATTATTATCAGTTTAACATTATTAATTATTATTAAGTCACCAACGTTCGACAACAACTAGTGTGTGCTCACGACACGTGTATGCAAGACTTAACGGAACAAACGAAGTTTGGTAACGGAAAATTACCGGATGTCACATTATCCCCATGTTGAAAGAATTTTCATCCCGAAAATTGCGTTACATGGTGTGTGTTCCATCACTGGTCTACTGCATTAGCATAAAGTAATCGAGTGAGTTTCGGGTGAGTTGTCACATCATCCCCATGTTGAAAGAAATTTCGTCCCGAAATTTAAATCAGTACCTTCGCCGGCTGACATCGTCTTTTTGAATAGCTAAGGATACTTAAGTTTCATTTGGTCCTCACGTTCCCACGCGAATTCTGATCCACGTTTCGAGTTCCATCGAACTTTGACAATGGGTATTTTGCTTTGCTTAAGTGTCTTCACCTCACAATCCATCACTTCGACTGGTTCCTCAATGAAGCGTAATTTTTCATCTACTTGAACTTCTTCCAGCGGTACGACCATCGTTTCATCCGTTAAGCACTTCTTCAGATTTGAAACATGGAATACGTCATGGATTCCACTCAATGAATCAGGTAGGGCTAGTCGATAGGCCACTGGACCTATTCTTTCCAATATCTCAAATGGTCCAACGTATCTCGGATTTAGCTTTCCTCTTTTGCCAAACCGAATAATGCCTTTCCACGGTGAGACTTTCAATAAGACTTTGTCACCAACCTGGAACTCTAGAGGTTTCCGTCGCTTATCAGCATAACTTTTCTGTCTGTCGCGAGCTGCAGCCATACGGTTCCTTATTTGTACAATCTTTTCAGTAGTCTCGTGTACTAACTCAGGACCCGTTAGCTGGCTGTCACCAATTTCAGCCCAACAAACTGGTGATCTATATTTTCACCCATACAAGGCTTCAAAAGGTGCTACCTTTAGGCTAGTGTGATAACTATTGTTGAAAGAAAATTCCACCAATTGTAGGTGAACTTCCCAGTTATTCCCGAAGTCAATCACACAAGCACGTAACATGTCCTCCAAAGTCTGTATAGTACGCTCACTTTGACCATCAATCTGTGGCTGATAAGCAGTACTCATATCCAATCCCGTACCCAAAGATTTCTGCAGTGATTGTCAGAAGTGCGATGTGAAACGAGAATCGCGGTCAGAAATAATTGAGATCGGCACCCCATGTCGTGACACTATCTCCTTCAAATAAAGTCGGGTTAATTTCTCCATCTTGTATGTTTCCTTTATCGCTAGGAAATGACCGGACTTCGTTAATCGGTCTACGATAGCCCATATCGTGTCACAACCAGTAGGAGTCCGAGGTAGCTCGGTAATGAAATCCACTGAAATCTTTTCCCACTTCCACATAGGGATCTTAGGTTGTTGTAATAGACCAGATGGTTTCTGATACTCCACTTTTACCTTTGAACAGGTCAGACACTTGCTCACATATGTAGCTACATCCACCTTCATGTTAGGCCACCAATAGTGCGCCTTCAGGTCATGATACATCTTGTCAGATCCAAGATGTATAAAGTACTTAGACTTGTGCGCCTCACTCATGACCAAGTCTCTCAGATTTTCATGTAGAGTTACCTAAAGTCTATCCATGAAGTAATGAATTCCATCCGCTTTTACTTCTAATTGTTTTTCCATTCCCCTTAACGATTCAGACCCAATGTTTTCTACTATCAAAGCTTCTGTCTGAGCCTCTCGGATTTGTTCCGGTAACTATGTGCTAATGGTAAGTTGCAAAGCTCGCACACGTCGAGGCTTAACAGTTTCTTTCCTACTCAGCGCGTCAGCGACTACATTTGCTTTCCCCGGATGGTATCTGATGGCACAATCATAGTCGTTCAATAATTCTACCCAGCTCCTTTGCCTCATGTTCAATTCCTTTTGCTCAAAGATATGCTGAAGACTCTTGTGATTGGTGTAAATAGTGCATTTAGTACCGTACAAGTAGTGTCTCCAGATCTTTAAGGCAAAAACTACAGCACCCAGCTCCAAGTCATGGGTGCTATAGTTCTTCTCATGAATCTTCAACTGTCTAGAGGCGTAAGCTATCACCTTATCCCGCTGCATCAGGACGCATCCAAGCCCTTGTATGGAAGAGTCACAATAGACTACAAAATCAACACTACCATCTGGTAACGCTAATATTGGTGCGCTACACAGTTTCTGTTTCAGCAACTGGAAAGCAGATTCCTGACTCTCACCCCATTTGTATGTTTTTCCCTTGTGAGTCAAAGCGGTGACAGGTTGTGTAATCTTAGAGAATCCTTCGATGAACCATCGATAATATCCCACTAATCCAAGGAATTGTCGTATCTCACTTGGTGTCTTAAGAACAGACCAATTCTTTATTGCTTCAATCTTTGCAGGATCAACATGTATTCCCTTCTCGTTGACAATATGACCCAAGAATTGCACCTCACGTATCCAGAAATCACACTTAGAAACTTTGTGTACAGTTGTTCCTTTCTAAGTAATTCCAAGATTAAATGTAAGTGCTCTCCATGTTCTTCCTCAGTCCTTGAGTATATCAATATGTCATCAATAAAGACTATAACAAACTGATCAAGATAGGGTTTGTACACGCGATTCATGAGGTCCATGAATACTGCTGGTGCATTCGTCAACCCAAATGGCATGACCAAAAATTCATAGTGACCATATCGTGTACGAAAGGCAGTCTTTGAGATGTCCTCTTCTCGAACTCTCAGCTGATGATACCCAGATCTCAGATCAATCTTAGAGTAATAGCTTGATCCTTGTAGTTGATCAAACAAATCATCTATACGAGGTAAGGGATATCTATTCTTGATAGTAACCTTGTTCAGTTCCCTATAGTCAATGCACATTCGAAATGTACCATCCTTCTTCTTGACAAACAGAATTAGCACTCCCCAGGGCGACGAACTGGGTCGGATAAACCCTTTATCCAACAGCTCTTGTAGTTGGGTGGATAATTCCTGCAGTTCGTTCGGAGCTAACCGGTAAGGTGCTCTTGCAATTGGAGTGGCTCCTGGAGTCAACTCAATTTGGAATTCAACTTGACGATGAGGCGGTAATCCAGGCAGGTCTTCTGGAAACACCTCGGGAAACTCGCGAACTACGGGGATATCCTCTATCTTCTTTTCCTCAGTCTGTTTATCTGTGACGAGTGCCAATATGGCCAGTCAACCCTTTCATAACAACTTCTGTGCTTTCATGAATGAGATGATGCCCATCACTGCACCACTCCTATCACCTTTAACCGAGAGAATTTCTTCGCCGTTAGGAATCCGTATAACCTTCTCGTGACATATGACTTCTGCTTGCTTGTCAGAAAGCCAATCCATGCCGACTACTACATCAAAACTTCCTAGTGTAACAGGCATGAGATCTATAGCGAATGTATGACCAGCAAGCTCTATATTGCAGTCTCTAAGAATATGCGTTACGTGAATCTATGTACCGTCAGCTAACTCTATGGTGTATTTAGATTCTAAGGCTGAGGGCATATCACTTAAAAGACTACAAAACTTAGGGGACACGAAACTTCTATCGGCTCCGGTATCGAATAATACGGTAGCAAAACGACCATTAACCGAAAATTTACCAGTTACAGTTGTAGGATCGTTTAGAACCTCACCTGAGCCAATGACGAAGGCTCTTCCTTTGGCTCCATTGTTGCTATTGCCTCCATTGTTGTTGCCATTACCGTTGTTGTTATTGTTGCCACTGTTATTGTTGCTGTTGTTGCCATTGTTGTTGTTGTTGTTTCCACCATTTCCGTTCTTCCTCAGCTGTGGATAGTTTCTCCTGTAATGGCCCTCTTTCCCGCATTCAAAACAACCTTTTGGCGTTTCTTGAGGTTGTTGTGGCTTCCTCATCAATTCACCACGGCAATCTTTTGCTGCGTGTCCAACTTTACCACAACGCTGGCATCGGAAACTATCACACCTGCAAGTGTGGTGGTAATTGCATCGGTTGCATTTGGGACTCTTCCCAACATAGCCTCCTTGTCCCTGTGATGCCGAGGATGACTAATTATAGTTACGATTGTTATCGAACTTTCTTTGCTGTTGGTGAGGTTGGTGCTTCTGAACATACTGCTGCTGTTGTTGTTGTTGGTTGTTGGAGGATGAGCCTTTATCACCAGTATTCTCCCACTTACGTTTGTTATCGGGTACGCTAGCCACTGCGCCCCGCTTGGGTAATCTTCCCTGCTCTATTGCCTGGTCGGTCAACCTATGGGCTAATCGAATAGCCTGCTGTATAGTGTCAGGAATGGAAGCAGTCACCATGCTCTGAATCTCCAGAACCAAACCACGTAAATAGAGATCAATCCGCTTAACCGGCGTGTCGATCATGCCTGGGCAAAGATCTGCCAACTCGTGAGACCTCGTGGTGTAAACCTCGATCTCAGATTCCTTCCATCTTTAATTGCCAGAAAGCCTCCAACTTCTGGAATTCATCCAGTTCTTCCTCCGGATCTTCTTTTGGTTCTTCCTCATTAGGGTCTTCCCAGGTGCAGGGGCTTCAGCAATCTGAAGCGCTGCTAGCTGTGCCTCTAAATCAACAAACCTATTATCGACTACTATGTTATGGTGATCCTGCGCATCCATGCACCCAGTAAGTGCTACAACGTTGCCTGCCAGGGTATGATGTCCACCAATGGCCATCGAGAGTCGCTCCTGAAACGTCTCTACCTGGAAGCGCAACTGACGCATCTCAAATGGTAAGGCAGAGTTCTCATCAGTGAGTCCTCGAATGCGTTGTCACTCTGTGTATAGAGTGGCTACCAAAGCTGCAAACGCCTGCTCGAGAGGGATATCTAAGGTAGGAAGAGTAGGCAATGCAGAGGCTGTCGATGACCTAGTCCTAGGTCGGGTAGGGGCTACAGGTGGTACACGCTCTCTATAAGCCATACGACGTATATAGGTGGGGTAGAAATCCTAGTTCCACGGAGGATCGAGCTCAGGCGGTAGGAAAGGCTGATCCCAGTCTATCTCGCCAAGAGGATAAGGATGTCAAGGACAGTTAAATCCCTTATTAGGTACGGGAGAAGTAGGTGGTGACTCAGATCGTGCAGGTCGCTTGCCTAAATTTCTGGATGACGATGCCATGCTGCGAAGTACGTGTTGCGTATGCCAATGAGTATATAGTAAAGAATAAGTGACAAGTAACTAACAACCGTGTGGTTATAGTCTAGTGTGTGTATGCAACCTAGTTCCCTATAACCAATGGCTCTGATACCAATCTGTCACACCCTCAAAATCCGCGTGAGAGGTTTTACCGCGAGGCGCGTGACAAACCAGGATCTCAGTCATTAGTTACTCAGAACGACTCTATACGTACAAACATTCAAAATCAAAGTTTAACTTTAAATACTACGGAAGCGTTAAATAAACCAGAAAACCCAAAACAATGTAACATGATCTAAAATGCGCAAACAAACGCTCCCAAGTATTATGCAAAACCAAAGCATAATGTTTAAACAAACATAATCCCAAAAAAAACATTGTTTCATAACATGCTGACAACACCATGATACTGACCCGTGTGATGTGCTCCTAGGCGTTAGCAACCTTAACCTGAGAATAGCATACTAAAAGAGTCAACACAATGGTTGGTGAGTTCAAGAGTTTACGTTAAACATAAATCAATAACAGTTGCACAATATAAGAAGTATATTGTAATAGATAGCTAGTCTATATACAAATAGTAATAATCATAGCGATTTAGTGATTGAAGCTGACTGTGTTACGTTTGTTGCCTCCTGCCACGACATACCAAGTCGTGACAATGTTAGTTAGGACAAAATTGCACCCGTTTGACCTCGAGTCGCACAGGTGGGGCTCGTCAGACCCAGTAGTACTACCCAAGATTTCCCGCTAATCATCATTATTAACAATCCGAAAGTGTGAGGACTTTCGTGGTATACAACACTATATCATATTATACACAACTCATATAAAGTAGGCGTTTGTAAAACCAGTATGCTATCTCCCCCAAAAGAGATATGTAAAAGGATGGGGCATGAACTCACCTGATGCGCGTAAGAAATTACTTAAGGCTTAACTTGACAAGAAAGAGTAGATAGACAACCCTCAGAGGTCACCTAGAACACATGAGTACATAAGTACGTGTACACAGAATCATAATAAAACCCTAAGTGCTCTACAAACCAAAGAACTCAAGGTTTTAGAAGACAAGACACATTTGACCCAATTGACCCGTTTGACCCGTTGGTGACATTATAGGTGAAATTCCATTCAAACTAGCATAACAGTACATCACACAAGATTAACATACAAACTGATTACATGTAACACTTCATTAATCACATGTACTAACTAGATCATCATACAACCAGATATCATACAAGTCATGCAAATCCCAAACAATTATCATGCTCAACATAGCTACAACACAACCAATGCATCATACATAGAATCAAATCATGCACAGCATGCCATGTGAAGCCACTCACGACTTCACACCCTAAACCCTGCCAATCCTACTAAGTAGGGGCCTCAGATTCGCACGCGTGTATGATGATCATCAACATACCATTTAACAAAAATCATATCATCCAAAATGTTCAATCATGATCAACCACAAACCAACAATAGTCCTAACATACCCATATGACCCATTACCATGAATTCCCACAAACAGACCAAATCAGATAACTAACCAACTAAACATTCATACAACCCAAACAATACATTCTACCACCTTAGAAATCATCCATGAACATGCTAACCTGATCCTAATGTCCCAAACATGCTCAAATCCTCATATCCAGGAATTTGTGCAAATAAAGTTTCCCTTTTGGGAAAGCACATCCTAGAATCTATCAAACACCTAAGACATTCATGAATTCATCAATAATATACCAATTCAAGCTCATGATAGCATCTAGACACGATCAACAACATCCAATTACCATAATTCATCAACCTTCATAGCCAAAAGTTACTATCTTTAGTAAGACATGAACTACAACATTCATTCTTGAATTTCTAGCATTCATATCATCAATCTAACACCCAATTATCATCATAAACACATTAATAACATCAATTCATCATCAAATCACCATATTCATGCAAATAAAGTTACTATTATTAGTAACCTGTGAACAACGCATCAAAATCGAAGCTTTCTTGCATAATCAACGTTAACTAACATATAAACAATCTAACTAACATCATATAACCATCAAACAATCAAGAATCAACATCCAATTCATCAATTTCGAACTAGGGTTTTGCCCAAAGTGAAAAACCATGAAAAACACATAAAAATCTAACCTTCAAACATGTAATGGACAAGAATTGAAGCTTCTAACGTGTTGTATGGCTTGGAATCAACCAAAATCGACCACCAATTGCTTGTTCTTGCTTGAAATTCGAAGTGTGTGTGTGTGTTTAGAGGGAGGTCGCGGCTGAATGGGGATGTGGGGGATTAGGGTTTGGGTTTTGTTTTTTTTTTTTTGTTAAGTTTTAGTTTTAGGAAATTACACTTAACCCCCTCTGTTTATATTTTATAAAAAACTAAGCTTTTAAACACTTTTAAAAAGGTTTTAACTTACTAATATAAACATTATTAATCAACAATAATAATCATATTCATTATTTTCACTAGTCACAAAAATACACGAATTAAATACACATGTTGGCACGTTACAAGATAAAATCTACAAATAATATTTAAATCGCGTAAGCACATAAGCACAACTTAATAATCACATCACCAACTAAATTATTATCAGTTTAACATTATTAATTATTATTAAGTCACCAACGTTTGACGACAACTAGTGTGTGCTCACGACACGTGTATGCAAGACTTAACGGAACAAACGAAGTGTGTGTGTGTGTTTAGAGGGAGGTCGCGGCTGAATGGGGATGTGGGGGATTAGGGTTTGGGTTTTGTTTTTTTTGTTAAGTTTTAGTTTTAAGAAAGCAGATTCCTGACTCTACACAATTTCTATTTCAGCAACTGGAAAGCAGATTCCTGACTCTCACCCCATTTATATGTTGTTCCCTTGTGAGTCAAGGCTGTGAGAGGTTGTGCAATCTTAGAGAATCCTTTGATGAACCGTCGATAATATCTTGCTAACCGAAGGAATTTTCGTATCTCACTTGGTGTCTTAGGAATTGACCAATTCTTTATCGCTTCAGTCTTTACAGGATCAACATGTATTCCCTTCTCGTTGACAATATGACCCAAGAATTGCACCTCACGTATCCAGAAATCACACTTAGAAAACTTTGCGTACAGTTGTTCCTTTCTAAGTAATTCCAAGATCAAACGTAAGTGCTCTCCATGTTCTTCCTCGATCCTTGAGTAGATCAATATGTCATCGATAAAGACAATAACAAACTGATCAAGATAGGGTTTGCACACGCGATTCATAAGGTCCATGAATACTGCTGGTCCATTCGTCAACCCAAATGGCATGACCAAAAATTCATAGTGACCATATCGCGTACGAAAGGCAGTCTTCAAGATGTCCTCTTCTCGAACTCTCAGCTGATGATATCCAGACCTCAGGTCAATCTTAGAATAATAGCTTAATCCTATCAGTTGATCAAACAAATCATCTATATGAGGTAAAGGATATCTATTCTTGATCGTGACTTTGTTCAGTTCCCTATAGTCAATGCACATTCAAAATGTACCATCCTTCTTCTTCACAAATAGACCTGGCGCTCCCCAGGGCGAAAAACTTGGTCGGATAAACCCTTTATCCAACAACTCTTGTAGTTGGGCGGATAATTCCTGCAGTTCGTTCAGAGCTAACCAGTATGGTGCTCTCGCAATTGGAGCGGCTCTTGGAGTCAACTCAATTTGGAATTCAACTTGACGATGAGGCGGTAATCCAGGCAGGTCTTCCGGAAACACCTCAGGAAACTCGTGAACTACGGGGATATCCTCTATCTTCTTTTCCTCGGTCTGTTTATATGTGAGGAGTGCCAATATGGCTAGTCGACCCTTTCGTAACAACTTCTGTGCCTTCATAAACGAGATGATGCCTATCACCACACCACTCCTATCACCTCTAATCATAAGGACTTCTTCGCCATGGGAATCCGTATGATCTTCTCGTGGCATATGACTTCCGCTTGCTTATCGGAAAGCCAATCCATGCCTACTACTACATCAAAACTTCCTAGTGTAACAGGCATGAGATCTATGGCGAATGTATGACCAGCAAGCTCTATATTGCAGTCTCTAAGAATATGCATTACGTGAATCTGTGTATCGTCAGCTAACTCTATGGTGTATGTAGATTCTAAGGCTGAGGGCATATCACTTAAAAGGCTACAAAACTTAGTGGACACGAAACTTCTATCGGCTACGGTAGCAAAATGACCATTAACCGAAAATTTACCAGTTACTGTTGTAGGATCGTTTAGAGCCTCACCTAAGCCAATGACGAAGGCTCTTCCTTTGGCTCCATTGTTGTTTTTACCTCCATTGTTGTTGCCATTACCATTGTTGTTGTTGTTGCCGCTATTATTGTTGTTGTTGTTGCCATTGTTGTTGTTGCCATTACCATTCCTCTTGAGCTGGGGACAGTTGCATCTATAATGGCCTTCTTTTCCGTATTCAAAACAACCTTTCGGAGTTTCTTGTGATTGTTGTGGCTTTTTCATCAGTTCACCCCGGCAGTCCTTCGCTGCATGCCCAACTTTACCACAGCGTTGGCATCGGAAGTTGTCACACCTGCCGGTGTGATGGTAGTTGAATCGATTGCACTTGGGACTTTTCCCCACATAGCCTCCTTGTCCCTGCGATACCGAGGATGACTGATTGAAATTTCGGTTGTTATCAAACCTCCTTTGTTGCTGGGGAGGTTGCTGTTGCTGTTGTACCTATTGCTGCTGTTGTTGTGGCTGGTTGCTGGAAAATGAACCTTTGTTACTTGAACCATCCCACTTGCGTTTATGGTCGGGCACGCTTGCCACTATGCTCCGCTTGGGTAATCGTCCTTGTTCGACTGCTTGATCAGTCAGCCTGTGGGCTGTTCGGATAGCTTGTTGTATGGTAGTGGGGTTGGAAGCAGTTACCATACTCTGAATCTCGGGCACCAGTCCACGTATGTAGTGCTCGACTCTCTTGTGCATTTCATTGACCATTCCAAGGCATAGTGTGGCCAACTCATGAGTACGGGTCGTGTAGGCTTCAATTTCTGAACCTTGCATTTTGAGGTGCCAGAACTCAATCTCCAGTTTCTGCACTTCATTTCGGGGGCAGTATTCTTCGGTCATAATCCCCTTAAATTCATCCCAGGGTAGTTTATTAGCCATGGCTTGACCCAGCATTTGCACCTGGGCATTCCACCAGGAAAGTACTGCGCCTTCCAATGTCCCGGTGGCATACTTCACCTGATCAGCAGGCGGGCAGTTGCATTTTGCGAAGACAGACTCTGTCTTCTCAAACCACCTTACAAGCCCTACAGCCCCTTCCGTCCCACTGTAGGTATGGGGTTTACAGTCCATGAAGGACTTGTAGGTACATGGTGGTGGTCCTGTTTCAACAATCCAAACATTAGTCAGATATCCTAGACAAATAACTAGGATAATTAGTTTAACCTCTTGTTATCATTTACCTGCTGGCTGTCCCGTTTGGGTAGCAGCTACTGCGGCCTGAACATGTTCGTAGATTAAAGCAGCCAATTCCGCAGGCGTCATGTTTATGGCTCCAGCACCACGGCCTCCGGCGCCACGTCCATGACCACGCCCACGTCCTCTTCCACGTGCGTCCATATTTCACTTTACAATTCACAAATACAATAATGAGTAACATCCAACACATTAATCTCATCAAAGTACAGTAAACAATAAGAAATAATGCATTCACCACAACCACAGCATTTATAACAGAAATAATAACCAAAGATAAATAAATTGCAATTGAGTCACAAAATATTCCATCGATGTCAAAATTTAAGTTTGTCAGTTGGGTGGGAAACAACCCTTCCCACATAGGTTTCAAATAAAAGAAACACTACATAGTCTGAGTCATATAAAAGTAGAATCAGTCCAGTACGTCAGATCCATCACTGTCCTCATCCATCTCTGCTGGTTCTTCTTCGGGGGCTTCCTCCGGTTCCTCTTCCGGATCTTCCTCATCAGGGTCCACCAAAGGTGCGGGGGCTTCAGCAATCTGAAGTGCTGCTAGCTGTGCCTCTAAATCAGCAAACCTATCATCGATCACTATGTTATGGTGATCCTACGCATCCATGCGCCCAGTAAGTGCTACAACATTGCCTGCCAGGGTATGATGTCCACCAATGGCCATCGAGAGTGGCTCCTGAAGCGTCTCTACCTGGTAGCGAAACTGACGCATCTCAGATCGTAAGGTAGAGTTCTCATCAGTGAGTCCTCTAATCCGCTGTCGCTCCGTGTCTAGCGTGGCTACCAAAGCTGCAAACGCCTGCTCGAGAGGGATGCCCAAGGTAGGAAGAGTAGGCAATGCAGAGGAGGTCGATGACCTAGTCCTAGGTCGTGTAGGAGCTACTGGTGGTACGCGCTCTCTATAAGCCATACGGTTTATGTAGGTGGGGTAGAAATCCTAGTTCCGCTGAGGATCAAGCTCATGAGGTATGAAAGGCTGATCCCAGTCTATCTAGCAGGGAGGATAAGGATGTCGGGGCCAGTTAAATCCCCTATCAGGTACGGGAGAAGTAGGAGGTGACTCAGATCGTGCAGGTCTCTTGCCTAAATTTCTGGATGACGATGCCATGCTGCGAAGTACGTGATGCGTATGCCAATGAGTATACCGTAAGGAAATAAGTGACAAGTAACTAACAACTGTGCGGTTATAGTCTAGTGTGTGTATTCAACCTAGTTCCCTATAACCAATGGCTCTGATACCAATCTATCACACCCTCAAAATCTGCATGCGGGGTTTTACCGCGAGGCGCGTGACATACCAGGATCTCAGTCATTAGTTACCATGAGCGACTCTATATGATCAACAACCAACACCAGAGTTAAAGTTGAAAATTCTGCGGAAGCGTTTTTAAAATCAGAAAACCCAAAACAAGTAGTATGTAAAGAGAATGCGCAAAACATCACGCCCAAACACAATTGTTTAATGTAAAAATAATCCCAAAATTTTAAACAAGGTAAATGCAGACAACTCAACAATGCTGACGTGCGTGCTCCTAGGCAACTGGCAACCTTAACCTGAGAATAGCATACTAAACAAATCAACACATGGTTGGTGAGTTCAAGAGTTTGCGTTAAAATGTAAACCAATAAACAGTTTCCAGAGCATAAGTAGTGTATTGCAATAGATAGCTAGTCTATTAACATGAAAATATTAAACATAGTGATTTCACGATTGAAGCTGACTGTGATAGTTTGTGCCTCCCGTCACGACTTACCAGGTCGTGACGAATACATGTTAGGACAAAATTGCACCCGTTTGACCTCGAGTCGCACAGGTGGGGCTCGTCAAACCCAGTAGTACTACCCAAAATTTCCCTCTAGTCAATATTAACAGTCCGAAAGTGTGAGGACTTTCCATGGTAAACAACACTATATTAATATTATACACACTCATATTTAAAAGCGTTTGAGATCAACAGTATGCTATCTCCCCCAAAAGAGATTATGTAAAAAGAGTGGGGCAAGAACACACCTGGTATGTGTAAGATTACTTAAGCTTATCTTGGAAGAAATAAGTGGAAAGACAACCTTCAGAGGTTACCTAGAACACACGAGTACATAAGTACGTGTACACAAAAATCACAATGAAACCCTAAGTGCTCTACAACCAAAGGACTCAAGGTTTCAGAAAGAAAAGACACATTGGACTCAGTTGACCCGTTGAACCGTTGACCTGTTGACCCGTTGGTGACATTATAGGTGAAATTCCATTCAAACAAGCATAACAGTATATCATACATGATTAACATACAGACTGATCACATATGACACTTCATTATGCATATGTACTACTTAGATCATCATACAACCAAATATCATACAAGTCATGCGAATCTCAACTATTATCATGCTCAGTATAACTATAACATAACTAATACATCATACAAGGATCAAATCACGCATCACATGCCATGTGAAGCCACTCACGACTTCACACCCTAACCCTGCCAATCCTACTAAGTAGGGGCCTCAGATTCGTATGTGTGTATGATGATCATTAACATACCAATTAACATAACTCATATCATCCAAAATGTTCATTCATGATCAACTATCAATCAGTAATAGTCCTAACTTACCCATATGACTCATACCCATGATTTTCCACAAACAGACCAAAACAAGTAACTAATCAACTAAACATCCATACAATCTAAAAAACACATTCAACCATATTAGAAATCATCCATGAACATACTAGCATGATCCTAATGTCCCAAACACGCTCAAATCATCATATTTAAGAATTTGCACAATTAAAGTTTCCCTTTTGGGAAAGCACATCCCAAATTCATCAAACTCACACTACATTCATGAATTCAGCAATTATATACCAATCCAAGTCCATGACAACATTTAAACATGATCAACGACATCTAATTATCATGATTCATCAACTTTCATACCCAAAAGTTACTATCTTTAGTACGGTATGAACTATAACGTGCATTCTTGAATTCCTAACATTCATATCAACAATTTAGCACCTAATCATCATCATAAACACATCAACAACACCAACTCATGATCAAATCACCATTTCATGCAAAATAAAGTTACTATTCTTAGTAACCAATGAACAATCCATCAAAATCCTAACTTTCTTGCACAATCGACGTTAACTAGCATATATACAATCCAACTAACATATTAACATCAACAACCAACCATCAATCGACCTCCAATTGAAATTTTCGAATGAAACTTTCGGCCAAAGTGAAAAATACATGAAAGAACATGAAATTAACCTTTAATTCGAGGAAAGGAACAAGCTTTGAGACTTCTAATGTGTTCTAACACTTGCAATCGACCAAAACCAAATGGGATTTGCTTGTTCTTGTTGAATTCGCGATGGTGAGGGGGTTTGGGATGGATGTCGTGGCCGTAGGGGTGTTTTTAGGGTTTGGGGATTTGTTTTATTTAATCCAATCTTGCATAATTACCTTTTTACACCTTGTAGTTTGTATTTTATAAAATTAGTCTTTTAAAATCTTTTAAAAGGTGTTTTTAACTACTAAACACAATTATTATTAGTCACAAATAATAATCATGTGTAATTTTCATTTGTCACACAACACCCGAAATAAATATAACACGTTGTCACGTTACGCGATAAAATTCACAGTTAATACTTAAGTCACATAAACACATAAGCATAACTTAATGATCACATAACCAGTTAAACTATCATTAGTTTATCATTATTAATTATTATTAAGTCACCAACGTTCAACGACAACTAGTGTGTGCTCACGACACGTGTATGCAAGACTTAACGGAACTAACGGAGTTTGGTAACGAAAAATTACCGGATATCACATTGTCTTTGAGTCTTGGAATTTGTATTTATCCAAGATAGTGTGAATATACTTTTCTTAATGTATCAGTATACCCTTCTCATCTTGTTTAACTTGAATGCCCAAGAAAAATGCCATTTCTCCAAGAGCACTCATCTTAAATTTCTTCTTCATAACCGCCTCAAACTCCTTGCACAAGTCATCATTTGTAGATCCAAAGATAATATCATCGACATAGACTTGAACTAGATTCAGATCATCTCTCGTCTTTCTTATGAATAAAGTCTGATCAATAGCACCTCTTGTATATCCATTTGCAAGTAAATGTTCAGTGAGAGTGGCATACCAAGCTCGAGGTGCCTGGTGTAAGCCATAAAGTGCTTTGTCTAACTTGTAAACATAATCAGGATGATCAAGATCTTCAGACCCTTTCGCTTGACAAACATAAGTTTCTTCCTTCATTTCACCGTACAAAAATACAGTTTTCACATCCATTTGATAAACCTTGTTCTTGTATGAAGCATATGCCAGAAAAATTTGCATAGCTTCTAGTCTCGCAACTGCAGCGTATACTTCTTCATAGTCAACACCTTCAATTTGATAGAATACTTATATAAAAATTCAGCCTTGTTACGAACTATCACATCCTTTTCATCCGTTTTGTTTTTGAAAATCCATTTTGTGCCGATTGGTAACTTACCCTTTGGCAATTCACACAGATGCCAAACATTTAGCTTTTTGAATTGCATCAACTCGTCTTGCATGGCCTTTACCCAACTGTTTTCTTTCAATGTCATTTCAACATTCTTTGGCACTATTTGAGATAGAAAACATGAATATAGACATGTGTTTATTGCCCTTGATTAACTTCGAGTTCTGACGCCTTGTGATAATGGACCGATGATTGCTTCCATTGGATGGTTTCTTTGAATTCTCAGTTGTGGAATAGAATCTGTAGAGATAACTTCATCTAAGTTGGACATATGACTAACAGGTTCTTCAACAGTGTTCCCTCCGTCTGGTTGATAAACAATTTCTTCGTCTTGATTATCATTACCAATAGAGATATCTTCAAATGGTACTTGAATAGTATCAATTAGATCAGTTAAAGTAGAGGATGAACTCTGATCACAGACTTGTGGTTCTTGTTCAACAACTGTATCCAAATTAGATGAATCTGTTGTAGGAACAGAATGTGGAATAGCTGTAGCATTAGACGATAAAGGTATGTCAGAAGATATTCCTTTAGCTTGAAAGGATATAGATCCAACATCATCAGCAAAGATATCTTGAATTGAGGATATCAAAAGTGGATCAACTATAGAAACAATAGACTTTCGATTAAATGATTCAAATAAAGAAGCATAATCATAAACCCATGAAGGAGCAGAACCTGCATCTGTTTGGTTAGATTTGTGCAAATCTATATCAAATGACTCAACAATTTGTTTAGTTCTTATATTATAAACCAGATATACTACTTTATTAGCTGAATAACCAACAAAATAACAATCATCTGCCTTTTCATCAAACTTTGATTTATTATCAGATGTATGTAACAAAGTACAATAGCATCCGAAAGCTTTAAAATATTTATCTTTAGGTTTATGTTTGAAAAAGATTTCATAAGGAGTCGTATTTTGTTGTTTGTTGATTAGAACATGATTCTGAACATTATGAGCAGTGTTAACAGCTTTAGCCCAAAAGAATGATGATAATTTGGCTGCTGATAACATAGTTCTAGCTGCTTCAATCAAGGTTCTGTTTTTTCTTTCAGCAACTCCATTTTGTTATGGAGTTCCTACAGAACTATACTATCTAGCTATCCCCTTTGAATCGTAGAATTCATCTAAAATAAGATTGGAGAATTCGGTTCCATTATCACTTCGTATGCATTTGATGGTCTTATCCGTTTGATTTTCCACAAGTGTCATGAATTTTATCAGCAAATGAGGTGTCTCATATTTGGTTGCTAAAAAGAAAACCCATGTAAATCTAGAAAAATCATCAGTAATAACCAAACAATATGCACGACGTCCTAAACTCAAAACACTTACAGGACCGAATAAATCCATGTGTAGCAATTGAAGGATAGAGTCAATTTGAGTATGAGCAAATGGTTTATGAGGAAGTTTATGTTGTTTGCCTTTAGAGCATGACAGACAATACTCTATTAGTTGAAATTCTTTTAGTGGTAAGCCAACAACATGATTTCCTCTAACCAGTTTGTTCATTGTTTTAACATTCACATGACCAAGACGACGATGCCATAACAATGTGTCGCTTTCCGAGGCTTTAGATAACAAACACGACGCAGTTACAAGTGAGTGTGTACCATTCATGTCTAGTAAATACGTGTCTTTGTCTCTCGGTGTTCTTAATAAAATCCATTCTTCTGGTATTACGAAACCATGTTTTAATATAAGGCATTCTTTATCAGTGAAATGGATAGAATATTTTTTGTCACAAATTTGAGAGACACTAAGCAAATTATGTTTTAATTCTTCTACAAAATTGACATCTTCAAAGCATAATACACCATTAGTCACTATACCTTTTTTGGTGATCTAACCTCCCTTGTCCCTGGAAAATATAACATATCTATCGTTGTATGCTTGTATGTTATTTAACAGGGATATATTACTAGTCATGTGTCTTGAACAACCACTATCTACATGCCAAACACTGTTGATACATTGCCTTGGTTGTTCTTACACAATAGGACAAATTTAATCATTTTTAGGAACCCAAGCCATTGTAGACTTGAGCTCTTTGTTTTCATCTAAATATGATACATTTTGCAATATCATATCTCTTTTGTCATCGAAAACGTATTTTTCAACAACAAAAGGCTCAGAGGTTTTGCCTTTAATTTTCCACCTTGCACTTGTTTGATTGTTGGTGTGGTAAAATTGTTTTCATTAACATGTACTGATTTTACTTTTGTCTTTTCCTTGTTTAAATCAGTATTATGTTTAGCAAAAACATTTGATTGGTATAACTTTCTTTTAAAATTTGCATTAACAAAGAATCATTTTCTATTGTTAGCAATTGAATTATGAAACTTTTGTTTGCTTGTCAACTGATGTTGATGAAGACAATTTCTAGCCATGTGATTTGGCTTTCCACACACATAACAACATCTTTTAATATATGCATTTGAAGCTTGTATGTTTTGCTTGAACTGTTTTGGATAACTTCTATTGTTATCATAGAATCTAGCCTTAGTATGTCCTTGCCTTTTTTATTCTTTAACATTCTTTCTTACTTTCCTCTCGTTTTGAGTTACTTGAATTGATTTCAGAGTAACTGAGGTATTAGTCCTAGCTTTTTGATTCATTACAGATGCTGATATAGTATGATTTGTAGCTTTAACCTTATGAATCTTTTGGACTGGATTAGGACCAGCGTCCTTAGAACCTGTTCTACACACATCTTGTTTCACATAGTTAGCAATAATAGAAGATTTATTTTTTAAAAAAAAACTTAAATTTATTTCTTTAAAAATATGATCCTCATTATCAATGTTGCTTATAGAAACAAATCTGTTCTTGAAATTATTTTTCAAGTCAGATATAGATGTTGTTACGCATTTACTTTGTTTGTTTTTAAAGTTTATTTTTGATTCTCTTTCTTATCCTTATTTAATAATTTTGCATAATCTTTTGAATCAACTAAAACTTCCAAATTTTCATTTAACTTTGATGATAAATTACAAGATGGTTTTTCATTACAAATCTTATTTTCTATAAAATCTAATTCATCATCGCTCTCTTATTCTTCAACTAAACCATCTATCTTCACACTTTCTGTAAAAAAAATTGTCATTATTAATATTGATTTTAGTTTTTGAGATAGGGTCAACAGTCAATGAAACATTGACTGAAGGTGTAAAGTCAGATTTTAGTTGAAAACCTAAACCATAGGTCTCTTCATCATAAGATGTGATTGATGAAGACAATGAGGTATAATCATGATTAATTGGTGATGCAATGTTAGCATAATCCACTCCATTTTTACCATCGTTAATCTTTTATGTCATCTATGACTTGATTATACCTTCAACCATATTGGATGAGAGTTCAAATTTATCAACAACTGATTTTGAAGATAAGAGTTCACTAGTAAGTTTGTTAATTTCTAAAGATACATCAATGCGTTTTGTCAAATCTTTTATGTTACAATCTTTATCATGAAGAGTTAGTTTTAATTGGTAAACAGATTTGTTCAAACCATCTATTTTATCTTTAAAAAATTTCTCATTTGATTTATATTTACGAGCTTGATATTGAAGTTTTTTAACTTCTAATATCAACCGTTCGTTGTGAACTCGGTATATTTGAACTTTGTCTTTGCACATATCTAAACAAAGAGAAATATATACCTCATCAGTTTCTTCATTCTTCTTTGTCTCTTCATGGACCACATTCACCATGAAGGCTTTCAATACTCTTGGTTTATCTGCTTTAGTTGCTGGAGTAATCTCGACAACACTTTGCTCTTTCGTATCTGCAGACACCGGAGCAAGCTCAACAGCTTTGATTGATTCTTCAATTTGGACTGGAGTAATCTCAACAGTCTTTTCTTTGACCTCTTTTTTGTTGCTGGAGTATTCTCAACAGCATTATCATCACTTTCAACCTCTGCTTCAGTCTTGACCTCTTCCACTTGGTTCTTTACATTCTTCTCAATCTTTTCTTCTTTAACCTTTTCCTTTTCAGCAAACACTCCATTTAACACATCTTCACGCACAAATTCAGAAAATAAGTTGTCTTCAAGTGATTGTTCAACTGATTCGATCTCGGCCAATATAGCTGTAGACAACTTGATGTCAAGAATTTCCATTTGGTCTGACCAATCATAATCCTCATTGGTTTGAGATACCAAAGCTATGTTATTAGATGTGCTAGCTTGATCTTTATTTGTTTCCACCTCCACATTCACCAACTTCTTGCCATGATCACTCTTATTTGTTTTGGGTTCAGTGCATTCTCTGGCAAAATGACCCGGTTTATCACAGTTATAGCACCTTAAACTGGACTTATCAAATCCTATTTTGCTGGAGTTGTTCATCCCAAACACTTCCTTCTAGTTCTCCTAGCAAAATTCTTTGCTTTATACACTACCATAGCCATCTGGTATTTGATATCATTTTCTTCAACATCAGCAGGATTAACTTGTTGTAAATCATCCACCAAGATGTTAGGCACATTGAGTCTTCCAACTGAAAATGCTTCATAAATGTTCATGAATGCAGTGAATAAGGCTAGGTGTTCTTCAGCTATTTGGATGGTTTGTTTGGTTGGTTGAGAGTTAACAACAAAAGCTTGTTGTGTAGGTTGATAAACGTGAATCTGTGGGTAGGTTTGAGGTTGGGATGGAATATGAACTTGGACATAAGGATTTTGATGAGTAATTTGAAATTGAGGCAAGGATTGGGGCAAGGCTTGATCTTTGATGGTAGGATGGGCAGTAGATACTGACTGTTGTTGTTGGCACAGTTGAGAGTAGCTGACGTAATAGTTTGGATTACTACCATTTTGGCATACAATACCAATGCTTCAGCTCCCATTGAATTGATGTAATTTGCAGCCCTCTGCTTATCATATATATCATAGGACTTGATGGTTGAGATGAGATCACTGAGTGTCAAGGTGAACAGATCCTTGGTTTGCTTGTAATGGTGCAGTTGTTATTCCAGTATATGGTAGAGAATTTAACATCTTTTTGTTTACTGCTATATTCTCCAAAATATTCCTGCACTCTTCATTTTAGTGACAAGTTTCACAAACCTGGACATTTGAGCCTCCAAAGTTTCTCCCAGTGTATGATTAAACATATTGAACTCTTGGTTCGACATGTCTTTTCTGCTCTCTCTCATGTCTTTGTTGCCCATGATTTGTTCTTCCATTGCATCCTATAAATCTTTAGCCTTGGTAAAGTCTTTAAACTTTTGTGCAATCTTAGTTGTGAGTGCCATAGTGATGGCAACATAGGCTTTGTCATCAAGTTCCTTCTTCTTCATGTCCTCTTCATCCCAAAAATGCTCAGGTTTTGGAACCAATTCATTTTTGTCATTTGTATATACCGGAATGTATGGACCTTGCTTAATTGATCTCATCATCCAGGGTTCAGTATACATGACATGGTTCTCAAACCTAAACACCCAATCCGGGTAATCTTCTTCACTGAGCAAACGAGGTGGCTTTGTGCTTGTACCAATCTCATTGTTGAGATTCAAAGTGGCAGTGATATGCTTCAGATTAGCCATTGTTCTTACTTGAAAATCAACTTCTTCACAAATTCTTAAAACCCAAAGTTCTCACGCGAATAATTAACTTATCGCGCGAAATCTTCAAAGTTCTCGTGCGAACAAATCAAACTTCTCGCGCGGAAACTTTTGTAACTGAAATGTGCGAAAACTGAAAGTTATCACGCGAACTGATTCTGTTGTAACAAACTTTTAACCAACTCTTGCGAAACTTCAACTTTTCACGCGAAAAGTAACTTTTCGCACGGAAACACAATTTTTCGCCTGAATTGTTCTGTGAGATTTCGAGTCTTTCAGCCTTAAATTTTTATCCAATTGATTAAACTTTGATTAATTAAGTGTTCAATTAGTGTTTTAGGTTCAAATATGATCCTAATTATCTCTAATTGATTCAATTAATCTTGTTTTAGCTCAAACGGTCACCAAATCAACGAGTCATCAAGTTTAGCAGCTTCAACATCTTCAAACAATCAATCATAGCAAAAATAAACAGAAACACTTGAATAACCGAGAGTTTAATGCTCAAAAACTCTTCAAAACGCTTCTTCAATCTTCAACCAATCGATCTAGAGCAACAAGGCTCTGATACCAATTGTAAGGATCAGCACAATACAATTAGATCGATCTCGTAATGAATACGCGGAATATAAACATTACGGTAATAAGATTGAAATTGTAGAAATGAAGAACACTCGAGTAAATAAACTTCCAAATCTATTGACCTCTGATTCGATTAAAATTCAGTAGTACAAATCAGGAAAACGAAAATATATCTATCAAAGTGCTACCTATTACAAAGCAAAACTTCTATATATAACAAAAAGAAGTTCCCGCGCGACTAGTAGTTGTCGCGCGAGAAGCAGTTCTCGTGTGACTTGATCTTAATCTTCATCTTGATTTGATTTCCCGAGCCTCATAGGTTCAACCTCTACAATTACTCATACCATTTCCAAACTAAAAATGTATAATTTAATAAATAAAAACCTATTTTTAATTAAAAACAAAAGTTTTATATAATAAAGAATAGAATGAGATTTTTTAAAGAAAATTCATTTTTCTTATACAAAATATTTAAGAACCATAATTGTTTTATAAAAAAAGTTTAAAAATATATATTTTTGTTTATTTACTTAAAATAACTATTTATATATAATTATAATCATATTTTATATTTAAACATGGTTTTATAATTTATAATTTAATTATTAATTATTTAATATTTTATTTATGCAATCCGTGTAATACACGTGTTACTAACCAGATATAGAGCATGTACTACTTTCCAACAGTCCAGCGACAATATGTACTCTGACCAGCTTTAACCCCTAAGAACTCATACTTTGACAACTCATACTCTTACATCCAGCACCTTTGACTTTAACAACCTCTCAAATAACAAAAAAATATGTATTAGAAATATTTACTTGGAAAATTTAAAACATAATATATTATCTTTTTCACATGCTAAGACTAACCTTTCTCCCTTTATCCATAGACTTTTGATGCTTATCGCTTCAAGGAGTTGTTAGTGAACAAGCTTCAAGATTTACAATATAAATATATAACCCTCAAATAAAATCATATACTTGCGGTTCAGAGAGAAATCACAACTCACGCACTTGCACAGAAATGAAAACATTCCAAAATTATTTAAAAACACCATCAACTTCTTCACTGCAAATAACATAGAGGAGAGTATATTGTCTCATTACAAACCCATAAGCTTAACAAACATGAGAATAAGATTACACCACTAAAAAACATACTGCTCCACTACTTATATATATATGGCAACACATGGCATAATTGCCTTTATTGAATAACATTAACTGCATGCATGCAAGTACGTAAACAAAGACAAACACACATAAACGACTATGAGAATACCTTCAGCAAAGAAATAACATGAGATCATACAAAGTGTTCTGATATATAACGAGTATATGCTGCTCATATATTATGCAATTGGGTACGAGGCCTTCATAGCAATGCCACAGAGTCCCATAGCGCCAACATCTCTTTGCATTCGGATAAAGCCTTGTTCCCCCCAATTTGTACCATATGAGTTCTTCGCAAGCCAATAGTTGGTGCCATCATCAGCTGTACCATATCCAACTACTGTAATAGCATGGTTTAGTTTGGTTCCACATTCTCCTGTGAAAACACCACTTTTATAATGTTGGAAATATAATCCACGAGCATCCATGGCTACGGAAACTGGTTGCATAGACACAGCCTTCAGCAATGCTGCTTCGCTATTAGCAGGCACATCTTCGTATCCGGTGATCTGAGCAGCATATGACGATTCTTTTGTCGTGCTACACGCCCTTCTAATTCCTGAATATGGATAATTAGTCTCTGTGGTTATGCCGTTGTTTTGTATGATATATTTGAAAGCTTCCTCCATAATGCCACCATCACAACCTTTATTAAAGCCAGCGGTGTCACAATCAACTAATTGTTGCTCTGATAATGATATAAGTTCGCCTGTAGATAATTGGTGGACTCCTTCGACTGCTGCTACTGCTGAAAAAGCCCAACAGGATCCTATACATCATATAAAAAAGTAATTAGCCCCGAAATTAACAGAGTATGTATGTGTTTAGAGCATGACAATTTGATACTTACCACAGTCCCTTTGATGTTTCACGGGTGTCACAGCCCCTTCTTGCCTCCAGTCAATTGAAGGTGGAACTGACGTCAAATTCTCGTACCTAAAACTTGTAGTTCTAGGA
This sequence comes from Flaveria sonorensis, assembly GCA_025506505.1. NCBI lineage: Eukaryota > Viridiplantae > Streptophyta > Magnoliopsida > Asterales > Asteraceae > Flaveria > Flaveria sonorensis. Next base: position 10,249,207 of record CM046429.1, read on the forward strand.
CGAGATATGTGTATGAACCCATTGTATGTCGCCCTGAATTCCTCATTCGTCAAGTCAGTAAATGCATTGACGCCAAGCTTGTAAGACTTGCCCCCCTCACTGTTGAATGCCTCTATGTGCTCAAGGTTAGCCTTGAATATCTTGAAGCGCATTTCCTTTTCAGCTGCATCTTTGTAGGTGCGTCCATGGAGAGCCATCCACTGCTCATGTTTCTCCACCAAGGACGCGTCATTTAGGGACCGCGATGTGGCTACCATGCTTAGTACTCCCACAAGGAGAAGTACTACAAAGGCCAACCTTCTAAGAGCCATGCATGTCTTGCTTAAGGTGAACAGCTGCAATAGATTAGTAAACTGTAAGCTGATAGTTGTGCAATTGCTTGCATGAGAAAGAGAGATTTATAGATGATCTTTGTGCAAAAAGGTTCAATAGAATTAATTAACGCACATCAATTGTATCATTATCGTTGATTTGGTATGGTGGAAAAGGACGAACTGAATTTTCTAATTTGTTACATCATTATTTGATGCGGGCCCAAGTGTTGAACGTGAAACATTTGTTAATGAATCTTCGTTGTTCAAACGTGTTTAACGTGAAACATTTGTTGCCATACTATGGTGACTCTTCTGATGATGAATCTGTTGTGAATTCGAGGGCGAATTTTGTCCACCCAGGGGGGAATGATGCGGGCCCAAGTGTTGAAGACCGGGCCTTAATGTTTTTGGAGGCCCAAGACCGCGCGACACGAAAATGGGCATAACCTGGGCTACAAGCCTCCGTTTCTGACGTGCGACCAGTCAAAACGACTGTGGTTGTTTGTTTTAGGTCTGTTCGAATTTTGTCTTCTTATTTAAGTTGTATTGGTGTAATGTGAAGGGACACTTGATCATTTCTGAAAATAACAGTTTGTCTCTTCAAATTCGGGACTTTTGGGGTCGAATTTGGGTTTGGGTGAAGAACATCACGGGTATTCGCAGAATCAACGTGTTTGGACTTCGATTTCATACCGTGCGCTACATCATTATTTTTCAAGTCTATCCTTTTTTTCATCAAATATAAAAAATTTAGGTTAATTCTTTATTCCATAAAGATGAAGATAGAAGAAATATGAAATGAGGTTTTTTATATAGGACGAAATGGTTAGTTCCTTGTTTAGTTTTATTATTTATATAGGATGAGTTTATAGGTGACAAACATCTTAATACTGTTGAATTACGTATATTCTCAAATTTTAAGAGAAAGAACTAAGAAGTAATATTTCTGTCTTTGTCAACATTTGTTCATAACTGTATGTAGTTTTAAGTTAACGTTTATGAAACAAATTTAAAATAAAAAAGCTAGCCAAGTAAATGTTTTCTTTTTCATTTAATGCATTCTTCTACTAACTTTTTGTCGATTTGTTTTTACGGAAAATCTATAACGCTGATTATCAACGGTTACCCATTTCACAACGATAGTTGTTCAAGGTTCCGTTTCACTACTCAATTTTCTATCCGTTTGTCTTATAGTAGGTTACTTCTTCTTCAAAAGGACATCTTTTCACAAATTCATTAGATCCAACATTTCTAGAAAATCATATAATTAATCAAATAAATTCAACCTTAAAACACTAACAAAGAATAATTTCACTAAATAATCATTATTCCTTAGAGAAATCAATACAAGAAATTCGATCCAAGACAAATTATTACATCAGAAATCAAAACTCTAAAAACAAAACAAGCAATCAACTCAAACAATATCAGCAACTTACAAAAAATCTACAAGATCTAAAATCTGCGGTTCATCTCGTCGGTGTTTTTTCCTAACCTTACATAGTCTAGTAAACGTCCATGAACAAAACTTATTTTAGAAAAGCAAACTGATTAATTGTTTTTTTTTAATTTAGTTCGTTCTTTCTTTCACTTTTCTTTCGTTTTGTCTTTTTAAAAAATCTGCTTTTTACCACTAGTTGACTAGTTGACCGGCTACCCATTTCACCACAAACTAAAAACTTCTGGCCATTGTTGCAGCAAAAAAATACATCATAAAAAATTACAACATTAGATCTAATTAAACAAAAGGTGCCCTCTTGTAATGAAATTATAAGGTCGTGACTTGCCGATCAAAGATCTAACACATATTTATATCTATGGTAGCTATAGATATTATAATGATATATAATGAGTGTCGAATCCATCATCCAGTGAGATGTAAGAGGTAGTAGGGGCTTTCACTGTTTTAGTGTGGATCGTCGTCTAAATCTGGAAAAAGGAGATAATTTAAAGTATAACTAATTGCCCAGTTAATATTTCATTTTTTTGAAACTAATAGCACTTTAAATCTTACTTTAGTTTATATGGGCGCTCATTATCGTTAATTTTATAACAAAACACATTCTTCTATTGATATTTTATTGTTTGTCTTTTTGAAAAATATTCATTATCACTAGTTGACTGGCATTCACCATGGAGATTGTATGAGTTTTGTATGAATTAAACCTAAAGGCTCGGTAAATCAAAACAAGATATTGAAAATCAACAATCCACTTGAGTACTTTGATCCGCGTGAGAAGCTAGTTCTCGCGCGAGACTTTTTGGTTTTACTATAAAAAGAATTATGTTGTTCATTTGTTCAGAACACTGAGAAATATCTTTTGTACTCAAAGTTATTTGAGTGAAATACAATCGCAGTTATTTAGATTGTGATTGTGTGATTACTTGATCTCTTTCTTCTTGTTCATCCTTATATCCGTGTTTAATTCATCCCGCGTTTCATTCACGAGATCGATCTTTCTTGTTCACCCTTATATCCGTGTTTAATTCATTCCGCGTTTCATTCACGAGATCGATTTACTGGAATTTAACGATCTTTACAATTGGTATAAGAGCAATGTGTGCTCTAGAACGATTTGGATTGAACTTGAAGTGATTTGGAAAACTTTTCAGGCTGTAAATTCGATTTCGAATAATGATGATTGTATTGGATTGATCAAATTTGAGCTTAATTTAAAGTGTTTGAGATCAAAGATCAGTTGAAGGAGCCTTATTTTGTAACAAAACCCACTCTTCCATTCATATTTTCTCATTTTGTCTGTTTAGAAAATGTTCGTCATCACTAGTTGACAGGTTTACCAGCTTCTCATTCACCATGGGAATTATATGAGTTTTCTTTGATTCTTTCAAATTCCTTTATGATTGTCCTCTGTCTACTTCTTCTTCATAAGGATATCTTTTCACAACTTCATTAAAACATTTTTTCTAAATAATATATTTGATTGATCAAACTGAAAAAATAAAATCTTACGAGAAAATGTAGTTCGTTTTAATTGTTAAAAAGATTTATACACTTATTTGTTTTATGAAACTTGGCGTGGAAGTTGGTTCATTCTAATAAATTGAGACCACATGCATCATTATCGTTAATTTCATAACAAAATACATTCTTCCATTCATATTTTCTCGTTCTGTCTTTTTGGAAAATGCTCATTATCACTAATTGACCAGATTATCAGCTTCCCATTAACCATGGGAATTGTAAGAGTTTTCTTCGAATTCTATTAAATTCGTGATCATCCTAGGGTTACTTTTTCTTCAAAAGGATATCTTTTCAAAATTTCATTAAAACATTTATTTTACAAACAATAGATTCGATTAATCAAACTAAACAATAAAAACCGTGCGGGTAACAAAACCCAGTCATCCATTCATATTTTCTCATTTTGTCTTTTTAGAAAATGTTCATCATCACTAGTTGACAAGTTTACCAGTTTCTCATTCACCATGGGAATTATATGAGTTATTTTGATTTTCTTAAATTCCGTTACTATTGTGCGTTGTCTACTTCTTCTCCATAAGGATATCTTTTCACAACTTCATTAAAAATAATTTTATAAATAATATATTTGACAACTTCATTAAAAATAATTTTATAAATAATATATTTGATTGATCAAACTGAAAAAATAAAATCATACGAGAAAATGTAGTTCCTTTTAATTGTTAAAAAGATTTATATACTTATTTGTTTTATGAAAATGAACATGGAAGGTAATTCATTCTAATAAATTGAGACCACATGCATCATTATCGTTTATTTCATAGGAAAACATATTCTTCCATTCATATTTTCTCGTTCTGTCTTTTTAGAAAATCCTCATTATCACTAATTTACCGGTTTATCAACTTCCCATTCACCACGGGAACTGTACGAGTTTTCTTTGAATTCTCCTAAATTCACGATTATCCTTTATTACTTTTTCTCCAAAAGGATATATTTTTAAATTTTCATTAAAACATTTTTTACAAACAGTAGATATGATTAATCAAATCGAACAATAAAAACCGTGCAGGTAACCCTACTTCGTTTTAATTGTGAAAAACAATTATATAATTATTAGTTTTACAAAACTTGGAGTGAAAGATGGTTCATTCTAACTAATTGAGACCACATGCATCATTATCGTTAATTTTGTAACCAAAGGCATTCTTTCATTCAAAATTTCATGTTTTGTCTTTTTAGAAAATGCTCAGTATCACTAACTGACTGGCTGACCAACTATGGATTCACCATGGGAATTGTATGAGTTTTCTTCGATTGCTCTCTAATATCTTTGTTGCTATCTTGTGGTTAATTATTCTCCTAAAATGTATCTTTCACTACTTCATTAAAACATTTATAAGAAAATAAGTGATTTGATTGACCAAACTGAACAATAAAAAAATAACAAGTAATTCCAACAATCACCTCCTACAAAAATCTAGACAAGAAAATTCAAAAAAAAAAATTATCACATCAGAAAGCAAAACTCAAAAAATAACATAAGCAAACAACTCAAACAAAGAAAGTTACGAAAAATTAGCAATATCTAAAAGCATCACTATACTTCGTTGGTGAATCGGTATATTGAATACTACTAGAAAACTAGGGTTCGTTGACGGTCACTCTCAAATGGAAATTGTAGTGGGTGAAGCGGTATAGTGAATACTACTAGATAAGTGATTACCGAAAGGAAATTATGGGTGATGCATTGCCGGCAAAATGACTATGCGTAATATGTATTCTCACAAAACAATGGTGTGAATTACCATTGATGTAAAAATGAATAAATTACCATTGGATTACCAACACTGTGTATAAGGTCACAGTCTTAATTAGTTTCTACCAATGACCTTTTTACCGACAAAATACTAACGAGCTTTATCTTGACGGGTTGTCAATTGACCTTTTGACATATAATTTAGAAGACTTACGAGCACATACTTGACTTTGGATGAACATACTTTTCCACACTTGTTAAGAACATCATATATCAGTACAAAATAAAATCACAATCTATATTACAAATACATGCTAGTGAAGCATATACACGAACAAAACTGGTTCATAGACCCGGTCGTCACAAACTTGTCGCTATATCCCATTTCTAGTCATCACCAAAACCCTCGTCGCCGCAAAAGTCTATCCAATGACAAGTCCTCACCATAGAATTGTCAGTAAAAAAATTTCATGTTATATTTTGATTAACAATAAATTTAAAATATAACCTAATCAAAAGCTACCCTATCATGATAACAAATGTTGTTATTATATTCTTTTTTTCTTGTAGTGCACCTTCTCGGTAGACTTTACTAAATAAATTTAATTATATTTAAATTGTTACATTATTTTTCTTTGCATTCCCTATTATAGTTGCATATAACATGATATCCAACTAACACAAAGAGAAATTATAAATTCAAAATTACACTTCATAAGGTGTCTTATTAACTATCACGGGCTGATGCAATTGAAGCAGTATCCGGCACTCAAAGCAGCACCTACTTTGACAACCTAATCAAAAATGGAGGTTGTTACTCAATACGACGTTATGTGTGTAGAGAGCCTAGGTTGTTACAATAGAAGATGAAGCTTCGGCTTGTTACTACTTCGATTTCGCATCATACTCCATACAGAAATGATTGGAAGATGAAAATAACTCCTTACATGTCTAAACCTTGTGATGTCTACTTCATTTAAATTTCACTTACATACCATGTATAAATGCTCAAATAATTTTAAACTTCTTGCAAACTTCATTGGAAGGGTCATTGACATCTCAAAGGTTCCAAACAAAAGCAAAAGCAAATTGATCCGGATTGTACTACAATACAAAGGTAACGCACGATGCATATATATATATATATATATATATATATATATATATATATATATATATATATATATATATATATATATATATATATATATATATATATATATATATATATATATATATATATATATATGAATTCAAGCTGAAACAACAAAACCCTAAAACCCATAATGACATCTTCATGTTGTCATAGCAACAAGCTGATCGATGTTGCCTTATGGGAAGAGATAGATATCGGCTTCAATCAACTGAGTGATCGAGTTCTAATTTTACCTAAACAAAAAGAAACTTTAGGATAAGATATTTCAAATATCCATATCTATAAACAAGTTATAAGTATACATATAATCATAACTTTAGCGATCTCAATTGGTTTATCTTTGAGAAATTTTTCTTTATCATTACTTTAAGCTTACTTTAGCTCAACTATTCATATCTAACTCTATCAGGTGACTTGATTGAACCTACAACTCAAGATTCCCATTGCTATAACTTTTTACAATAAAGCACTTAAGGATCATTTTGTTCACAGAATGTGTTGTAAAATAATTGTAATGGAAATGAAATTGAAATAAAATCTTGTTAAAATTGCTAAAACGATTGATTGGTAATTTTTTAGGTTGATCAAAATGTTGATTTTAAACATTCCATTGAATCGTTGAACATATTATAAAGTAAGTGGAAGTAAAGTGAATTCAAATAAATATTGAAAAAATTTTCAATTACAATTCCATTTGGTGACCAACCACATATGGTTTTGGATGAAAAATTTTCCAATTTCAATTCTAGAGAAATTTATGAACCAAACGAGTCTTAGTTTCCGGATGTAAAAAATCCACAACTAAAAGTCATAAAGATCATTAAGTACATATAATTTTCCTCTATGCATCTGTAACATAAAAGTTCAAAATTACAAACTATAGGCATAAAACAGGGAATAAATTAAAGGCTGAAAAAATCGGATACACTTTATAAATGAACTTTTTCCCATGAATTGCATAATAGCATCCATGTTTTATTATCATCTTCCCAAGTTGTTTCTTTTCCTAAATTGTATAGCAACTTCCATATGTGCATTGCTTGCTTCCCACCAATGCTACACCACCAAATTGTTGTGAATTTAACAGCTGATATTTCAATTTTTGATATATATATAGCATATAAAGACATGATTTTTAATAATATCAACATTTACATCATCATTTGAGGCCTTGTATTTTTGCTTAAACTATGGATCACTTTGAGTGCTTATAGAAAATTGTAGCAGATGGTATTATAGGAGGAAGAACCTCTTTTAAGCCAGCCATCTTGACGTAAAAAACTACAATGTAGCTAATACACAAAAATCATGGAAGAAATTAAGCAATCTAATTTTATAAAGAAACATCAACTTACTAACCAAAGGAGCCATGAGAACATGCAAGCTATTCAAGAAATTACTAAATTGCACAGAAGAATAAAATTGTATACAAAAGGTATATCAGAACTCGAAGAACATGGTCACGTTCAAAGAAATGAATTGTTCTCTAGCATTATTACAGTCTCATCGTCAAATAACTAAAACATTCTACAAAAATTTATAAAACCGATCATAATGTAAAAGAAAATAGGAAAATGCATTATGAAGTGAAGATGGATTATGTTTTGTCTTTAAAGATGCTTTAAGTTTTGTAATCATATTTTGAGCTCTGGCATGCAAATATATCTAAAAAGCTTAATAATTCTAGACCATATAGTGACTCATGGTCAACTTGACCCGAGCCGCTTTAGCATGTATATATAAATATTACCATTTTTGATTCGACACTAATGGACCAGGTACCGATCCACCCATCCATAATGCCACCTGTAATATTCAAGAGGGAAGTTTGTGCCTAGTTTCAGAAGGTCAAACAGATGAAAAATCCATCAACTGCCATGTCTTCTATTTGGTTCTCTAACTGCCTAGATATAAAAGATTTACAAAAAGAAAAAAAATGGGATTCATAGTAGAGCCAAAGCTCCCAAAAATCAAATGTGAGCAATCTAGGAATCATCACGCTGCTCAACTATATTATTTTAAAAATCTGTTGTTAGAATGGAATAAACTGTAACATATATGAAGAAAGTAATGGAACGGTTCATTGCATTCAAGTTTCATGTTTGCACCATAGGTATCTTGGTCATTAACGATTAGACTTGCACTGTGATGTTTTTCTTACTCTCCTGATATCAACTTGTTAAACATCAAATTTTCAAAGTTGTATGGTCTCATTGTTCTGGTGCCCATGACTGGGCTGTTGCGGGCTCAAAGAAGCTACCATCAAGCGTAGCCCTCTTCTTTATCCTGCTTGCAATACAAATGCGTCGACCTACTACACACATGATTTTAACAACAAATCAAGCCTTTCTGTTTGTAACCGCTCCAAAAATGTGTAACTGTGGACTTTAAACGGTCTAGATCGAGTTTCAGCTACTTTCGACGGACAGGATCAAATCTAATGACGGTTACACTCACCGGGTGTAATATATTATATAATTACATATTCATCAAACTCATTCTTAACTAGAAATTATAGACTATCATCTCTTTGGTCCTAAGACAAAACTTGGCAGGCGTTCCTTCATCTGCTTAGTAAGTGTGCAATAAGGTCTTGATTTAACAAATACAACATTTGATATGGATGTTTAAAGTTTAATAACATTAGGAAGTCATAAGATTTCCAAAAATCTACGGGAGATTTGTTTCCATATAAGTAACATAAAATTTGTTACTTAAATAGAATCATCAAGATGCTTTTTAAAATAAGCATCATGTTTACTTAATAAAGTTCTACGGGATAGGTTTGAAAATATAAGACCATGAAGGATATACAATTTAACCCCCATCACATGATATAGGAATGTTTCTTAAGGCACAATACCAATCGAAGAAACTTGGATAATTGTTTTTTAGTTTAATTATATGGACAGTTCATAATGATAGATGATTAAGGTTTAAATAAAGTTATACATGTACACTATTTATAAGTTCTTAATTATTTTACTATATCAGGATTTTGATATTTAATTTATTTGGAATTAATTACCCTTTGTTTAGATTTATAAAACTTTTATTTTGTTAAGGCTAAGATGCATATTCCACTTTTTTCATTGTAAGATCTAAACATGGCTTTACTGATGCATTTTTAGACATATTGGATAATCCACGATACTCACTTTTTTCAAGGTGTTGTTAACGAACAAGCTTCAAATTTTACATAAGATCAGCAAAAGAATAATGTAGTGTAATCAAGAAACATACAATCAGTCATATACCTCATAACAAATCGATCAATTGAGATCATATATACAACATGAGAAACAGCTTGATAAACTTCAGATTGTTGTGGTTATAAATAGTATCTGCTCACATATTATGCAGTTGGGTATGATGCCATCACCGCAATGCCACAGAGTCCCTCTTTAGAGTCAACGTCTCTTTGCATTCGAATATATCCTTGTTCTCCCCAAGTTGTAACCCATGAGTTCTTCACAATCCAATACTTCGTGCCATCATCAGTCGTCCCATTTCCAACTACTGTAACACCATGGTCTAGTTGGTTTCCACATGGTCCTGTGAAAACGCCGCTTTTGTAAGATTGGAAATCAACACCACTAGCATCGATGGCTACAGAAACTGGTTTCATAGCTACGGCCTTCAACAATGCAGCTTCGCTGTTGGCAGGCACATCTTCGTATCCAGTGATCTTAGCAGCATGGAACGATTCTTTTGTCGGGCTACATGTCCCGTCAATTCCTTCATATGGATAATTAGCCTCGGTGGTTATGCCCTTGTTTTGAATGATGAATTTCAAGGCATCATCCATAAGACCACCGTTACAGCCTTGATCTTCACCACTTGTGTCACATTCAACTAGTTATTGCTCTGATAACGATATCAGTTTGCCTGTAGACAACTGGTTGATTCCTTCGGTTGCTGCTACCGCTGAAAAAGCCCAACAACTTCCTATACAACGAAGAATAAGTTATACTCAAAACTAAAGCAATATAATATGCATGGGTTAGAAACATGCTAACTTGATCACTTACCACACTGGCCTTGATCCTTTACTGGTGTCTCAGCTCCTTTTGTCCTCCAATCCATTGATGATGGAACCGTTGTCAAGTTTTCATACCTAAAACCTGTAGTTCTAGGACGAGATAAGACCCTAAAGCCGTTGCGCGATGCATTGACTTCTTCATTAGTCAAGTCAGTATATGCATTCAGGCCAAGCTTGTAAGACTTGCCCCCCCTCACTGTTGAATGCCTCTATGTGCTCAACATTAGCCTTGAATATCTGAAAGCGCATTTCCTTTTCGGTTGCATCTTTGTAGACACGTCCATGGAGAACCATCCACTGCTCATGTTTCTCGACCATGGACGCGCCATGTAGGGAGCGCGGCATGGCTTGCATACCTAATATTCCCACAAGAAGAAGTATTGCAAAGCCCAATTTCCTAACGAATTTAAGCGCCATGTGTTACTCGCAAGAGAATGCCTGAAGATGATTAACACGACTAGATTAATAAGCTGTTAGATGATTGCTATGCAGTTGATTGCATTTGAGTTACACATACACATTTATAGAACTGATTTACCAAACTAGTTAGAATCTTGGTTGCATTTTGTAGAAAACTAATCAAGTTATTTGTGAAATGGACAACAAAACTAGGCTCTCCGTGAAGGATGATTCATTCTACTTAATTGAAATTAGTTTTAAATTATATATAGATATTGTCTCTAATTTCGTATGTTTACTTTGAGCTACTAGGCAAAAGGACAAACTGCCTTTTCTACTTCAATATTATCATCAATTTGCTATTGTACATCATTTTGTTGTTGTATTCTCAGTAACCATTTGTATAGGAGTTTTCAAGATAATCAACTTATTATTATTTTTGTCTTTAAATCTTTTTGAAATAGAAAAGGAATTTTTGATGAAACTCCATATGCGTTTACAAATGACATCCCTATTTGATTTTTACATCCATGATCGAATATTGAAAGATGTAAAGAAACTAAAAGGATGAGCAAGCACCATGCTAGCGACTTGTCAGGTTATTCGTTTAGCATTGAACTGTTTTTACAAACACCTATGGGAACAGAAATTCTTGCTTGTCTCCTTTTATTAAGGAGTTGGACTTGGTCGTGCTTATTCATTAATTTAAATAAGCACAAACAGACGCAAACGAACATAAACAAATATAAAGTTAAATATTTCATAATAATAAACATAATTATCACAAAACAAAGGCACAAGTCAGACATAATAATCATTAACATAATTACCTCAATATAATATCTCAAAAATCTAAATTTGATATTAATGACTAAATTTCTAACGAGATAGAAGTTTTAAATGACTAAGTTTTCTTGTTTAAATGTTAGAGTCTTAACTTAAATATTAAGAATTAGAAAAATATAATCAAAATATACTTATTATAAACAAACTAACATGAACGAACATAAACAAATGAACATGAATATACATATTAATTACTGCATATTCATGAACGTAACTGAGATAACAGATTATTTGTTTGTGTTCCTACGTTAAATTTATCGAACATAATTATTAACTTGTGTCCATTCATAAACTAAACGAACTTCACATCGAGCGATTCATGAATAGCTAGTTGAAAGTTCGACTTTTATGCAGCCCTAACCATCAGCAATCGGCATAACGTAACATTTTACTAGCACTTCACAAACCCACAATAGTGCGAGCCACCTTCAAATATCTTATCAGTTTGTCAAAAAATGATCATTTTGATAAACACGTGAGGGATCGAACATAGGCGAAGGTTACTTGGGGCCCGGGGTTCCCCGGCTCCCCCTTGTTTTTCGCTCAGAATTGGAAATTTATGTGTATATCTGAAATTTTATACGTATAGAGTCCCCCCTGATTTAGGCCTCGAGATTTTCGGCCTCCCTATAAAAAGTTTCAAGCTCCGCCACTGGGCTTGCGTCTATTAGGCTAGTGACAAAAATGACTGTTAGGTTTTAAGAATGTTCAACTCATAAATCAGACTTAGTCTGAGTCCGTTCAGTTGAAGATCGTGATAGTGCTTTCATGACACTTAGATGGTGATTAAAATTAGGGTTCAATAAGGGACACTTTGGTTCATGGTCACTCTTGTTCATGGGATCTACGTTGATGGTTAAATGGTAACAGTGACTATGATTCAATCCGTGTGATGTAGTATTCTGTATTGCCACTTTATGTAGGGTGTTTATTTGTCAGCGACATGAATGGAGACCTAGGGAACTTAAGTTCAATTAATCCAAGTGCACGAAGTATTGAAGTAACTAGTATTCTGTAAAATCAATAACATAAGATGATGTATGTATTTCAGGCACTTCTATCTTCCCATTCAATCTTATATTACATATATCTGGTTAATATGATATAAAATTAACGCATCTTCTTATTTTATATAAAGAATCTTTAACCCAACTGTAGTATACTGAAGTTCTCATCTTCTTTAAAGTACAAATACTAAAGTTCTCAACTTGCTTAAAGTACACTTGTTAGTAAATCAATTTAACACGTTGATTACTGATCACGTGTCAATGTTTTAGAGTTTAATTTATCTAAGTACGTGATTTTACATCATTGTTATTATGTAATTAGTTTACTTTTTTATGTTTTATTTCATAGGTGTATGAAGCTTAAACGAGCTTAATTTAAGGCAAAAAAGTAAAACAAGAAAGTTCAAGGACCAATAATATAAATATCAAAAGTTATCAAAAAAAAATGGAGTTTGAAGGGTGCCCAGCGCATCATATGCCAGGGAGGTGAGTATGATGCGCCGGCGGGCGTCTGATAAGGCGTAGTTGATTAGAATTTCAGAAAGTTGGGCGTAGGAATGCTGATGGCGGAGTATGATACGGTGGGGGCGGCGTATCATACGCCGGTACCGTAGCAACCACCGGATTTTGGGGATTGCAAGTTTTATTAAACCAATTCAAATAACAACTTTTCCCAGCCGAAATTGGTGATTCCAATATGATTTTTTAGTGATTTCAAGCCTTCCCATTCATCCCAAAATTATCTACATTCATCATCAATACAAGGATTGAAAATATGATGAATATGTTGCATTGCTAATTCCTTCGTGATTGCTTTCAGGTGTACAATTTTCGTTAAGTGAAACCATTGGTAAGCTTTTATAGGGTTTTTGTATTGAACATTGGTTTATTGAATGAAGTTTATGTCTTGATTAATTTAAAAGGTTTGCTTGTAAATAAAGTTGTATGTTTGATTATCAGTTTTCGATTTCCTTGCATCGTGAGCTTATTAAAAAAGGCAGACAACTTGATATGAATAAATTGGTAATCTTATAAACGAACAGGTCTTAAAAGATTATTCTTGGGTTATCACTTTATATCAAAAGTTAAAATCTTGAAATTAAATTCTTAAAAATCCTAATTTAAAACATACTAATTGTTGATCTTGTGAAAATGAAAATCCAGAAATGAATGCTTTATTATTATTTAGTAAATTCATTTCAAAAATTTTTGCTTTTTGCACTTGTGTGTTGTGAATTCATCCAAAGTTTCAATTTTTAATCTTAAAGTTCGTGTCTTTAAATTAATCGAGTCTTGTTTGTTAAACACTCTTCATTAATTTTCTGTGAATACGATCTTACTTACCCTTACACAATAAAAATAAGTAAGACTGATTTGTTAACTTATTTTGATCGAGTCTCGACAACTATATCAATTACTAGCATAATATTTATTACATATATGATGATTGTGCATATAGTTTTTTTGTTATATCATGAGATGGATGTTATTAATAGAATTTAATGACGTGAAATATTTTATCAATTTTAACCACTTTAAATCATATAGTTGTATATAACTTAAAGAATTAACCCACATCAACATTCTTCTGGAATGTTACTTCAGATCGTAACGTGTTTAAGAAGTAAATCGTTCATCGTAACGAGTATTTGAAAAAAATTAAAAAAAAAACTTTATATCAAAATGGGGTAATTCTTTTTATTTTCATACAAAACAAATAAACGTATTACTTTTATGATATTAACCAACAACTAGTAGTTACACCTCGTGTGATGCAACAGGCTATAGCTGGTTTAAAGAAAAATATTTAGAGTTAAACTATAATATAACCTTGCCCTATAACCATATTATATTAGTTTCTTTATAGTTAATGAATTTTTTTTTACAAATCTATGTAATTTCTTACTGGGGTTTGGGCTGTTTGTTCTTTAGTGTTACATGAAAAAGAGTAACTACTTATATTTTTCAGTAAAGTTTTTACCAAAACAATCATTCAAAATCTTGATGATATAAGCATAACCACCCATGTGTTATACGGGTTGAAATAAGTAATTTAAAAAAAAAATAGAAATATAGATTATCGGTGACTATTAATAAGTTTGTCGCATGTAAAGATCGATTAAATAAATGTGTATACATGTTAATTAAGTGAAATGATTAAATAAATAAAAAATAATATTAATGTTTATAAATATCTAAACACTTCTTTGTATATAAATGTTTAACCAGATTCATTCAAAAACTTCTTAAACTTAAAAAAATCATCTTTTTAAAAATATTTCATTGCATTGCAGTGTCCTATAATTAAGAGTTAATTACGCAAATGGTCCCTATGGTTTATTGAAAATAACAGGTATGGGTACCAAGAGTTTTTGTAACAGGTAGGGCTATTGTGTTTTCAATTTGTAACAAGTTAAGGTATTAACACTAACAAACGTTAACTTTTCTGTTAAATCTAAGGGTATTTTTGTCTTTTTACCTTACAGGGACTGCTTATGTCATTTAATACATAAAAATGATTATTTGTGTAACTATGTATATATAGATATATATACATGTATGTATATATAAATGCACAAGACAACCACAGCTGGTTTCCACCACCACCACCCCTACCCCCACTATCGGCCACCACCCCCCAAGCCCCCATCGCTAGCCACCACCCCCCGGCTCCCACCGTGGGCTCCTACCCCTAGCCCCCGCCACCGCCACCACCCCCACTCATCAAAAGGGTAAACCACCGCCATCTAGCCACCACCATTGATCACCATCAACACCATTTCGTCCGTCCCACCCATTTGACAAAACCACCACAACCAGTTGCAAGCACACCGTCGATTCCCCCCACCTCAACTTTTTCTCAAAACCCTAAAACCCAATTGGGGATTCTTGGTTTTGGGGCTTGTATGAAGATGTGGTAATTCAATGGAGATGAGGAGACGGCAGATTGTGTGATGGTGGTAATGACGCGACGATGAAGATGATGTTGAAGGTGTTGTTGTTTCATTTAAAGAGTTGAAGAAAATGGCAGTGGTAAGAATGATGTGAGGGGGTGGTGACCAGCGGTGAGGGCTGTTGGTGATGGTGGCCGACGGTGGGGGCTATTGGTGGTGGTGGCGGGTGGTGGGGGCTGTTAGTGGTGATGGCCGGCAGTGGGGGTTAGCGGTGGTGGTGGAGATATATTAAATTACACCCAGTCCCTTATATATACTAAATGACACAAATAGTCCCCATAAATATATTAGTAGTCCTTGTAAAGTGAAAAGACAAAAATTCTCTTAGGTTTAAGAGAAAAATTAACGTCTGTTAGTGTTGATACATTAACTCGTTACAAATTGAAAACACAATACCCAAACTTGTTACAAAAAACTTTTAGTACCAAAACCTATTATTTTCAATAGACCACAGGGACTATTTGCTTAATTAACACTATAATTAAATATGTAAAAAATTAAGGATATATATCATATATGTTTTATAAGATAAATAGTAAAAGAATAAGATAACAATTTCATTAGTTGAACAATACCTACTCCTCAACCACAATAAACTCAACAGAGTAAGTTTCTATCGTATTATTATATATTGGCTGCCTTCATAAACGAATCACAACATAATATGTTGAGATCTTTTAAGAAAGTTAATTATGATACCGATGATATCCTGTAGAGCAAGGTAATTTGATGGTTTATCAATAACGTATAAACCAGTATACATAAATAAATAAATGAACAAAGTGAAAGTTATGGTCGTAGGATAAAAAATTATCAATGTTAAGATTTGTCATTAAAAACTTGTTTCTTAAATCAAAGTGTACGTAATATTGTTATTGAATACAATACGAAAGGAGTTGAAAATAATGGTTGAGTGAATAATGGAGAAGTAAAAGAAATTATTCATGCAAAATACACGGACTCTTTGATCATAAGATAAGTTATTTCGTATATTTTTTAAATATTTTTAATAGTGGAAGAAAATAAATGAAAAAAAAATTGTTGTGTGTATATATATATATATATATATATATATATATATATATATATATATATAATAAAATAATGATATAATGTTATATAATCCAGGTAAATATTATATGATATTGTTAAAATATAGAAGATTTTCAAAATTTAAAATTATTAACCTAAAAATACTCAGATTAATTGTTATTATTGGAATGTAAAATTGTGAACTACATATGCTTTAAATATTCAAATTGTCAGTTTTAAATTTTATAACTATCTTTAGATAAAATCTCGGATTAATTGCAAAATGAAATTGAAATTTAAAGTTTTTAAATTTTAATTTCTATCATTAAATTTAAAAGCTAATTTTAAAATATTATTTAATTAGACATTAAAAACAATTTAAACATGATTATGATATTCCTTTTATAAATCATATTGTTAATAAAATGCAACGTGGCAATTGTATATTATGAAGATGTCATGTGGTAATATATTGTCTAAAATTTTGTCACGTAGCTTAACCATCTTTCTTTTATTATATATTGAGATGAGATTTTTATGTTTTAAAGTGAAAATATTTACCACACAAAGATTTTATTTTCCCTAAAGTTTTATAGACTATGATTTTCTATTTCTTCGAGCACTAATTATAAATTAATGGATTATTGGATTTTAATAATCACTACTTTTATTTATTAGCAGGGATTAGTCTTAACTCAAGAAATGTTTACAATCACTTCTAACTTTAAACTTATTTTCCTCCAGTGATCCCTTACTAACTGAGAGTTAACTGTCGTTAGTTTTTTTTATGAAATGAGACCAACTTTGAGCTCTTTTTCAACTCAGGCACTGCCTAGTCTCAATTAGGTTCGTTTTCCATTGTCTAGCCTCCATTATCACTTGAAATCTACCTCCAACGAGTCGGGTAGTTCAAATCAGGAGATGGAGATTGACGGGTTTTTAGGAGTGCAAGTTTCAAATTGACGGACCTGATGATAGATTTTAATGTTTTGCTTAGTGTTTTGGCTACAAAAGCAATCCACGTTATCAAAAAACTAACGGGGTTAACTCTTCGTTAGTAAGGGGTCGTTGGAGGAAAATAAACTCAAAGTTGGGAGTGTCCGTAAATATTTGCTGAGTTGGGATTAATCCCGGCCAATAAATAAAACTTGGGATTATTAAAATCCAATAACCCAAAATTAAGAGTAAATTGTCATTTTCGTCCTTGAGTTTTTAACTGTTTTGCTATTTCCATCCAAATATTAATTTTTTCCCCACTGGCTCCCTAACTTTTTAAAAAATTACCATTTTCATCCAATCTCGTTAGTCAAGTTAGTTTAAAAGTTAAGTTTTATTAGAATCAAGGGTAACAATGTCTTTTTACATTATTTTAATATAACAAATTAATTTTACCTCTTATAACACCTTATAAAACTCTAGTCTCGTAAGAATCCCGAATTAAAGAACCCCCTGCTCGAAACCTATGACTACTATGTGCTGCAAGAATCCTGAATCATTGTTAGGCTATGGATCGAGAACCATCATTCGCACCTCGTGGATTCCTACAAATCTTGGTCGCCGATTTCATTGTTGTTATACACGGGTAAGTCTCGATTGCCCCCATTGTTGAACCATAATTTGATGGGTTATTTTACCTAAATACTGTAAATTGATATAACAGGAAAGGAGCTGTGGGTTTGTTAGTTGGGTTGACCCTCCAATGTGTCAAAGATCGCTTCAAATCATACCGGGACTCTTGAATTCAATCAATATGAAGAAACTGGAAGAAGAATGGCAAAAGGGAACAAGCTATTGAAAGTAGTAGTAGGGCTTAGTTGGTTGTTTTTCATTGTTTTTCTTTGTAGTTGAGCATTGAGATGGAATACATGAGGTTATGTTGTTCTTGAAATTGGAAGAAATCAAGATTTTGTAACCACTGTTGTTTCTCAATATAAAGTTTGACTTTTTGGGTCATGAAATGATCATGTATTGTGCAGCTTGTAGCCACTGTTGTTTCTGCATTTTGTGTCCATTTTGTATGGTCAATTGTAATTCTGCATTTTGTGTCCATTTTGTATGGTCAATTGTAATTCTGCATGAATTGGTCATTATTTATGGTCTATTATGCATGTTGTATGTGAATGGCAATTGAAAAAAATCAATCAATGTATGTTGATATAGTGCTGTGTGCAGGCTTGACTTTTTGGGTCAATTATGCCTGTTGTATGAGAATGGCAATTGAAATGGTATGTTTCTTATTATGAATTTAGAATGAGAATGGGACTGTTACATCCAACTGTTACATATAAACTTTTTTCCAGGTCTCTAACCAATAAACCTGATCAACCCTTTTCTCTGGTATACCATCACCAATTCCATTCATTGCCATATTCCAAATACTTGCCACCGCATGCTTGCATGGTATCCCGGTCAAATCCCATTTTCTACATGAGCAACTCCTTTGGTCCATAAGAACTACACATTGGTCATGTTCAGAACCACTAACCTGATACTTGGACATCCCATTCCATATGACCGTGTAATGTGTGGCATCAGTCCTGATACTTGGACATCCCATTCCATACTTGGACAATAGTCTCTAAGGATTTCATAATAAGCCTTATAATCTCCTTGAATCGTCTTAGTTGCAAGTATCTTAGCCCTGAAAATCTTTTGAGATGTGACTTGAACCTGGAATTTCTCTTGTAACATCTCTTGAAGAGCTCTTAGTGGTATGCTCGGGTTCACTCTTATGGTTGGTTCAATCTCTTTGGCTAACCAACTTATGGTGCATAACTTAACATCTCTGTTTTGTAGACAATGGTGTTCATTGATTAAAGTTTTAACAACCCAAGACCCTTCTCTTTTCTGGTTTGTTATGTGTAAGGTCCAAGGGCAAGTGGGTGTGGGAATCCTTTTTTTAGGTTTAGAGTTTGTAGACTTAGAAGCACCCACTTCCACGTAGCCCTGTTTTGTCCCTTCCTTATTACTTTCACACCTACCCATACTTGGATTTATTCCCAAACACACCACACGAAATCTGTCTTTGTCATTCTTTATGATATACAATTGTCTTCTACAATCTATTGCATGCTTTTTGACCATGGCCCTTATATGATCTCTACTACCAAAAGCTTGACCAAGATAGAAGGGACAATCGACAGATAGCTTTGATTTTTTCTTCTTCTTTCTAATGCTACTTAATGCTGCTTCTACTGGGGGTTCATTTTCAGAATCACTTGGACTGTTAAAGTCATCAAGATCAAGCTCATCATCTACTAGCTCTTCATCATTAACAAGATCTTCACCTACATAGTCAACTACTGATCTAAATTCAGCCATATCTATATTCACATCTTCAATCAAGTTATCTTTATCTATTATAAAATCAGAATCTTCATAGTCATCACCATCTCTAACATGCTCCACATACACCTTAATAACTTTATGCTTCTTAACATACTTTATCAAAATGTTAACATCAGTTTCATTAGCTAATGGTCTTAAACCGAAATCCAATTCCTCACCTGGAATTCTAAAATGTTGTCTCTTCACATCTTCTTTTGCATAACCAAGTTTCTCTAACATATTATGAACGACACTAAGCGAGAAACGACAGCAATCAACCTTATCGATAAAATTAACAGTACCATTGCGATATATTGTATCCGGAAACTCACTAAACTCTCCCCCATGGTGAAATTCCATTGTAAAATAGCTGCGGTTTTGACCTAAAGCACAAAATTAACATAATTTTGAGATAAGTTTTATGATTTCAACATAGATTTCATATTCAAAGAGGAAAAAACTTACCATAATCTGTAGTTATATCATAATCTTCACCATTTTTTCGTAAAGACCACATACAAGAATCTCGAAAATCCATTGATATTGCACACTCGATTGAATGATGGAACAATGGTTGATTTTATAGACTCGATTGAATAGTCGAACAGTAGGATTTTGCAAACTCGATTTGCTTTGATCGATTGTGAATGGAACAGGGGATCGAATGCGTAGTCGAACACTCGAACCATTGCCTGCATGTGTTTTTAGGTTATAATTTAACATTTATAGTGTAAAAAAGACGATATTACCCTTCACATGGGTTAGATTCAAATAAAACTTAACTTTTAAACTAACTTGACTAACGAGATAGGATGAAAATGGCAAATTTTTAAAAAGTTAGGGAGCCAGAGGGAAAAAAATTAATATTTGGATGGAAATAGGAAAACAGTTAAAAACTCAGGGACGAAAATGACAATTTACTCCTAAATTAATAAATGGTAACTTACATGCTAAACTATAGAGTAAATTGCCATTTTTCAGTTTCTTCAAGCAATAATTATAAAACAATTTTTTTCTGTTGTGCGTCTCTGACATTTAAAAAACTTGTAATTTTCATTCATTTTCGTTAACTCCGTTTATTTACCTGTTAAGTATCATGTGAGGGACATTTAGGCACTTTTGCACCTCACTAGAAAAAAAAGAAAACCTTAATAAAAATTGTTCAATTTTCTCAAACATTATTATATTGTTTTTAATATTCAAAGCTGATATTCACTTAACGAGTAAAACAAAAGGAGTTAACGGAAGTGAATGAAAATAACAAGTTTTTAGAATGTCATGTGTATAGAGGGAAAAAATAATATTTTTGAATGAAAACAGCAAAAAGCATCAAATCTCAGAGATGAAAATGACAATTAACTCTAAACTATATATAAAAACTATATCTATTTTTTCGTAAGGTATCAAATTTCTAAAAACCTGAGCAAATATTAAATCATTAACACAATTCATAACTTATATTTCTCTTTCTTTATACACCTGTAAGGCTGTAAATGTCTTAAAATTTTAAGTTCCTTTGTGCTATACTGTTATGTCCTATCAAAAAGAGGATAGTTGGGCTCAAGACTGATTGGGCTTTCCATAATGATGGCCCACCCACCAAAATATTGAGTGGGCAGAAAAGAAAAAAAGTTTAAAACGACTAAACCGTCAATTTTCAAAATAAAATTAAAAAAATAAGAGTTTTATCTGCCACCCGACAGCCGACAGGCTTCTATTGGTGAATGCTTTCATTCTGAGCTATAACTGTTTTCACTTGATGGTTCAAATAATTACTAAACTAAACGCATCTATAAAGTTAGAGATGACTGAAATTAATTTCGACTAAAGAATATAATAATTTTGTGATTCGAGGTGGGATGATAACGGTCCTGTTCAGTTAAGATTTTAAGGTAAACAGATGGTTTAAGGGTTTGAATGTTTAATTTTAATTATTATAACGAAGTGAACCAATGCTTCTAATCAGATGATCTATGTTTCGCTATTTGTTTACGTTTTGACATACATTTTGTTAAGAAATAAGTAGGGTTAAATATATAACGTTTCTTGCTTCTTTTTATTTACGATTTGAGTTGCTTTATGTTTTCACGTAAGTTTTGTTTGACAACACGTAGGATCAAATATGATGTGTTTTCATTCGACTGTATAAATGCGAGTTACTCTATGTTTTGACGTAAATCTAGTCCCGAAACGAATTGGGACGATTGTAATCTATACTTTTATCACGACGCATACGGCGCCGTTGCACATGTTTTTTTGTACGTTTTGGGTTTACCTATGTTTTGATATCATTGAACGATATTGATCTGAGTTGCTCTATATTTCGACGTAAATTTAGTTCCGAAAACAAGTGAGGTTAATTGTAGTCTATATGTTATCACGTCGCGTACGATGTCACCGTAACACGCAACAGGTAGAAAATTAGTATATATTAAAGCATATAGGATTAAACAGTTTTAATAATATTTGTTTATTGAATTTAAATTTAAAGTTAATTTTTGTTTTGTTTTTTGTGGTTTGACCATTTTACGATTTTGCCCGAATAATTTAAAAATAGTCAAATCCCTCCATGAAGTCATTATTTTTTCTACAAATTGCTCTCACCCCTAACTTCATTTAATTCTTACGTTAAATGGGACTCACGTGCCCCTCATGTGAGGGACAATTATGTCTTTTGTTGTGGGTCTCTTTGAACGTGAGAATTAAACGGAGTTAAAGGCAATGAGCAATTTGGAAAAAAAGTAGTGACTTAAGGGAGGGTTTTGGCTATTTTTAAATTATTTGGTCAAAACCGTTAAAATACTCAAACCACAAGGAGCAAATAGAAATTAACTCTAAAATTTAGCTGGTTAACTTTGACATCTTTACACCCGAACACTTTTTAAAAAATTTGAAAAATGTCACTTTGACAACAAGTCGGGATGATTGTAACATATGTGTTTTTTTTATGTACATTTTGAGTTTATATACGTTTCGACATAATTTTACTTGGAAAAACGGTGGGTCAGATATAATACGTTTTCATACAACAGTATAATTAAATTCAACTTTCACGGTTTAATGTAAATTTATCCGGAGACAAGCCGGGTAGATTTGCAATCTATACACGTCACGTACGATATCGTCGCAATGTGTTACGGGTAAAAATACTAGTATAATTTAAACGGTAACATACTCAAATAACCAAAAGTTGCCGGTTGTCTATGCGGACGTTTTATAATAATTTTAAGTGGTTCTAGTGACTAACTACTCATTGACTAATTGAATAATAAGATAATAGCATTAGAAATATTGTGGAAACTTCACATAACAGCAATGGAGTACAGAAATGCATTGTCTATTATTATCTTCGATCTCATAACGAAACGCGTAATTCACAATTTAAAGACAAAAGGAATCTTCGACCAACATTTTCTAGTGTTCCGTCAAATGCAAATTATTCAACTATAGGCCCGTCATTATTCTTTTTTCTATATTTCTTTTTAATACTCGTTGCAATTGTAATATATGATCAGTTTCAACGGGATTAATAACATGGTTGAATAAATGAGTCAATAATATTATTTGATGGGTCTCGGTTCAAATATTGTTTTATGCATTTTTGAAACTATAAAAAGTGTAGCATATGAACAAATGGCTTAAATCAACGTTCTTTTTGATACAAGCACTTTTTAATTAGTGGTTATTAAACCAAGAGAATCCCAGCTAATGATTTGACATGTGTTAGTTCTAACTTTTGATTTTGTTATTAATAACAGTTTTAGTTTAACTGTTCGTTAACCCTATTAGTTTTTTTATTACGTATCACGTGACTGAGTTCGTGACATGACACATAACATAGTTATAATTAAAAAAATAGATATATTACTCATTTTTAATAAAAGATAATTTTCTAAAGTTATTTAATGTAACGTTTTAATCGCTAGTTGATTAGTTTGAAGACAAATATATGTAAAAATTGAATGATATATACATATTTTTTTATTTTAGTTATGTACTATGTCATATAAGATGTCACATAAGGAGTAACGTCACATGTCACGTCATAAAAAAAATAACGGACTTAACGAACAGTTAGACAGGGAATGTTATTGGTAACACAATCGAAAGTTTGATATTAATATTGGTCAAATTGTTAGTTAGATTAATACTGGACAATAGCCAAAAGATTAGATTATTAAATTTTAATTTAATAATAAAAATTTTAAATAAAACTAATAGGCACTGAGGATATTTTGTCACGTCTCAAACTAGATGTTGGTCCTATATCTTTAAAGACAACTATGAATGTCATAGGAAGATATTACTAACGCATATATCACCATAAACTTAGATGATACTTGCTGTGTAAGTTGACATTAGCGTAAGGTTGAATTCAGTCGCGTGCACAGGGTTATGAAGTGCACGTTCCCACATTCATTTAAGGTCCCAGTGTCAATTAGGGTCGTAAACAACACAAGCCACTCGAGTTCGATTCGTTAAAAACTTTAATCGAGTCAAGCTTAAATGATTTCAAGTCTGATTACTAATTAAACAAATAAGTATCACAGATGGGATGTTATTAACAGGTCAGTACGTCAGAAGATCACCGACAGATCACTAAAGTTTGAAGATAACCGCAAAATCTAGTTTTGAATTACTATTTAGGATTTCAGCTCTCTTCATCAGTGAACCATCAAAATATACTGATAACAGCTAGGCTTTTTAACGTTGTAGTTCACCGATGTAATTTCCATTAGAAATTCGTAGGTAAATATTACAAGGAATATTACAAGGAACGGCAACCAAGACCAATCGTGATGTGTAAAACTTCCTAAAACTTATTTAGTTATATCAAATTCTTTGGAAAATATTAATTTTAATTTAATTTTTATATTTGGTTGGAATACAATCACTATCAACTAAATATTTCTGACTTAGTTTTAATGCTTGTAAGAAATTAGTCGCTATAATATTTTTTTTATTTGTTTAACGTTTGTCAAAATTTTACTAAAATCACTTTTTAAGTATAATCTTTAACTTGTCACTAAAAAATCATTTTTAGTTTAATCTTAATAACAAATAGAAAAACATTAAAAATAAGGATTGTTGGAAATTGTTGGAAACTGTCAGAAATTAGCGACGGATGGTGAGGTTTCTCGTCCCGCCTCTATTATTCGTGCTCTAGGTGGTGACGGTAGAAGCGATGGCGCCGCCGGCCGTGGTGCTTGTTATGTTTCTTATTTCTCTTTTTGCACAGTTGCCTCCGTCACCTCGGTAGCGATGATCTGTTGCTCACGGCATGATGCTTGGTCTGATATTGTAATGTTGGATATGTGATGATTAACTGGTCGATGATGGTTTTTTAGGACTTAATATTCTGGGTTTGATTCCACTAATGAATATTAGTGTTTGTCTAAAATTTAGATGAGCAATATTATTTCCATTAAGATTGGATGTTGATTTTAGTTTGTCGATGATGATGACCCTAGGGTCATCTGACACGTGGTTGTGATAGTTTCATGAATTTTGGTGTTGCCTAATGACCCTGAAGCTTTCGATGATATATGGTTGTGTTGTCTCTGGCTTGTGTGTGATAAAGTTTGCTGGCTTTAATGAGAATGAAAACATGTTGTTGTCTTGGCGTGGCAGCCATGTTTTGATGGATTGCAGCCATTGATGGTGACCAAGTCTTAGCCAAAACGTTATTATCGTATATATTTGAAAGAGAGTGGAAATGTAAAGAGAACTTTATGTTCTTCTGGTCAAAATCTATGATTCGTGGCAGATTTGCAATAATACAACTCAATGAATCCGAGCCATGGTTTTTAGTTGGCATTTGGAAATACTGTTTGACCTCGGTTACTTTGTGGTTGTGATGATATATCGAAACTGGTGTTGGTTGTCCGGCTTGGCAACCATTTCTTGTTTGCAGCTACAACCTGCCATCGGTTCTGAGCCAACATGCTATTTCTTGTTGCATTGGTTCAGCTACCATTTTTGGTATTTAGCAGCACCGGACAAAAAATCCCGGTTCTTCGACGCACGGAGCGCTCACGGATAAACACTACTTTTCTTCAAAAAGTATTTTTCAGAAAATACTGAGTTTTTTTTTTATGGAAGAAACCGAGCATTGCGAGAAACAAACCAAAATATCGTGTTTATATAAGCAGTGATTAATCACAACGTTTAATTAAAACATCAAAATGTTTCACAAATTTGTATGCTTGTTTGGTAGGGAAAACATTTGGCTCCAACTAAAGTGAGAGTTGATTGGTGGATAATTTTTTATTATAATGAACGTGCACAAATTTGAAGGGAAAATGGTTGATTTTTGTAGGGCTGGTAATTTCTGATATATTTAGAACACGATTATACCTTTTTAATAAAAGTTATATTTTTTATATTTTTAAGTTTTAAAAATAATTAAAATTAGAAGGTTAGACTTTATATGTATTATTCTTGGTTCATAAAATATTTTAAAAAAAAATTATAAGCATGATATATAGGTAGATAAACAAGTTATTTTTATTTTTTATAATCTCTAACCTATTAATCATGATAATACTTGTTTTGTTAACACTAAATTTTTTCAGTAGTACGTGGTGTATTTGACTTTTGCGTACTCATGATCGAAAATCCATTAGCAAGTAAATAATATGTGAACTGTGAAGTAATAGAAAACACAATTTTTTTGGATTTATGAAACTGGAAAAATGGATGGGTTGCGTGTTACTGCATATCTAAGCATGTGAATATGTGATTCTTTCTACGCACTATGTTGTTCGACAGAAGTAAAGCCACCCGTGACATTAAACAGTCCAAAATTAAATTATCAAATTGAATATTTCATTAAAATTATTTTTTATTAATTTATATTAGTAATATACGCCTATATTTACTGAAATCTCAAATGAATTTATTTAATATATTTATAATACAAGTGTGTTAAGATAATCTTTTTATTTATTTGCTTAACAATAATTTAGTAGTTAAAATAAAAACAAATATCATAAAAAACCAACATATTTTCTATTTGTTTTATAAATGTCTCTTAACAAATTTTTAAATGTAAAAGACCAAATACATTTCAGTTTTTATGTTATTTGCCCTTAAAATAACTTATTCTTCGGTCTCAAATAAAAATCAGTTAAGGAGTAATAAGTAATTTTTCATTTTATATTTCATAATATAAATGCATATGTTTAATATTAGTTAAAATAAAATAACGTTATCTAATAAAGTTATTATTTATTTAAATTCAGCTAATTAATAAAATTATTTGACATATTTAAAAATTCTATAATGTCAATTGATTTGTTTTATTAAGGCAACTATTTTTATGACACAAGTCCTGTATGATAGTGGTGTCTTTTTCTAATTGAAGGGTCTTTAAGAGCATTCATAATTTATTCTTTATTTTTATTTTTATGTGAGTGTATTTAAATATGGTTGAAATAATAAGTTTATATAAACTATTAAAAATAAAAATAACATATTGTTTTATATTCGAGTTTTAAAAAACATATTCATGAAAGTATATCATTGTGTATTTCCAATTATAAAACATAATGATAAATAATAGTTATATATAATCTATAGAATTAATGACAAAAGTAACAAATAATGATTTAAAACATAAAATACTATTACTAATATATATAACAAATGATGTAAAATTTATGATATAATAAACTAACATTTGACACAACAAAATGTATAATACACAATGAGCTGATACATTTCACACAATAACCAAAATACCCTCCTTTTTAAACAATAAAATTACAAGTGTCAAACTCACAATCTTTTTTAGACTTTTCAGATTAAATCTTTTTTTTAATATAACTGTACCCTAATATATAATGATTAGCTTTAGTAAATTCGTGTATTACACGGGTTGAATAAATAAAATATTAAATAAAGTTAAATTTTGCTAATAATAAAATGATAGTTTAATATAAGATTTGATTGAAATCTTCCTAAATATAAATAGAATAAAAAGTTTTGTTTCAAAAAAACATTTTAAAAAAATATCATTTTTAAAAACTTTCTTATTATAAGTCCTTAATTTAATTATTATTTGTTTATAAAAAAATTACTATTTAGAAAATACCAATTTTAAATATTTCATATTTTTAAAATAGTTTTATATTTCATAAAACTATCTTATTTTATACTAACTATATATAATCTGCAGAATGAATGACATAAATAACAAAAAAATGATTTAAAACATAAAACACAATGATTAATGCGTATAACAAATGATGTAAAATATATGATACAGTAAACTAATATTTGACACAATTATTATATAAGACACTATAAGCTTATGCATTTGACATAATGACAAAAATGTTCTCCTCTTTAAAACAATAAAAGTAACGTGTCAAGCTTATAATCTTTTTTAGACTTTTTAGATTAAATATTCTTTTTAGTATAACCCTACTCTAATATATAATAACTAGATTTAGTAAACTCGTGTATTACATTAGTTGAATAAATAAAATATTAAATAAAATTAAAATTTGTTTAATAAAATGATAGTTTAATATAAGATATGATTGATTTTGTTTTAATATAAATAGAATAAAAATTTTTGTTTCAGAAAGAACATTTTAAAGAAATATCATTTTTAAAAACTTTCGTATTATAACTCCATGATTTAATTATTTTTTATTTATAAAAATTTTACTTTTTAGAAAACACCAATTTTAAATATTTCATATTTTTAAAATAGTTTTATATTTATGAAAATTATCTTATTTTATACTAATTATATATAATCTATAGAATCAATGACATATATAACACAAAATGATATAAACCTTAAAACACAAAGATTAATACGTATAAAAAATAATATAAAATATATGATACAATAAAATGATATTTGACACAATTAATGTATAAGACATAATAAGATGATGCATTTGACACAATTACTAAAATACCCTCTCTTTAAAACAATAAAAATACACGTGTCAAGCTCATAATCTTTTTTGGACTTTTTAGATTAAATGTTCTTTTTAGTATAACCCTACTCTAATATATAATGACTAGATTTAGTAAACTTATGTATTACGCGGTTAAATAAATAAAATATATAATAAAATTAAAATTTGTTTATAATAAAATGATAGTTTAATATAAGATATGATTCAAATCTTCATTAATATAAATAGAATAAAAAATTTTGTTTCAAAAAGAACATTTTAAGAAATATCATTTTTAAAAACTTTCTTATTATAACACTTTAATTTAATTATTTTTTGTTTATTAAAATTTTACTTTTTAGAAACCACCAATTTTAAATATTTTATATTTTTAAAATAGTTTTATATTTCAGAGCATTATCTTATTTTATACTAATTATAGATAGTTTATAGAATCAATGATGTAAATAACATAAAATGATTTAAAACATAAAACATAATGATTAATACATATAACAATTGATATAAAATATATGATACAATTAACTGATATTTGACATAATGAATGTATAAGACATAATAAGCTGATACATTTTACACAATAACCAAAATCCCTTCTTTTTAAAACAATAAAAATACACGTGTCAAGCTCATAATTCTTGTTATATTTTTTAGATTAAATCTCCTTTTTAGTATAACCCTACTCTAATATATAATGACTGGCTTAAGTAAACTCGTGTATAATAGGGATTGAATAAATAAAATATTAAATAAAATTAAATTTTTTAATAATAAAATAAGAGTTTAATATAAGATATGATTGAAATATTTCTTAATATAAATAGAACAAAAAGTTTTGTTTCAAAAAGAACATTTTAAAAAATATCATTTATAAAAACTTTCTTATTGTAACTCCTTAATTTAATTATTTTTTATTTATAAAAATTTTACTTTTAGAAAAACACCAATTTTAAATATTTTGTATTTTCATAATAGTTTTATATTTCAGAAAACTATCTTATTTTATATTAATTATATATAATCTATAGAATCAATGACATAAATAATACAAAATAATTTAAAACGTTAAACACAATTATTAATATGTATAACAAATGAAGTAAAATATATGATATAATAAACTGATATTTGACACAATGAATATATAAGACATAATAGGCTAATACATTTGACACAATGATGAAAATGCCATCCTCTTTAAAACAATAAAAATATAGGTGTCAAACTCACAATATTTTTTACACTTTTTAGATTAAATCTCCTTTCTACTATAACCCTACTCTAATATATATTGACCAGATTTAGTAAACCCGGTGTATTACACGAGTTAAATAAATTAAATATTAAATAAAATTAAAATTTTCTAATAATAAAATAATAGTTTAATATAAGATATGATTGAAATCTTCCTAAATATAAATAGAATAAAATGTTTTGTTTCAAAAAGAACATTTTAAAAAAATATCATTTTTAAAAACTTTCTTATTATAACTCCTTAATATGATTATTTTTTGTTTATAAAAAATTTACTTCTTAGTAAACACCCATAAATAGTTTTGTATTTTTAAAATAGTTTTATATTTTAGAAAATTATCTTATTTATTCTAATTATATATAATCTATAGAATCAATGACATATATAACACAAAATGATTGAAAACATAAAATACAATGATTAATACGTATAACAAATGATGTAAAATATATAATATAATAAACTGATATTTAACAGAATGAATGTATAAAACACAATAAGTTGATGTATTTGACACAATGATCAAAATGTTCTCCTGTTTAAAACAATAAAAATACACGTGCCATGCTCACAATTATTGTTATACTTTTCAGATTAAATCTCCTTTTTAATATAACCCTACCTTAATATATAATGACTAGGTTTAGTAAACTCGTGTATTAAACCAGTTGAATAAATAAAATTAAATTTTGCTAATAATAAAATGATAGTTTAATATAAGATATGATCGAAATCTTTCTTAATATAAATAGAATAAAAAGTTTTGTTTCAAAAAGAACATTTTAAAAAATATCATTTTTAAAAACTTTCTTATTATAACTTCTTAATTTAATTATTTTTGTTTATAAAAATTTAACTTTTTAGAAAGCACCAATTTTAAATATTATGTATTTTTAAAATAGTTTTATATTTCAAAAAATTATCTTAGTTTATACTAATAATATGTAATCTATAGAATCAATGACATAAATAATACAAATTGATTTAAAACATAAAACATAATGATTAATACATATAATAAATAATGTAAAATATATTATACAATAAACTGATATTTGACACAATTAATGTATAAGAAATAATAAGCTGATGCATTTGACACAATGTCCAAAATGCTCTCCTCTTTAAAATAATAAAAATACACGTGTTAAGCTCACAATTCTTTTTATACTTTTTATATTAAATCTCATTTTTAGTATAACACTACTCTAATATATAATGACTAGCTTTAGTAAACCCAGGTTTTACATGGGTTGAGTAAATAAAATATTAAATAAATTAAAAGTTGCTAATAATAAAATGATAGTTTAATATAAGATATAATTGAAATCTTCCTTGATATAAATAGAATAAAAAGTTTTGTTTGAAAAAGAACATTTTAAAAACTATCATTTTTAAAAACTTTCTTATTATAACTCCTTAATTTAATTATTTTTTATTTTCAAAATTGTTAATTTTTAGAAAACAGCAGTTTTAAATATTTCGTATTTTTTAAATAGTCTTATATTTCAGAAAATTTTCTTATTTTATACTAATTATATTTATTCTATAGAATTAATGACATAAATAACATAAAATAATTTAAAACATAAAACAAAACGATTAATACATATAACAAATGATGTAAAATATATGATATAATAAACTGATATTTGATATAATGAATGTATAAGACATAATAAGATGATGTATTTGACACAATGACCAAATTGCCTCCTTTTTAAAATAATAAAAATACACGTGTCAAGATCACAATTTTTGTTACACTTTTTAGATTAAATATTTTTTTAGTATAACCCTACTATAATATATAATAACTCTTTAATAAACCCGTTATTACACTGGTTGAATAAATAAAATATTAAATAAAATTAAAATTTACTAATAATAAAATGATAGTTTAATATAAGATATGATTGAAATCTTTTTTAATATAAATAAAATAAAAAGTTTTGTTTCAAAAAGAACATTTTAAAAAAATATCAGTTTTTAAAACTTTCTTTTTATAACTCCTTAATTTAATTAGTTTTTGTTTATATTAATTTTACTTTTAGAAAACACCAATTTTTAAGTATTTTTAAAATAGTTTTATATTTAAAAAAAAATTATTTTATAAAAATTTATTTCTTTAGAGATAACATTAGTAAAATGATATTTTTTTAATTTATTAAAAAATTATTTTAATATAAAAAATTAAATGATATTATTAGTAATTAATATGATTATTTAATATGATAAAGAAGCATGAAAAAATTGATGAAAATGAATGTGGTGACGACACGTGTCGTCTTTAGTTACCATTTTATTATAGTATAAATATAAAGATATAAAAACAAAAATAATAAACTTTATTTAAAATTCTTTTTGCGCATCATATAGAAGAAAAATAGAACTTTTATTCTCGTCACATTATTCTCATTGTTTACATCTGTGTTCCTTTATCTTCAACCCATAAACATAATTTAAACTACCAGACGAACTTCAATTCATCCAGGCCTACCTCACAGGTTTATCTAAAAGTGATAATGCATCATAATGCATCATATATTATGAAAAACATAATTAATTTATGTTATAAATATTATTTATTGTGGTCATCAACAATTATATAGATAGACTTTATTAAAAATATACTTATTATGTTATTCAAATGGTTGTTAGAGTTATCAAAGGATTATGTTTCCTACTCCTATAAATACCTCTTGTATTTTATTTGTAAATACCAAATAATAGTATAAGATCTCTCTCTCTATATCTCTTTCTTGTATTGTTGTTGCTATTAGGCTAGTTTCACAACACGTTATAGCACGAGTTGCTTTGAGAGTTAGATTGTATCATCGTAAATCAACATAGATGTGACAAGGAATTGTTGGCAGGTCTTGGGTCGCATGGAATCGCTCTATCAGCGATGTAAGGCCGTCGGGATCACTTGAGACAAATAACCGATTTGAAGCCTTTAAACCCGTTATTTGATTTTCTTTATCCAACTAGGTAACGGTTTGCAAACTTTCTATTTCCACTTAATGCTTAAGTTGTAGATTTATATATCTTAAATAAATTTACGAATATTTTAAGTTGTGAAGAACAAATTTGGATTAAAAGTAAAAGTGAATTTAGTAAGTTAAGTATCAACAAATTTTCTTTTAAAGCGTAGTAGATAAAACTTAAAGGATAAATAAATTTTAAATACTGATGTATTAATTACTATTATTATTATTGTTTGCGTGAAAATTTTATCCACTAATGAGTAAAAGTATTACATAACTAAATTTTGATATGTGGCTATGCCAACCTTAAAAGGAAAATATATTTAATAAAACAATAGTTGCCCTTATATAGTTTATAACGTTTTGCGTCACTGTGTAATTTATATTAATAATGTTGGATTGATTTAGTTAAAACTTATAAGGGTTCTTGAATTAGTTTTTATTCCTTCTCTTATTTGATTTTACAAACATTTATTATTACTGTTATCCTCTTCTTGATAAAGATAAGTAACAATCGTTGTTATCCTTCACAAGTGTATCTTGAGTATAATACTTGTTCAACTTTTATTCTCTTATTTTTATTATTCTTAAAATACGAAAGTATTAAGAAGAAGTACAAACTAACAGAAGTCAACTAGAATTATGAAACTAGAGAAGAAAAAAAGTTAATATGAAAAACTTAACGCGATATCATCATTAGCTGATTATAAAAAATTGTGAATAAACCTCACAAATAAAATAACAAGAATAATATACTGTTATTATGATTCTAAAATATTCTTCTTGCTTAATATGATAGGATGAAGAAAAATTATGATTCCTATTGTTATTTTCTTAATTCTTTATTAGATTAATTTTTCAAACGTAAGAATAGAAAATTTATTTTCCATGCTCAATCTTCAATAGACACGTTTGAATCAATCTGTGTATTCGGTTTAGTACGAAATCAAATCATCATCAAGGTTATAAATAAAATTGATTGTGGTATGAATGAATGTGAGTACATACTCCGCATGATTATATATAAAGTAGTTCTAAATCAACCAATTTATTTTTATTTTATGTAATATTTATGGATTATCATTATTTATATTTCAACAAAAGTGACAAATATTTATATGTAAGATATACTTGTGATTGGTTATACCATGAAAAATTAATACATCAATTATATATATTCAAGGGTATTGATGGAAACAAAATCATATTAATATATAAAGTTTACTTGTTATTTGGATGCTAAACTTTGAAGTATCATTACTTCATATATTTCATTATTATTATTATTTCTATAAGGTCGTATTATTTAAGACCGGCATGTCCTATATGACTTGGACATATAACTAATTTTCATTGATGTTTATGGATGGAAAGTTATTAAAAAAATTATGAATAAAACAATTTAATCACACCCCAAATATACTTATGAAGTAACAATATTATAAAAAGGTGTGAAGAGATTTGAAAGGATGTCATATCGATGAGTATGAGAAAATACTTAAAAGTCAAAAAGCTTGTATGGCTCTACTTCATCCCCTAAAGTAGTTATAACAATACTATAAATTTCGTGATTAAGGACAAAATAAGAAAACTCTATTGACGTCCACCATAAGTGATAAACAAAAGAGGTGATTGTATGTGAAAAGGATAACAATAGAGTATATAAGATGATCATATGTTGTTGTCTTATATTTTCTACATGCATTGTACAAGCATAATTATAAATAAAACATATATGATCATTATCAGGATCATGATTAATTGATTGGCATGACCAGTTAAACCACACCAAATCAATTATAATGTGAAAAATATTAAAGAATTGAAATATTCTTCCTGGTAATTAAGCAAACAATGTTTGCTTTTAAAGAAAGTTGATTAGTTTACCAATCAAAGTAAGGTATGGTTCTCATAAAATTTTGGAAGTTATAAAGGATACATATATCCTAATGCGGATACCATTTAGTGTTTAAAATCGATGCATCGTCTAAATAGTTATCAAATTCATAACTTGAAGTTGTATGTTTGTTGCTTAGCTAACGAGGTAGCAAGCATATTACTCCAGACTATGATATTATTTTGGTAGAAATGGTGACTTTAATTACAAGATATTGATGATTATTGGAATAAGTGTTGAACTTTCAATTGCTTAAGTTCGTGAACAAATTGCTTTTGTTGAGACGACCACTCAATTGATTGTAAACCCAATGATCATGAGAGCAAATGTTCATGTTTGTAAACATGTCATTTAAATGCAAAAACATTAATTCACATCAAACCAAAAAGTTGTAAAACTTTCTTCCTATTAAAGTTGGGTTTTGATCAGAAACCAAATAGATCTCATCTAAATTGTTTTTTTTGGTTATGCGGTATATATTACAATTGTTGCACTACAACGCACAAAGATGAGAATTTAAAGAAAGTTGGGAATATATCATGGGTATGCATAATATCTATAATAAAAATATAGAGCCGTTACCAATAAATTTTCTATGGCTCAATTTATTGGTTATGCATTTTGATTAATCAATATTTCTAACATTAGGGGGAGATAAAAAGTAGTTGAAACGTGAAAAGTTATAATGAATTATCAGTGTATTAGCTTGATCCTCAAACAAATAGATACGAATCAAAAGTTTGAAAGATAATTCTCTAATGAATCAATTACCAGACATAATCATTAACTTGTAAAGAGTGACTAAGTGACTATACCAACTACTAGTGCTCCAATTAAAATCTAGTGATCCAATTAAAATTTATATTGGTAATGAGTCTATGGCATGTCTGAATCGTGGTAGACTGTTCGATTACATGAATTAAAATCCTCGAAAAAGGAGCAAGTATAAAGGTGGTCAAGTCGAGGTATGATATAAGGGTCTCCTATAGAGGCAATAGACATGATGGTTCTGGATGAACATCAAATACATGAAAATAAAGAGATCTCAATAAATATATTATGTTTACAATACATGTAATAGAAATAAAATTGACGTCGATAATACTTTATATGTAGCGCTTGAAATGATGAAAAAAGATGAGGATCAAGAACTAAAATTTGCCTTTGAATAGAAATATATAATGATCGGCCAAAATAATCATATGCAAATAAGGCGGAGTTGAATTCTCTAATATGTTGGTTACAAACGAGGTCTTTGTGCGAATGAATTATGTAAAATAATAAAAGAAAGATTAAAAAAATTGGTGGTACAAGAAGTTTCGCAAAGACCTATAATAATGAGGAGACGTATTCTCCTGTGGTGGATGTAATAATGTACCAACACCTCATTAGTCTGGTAGTATAAAGAGAGAATTGATATGCATAGTACGAATGTCATGATTCACTCGACATTGAAACTTACATGAAACTCCATAAATGATTTAAACTGCTATAATCATGTAAAGTGAGTTCTCGAGAACACTATTATTGTTATATACATATTCGGATCCGAATGCATTATGTTTATTGTAGATGTTATTGAATTGAATATAACTTGAACTACTCATGAGTTTTCAAAAGCAATTGAGATTTAAAAAGTAATTGTAAACATCTTAAAGATGTAAATCTTATGCACCAATAAAGACATACAAATGAAGTTATATCTGTTGATGATGGTATCTCAATGAATCTATATACAAGAATGGTGTGATATTTATGTTGGAAGTTTATTTGATGAAACCTTTACATATGATACAAATATCATGTGAAAAGTTTATGTGCCAAAATTTTTTATGATTGTATGCACATAAATAATTAGTCAATACCAAATAAAGTTTGTGAATGATCGTAAATACCGAAAGCATTGACATCAAAACTTCAAGAAATGTGTTATGTAAGTGAATATCGATTAATAGTAGTCGAGGTGAGTGTGGTATAATCGACTCGACAATTATCTCGAAAAGATAAATATTAATTGATGCAGTTCGTCCATGTGCTTTTGTGAAAAGAACAACATGAGGTGCATAAGTATCATATGATACGATGATGATATGATTGTATATTTCCAATGGATTAAAGGAGTTTAAATTATTGAAAGAATAATTTGAAATGAAAAATAAAGTTATAAATTTATGATTTGATATGTTGAAATAACATTTGTGTTTTATCAGTCAATCAAACTAAATCAAGAGGATGTTGGAATATTTAATATGGATTAAACTTATCATTTTAAATACGTTAAAATGTTTTCCAATCATCATCTTTTATCAAATAAATAAAAAAAATTAATCTAGAAGTTCGTAGTTCATTGCAATTGATATATAATTATTTCTTT
This sequence comes from Flaveria sonorensis, assembly GCA_025506505.1. Lineage (NCBI taxonomy): Eukaryota > Viridiplantae > Streptophyta > Magnoliopsida > Asterales > Asteraceae > Flaveria > Flaveria sonorensis. The sequence goes on from CM046429.1 coordinate 10,286,439, forward strand.
CTGTTTATACACGATTAGATATATTATTTATATCGTTTCCAATGAAGAGACAATGAACTATGCTAATTCAAGTATTTTAATATCTCCAAGGTACGAAAAATATAAGTTTATATTTACTAACACATCAAAACAAGTTTAGTTAGTATTGCAGATGCAGGTAATGTAACACAACATAATTGTAAATTTTGTGGTATTTATTTATAAAGAAATGCAACTGTAGTTTCAATAAAGATCATACGTTGTTGATCAACTTCAGCAATTACACATTAAAGGATCAACTGGCAAATTTTTCGAGTTCATAGAAGATTGATACTCATCACTTAAATGATGCATATACAAATGAGGGGGGAGTATGATTCAAGTTGCACTCTTTTTTCCTTCACCAAGTTTTGTCCCATTGGGTTTTTTTAGTAAGGTTTTTAATGAGACAACATAGCTGATGCAAACAGGGGAGTTAATACGCGTTGCACTCTTTTTTCCTTAGCTATGTTTTCGTCCCACTGGGTTTTCCTGGCAAAGTTTTTAACGATGCAGCATCTTCAAGCGTATTAAGTTCATAACCAAGGGGGAGTGTTATAAATATTATTTATTGTGGTTATCAACAATTATATAGATAGACTTTATTAAATATATATTTATCATGTTATTCAAATGGTTGTTGGAGTTATCAAAGGATTATGTTTCCTACTCCTATAAATATCCCTTGTATCTTATTTGTAAATACCAAAGAATAATATAATATCTTTCTCCCTATATCTCTTTCTCGTATTGTTGTTGTTATTAGGTTAGTTTCACAACAATTTTTAATATTTTTGAACAGACATTGATACGTAAGATTAATACATGCTTGCATACAGTTCTAGGTGAAAGTTTGTAATTTTTATTTGAATATTCGTGAAAAAAACAAAGTTACTCGGCTATACCACATTCATTGTGAAACTAACTTCCTTCGAAATTCAACTTACGGCATAGAAGTAAAAATAAAATAAAATCACTTTGTAGACTTTCACACCATATTTACATAATTTTATAACAATTTAATTAGAGGAAATTAAACTTTATGTCCTTTAGACGTATACTTCGATTTTAATCTTTATTATACAAGTTGTCTCAAACATATTATCGGGGACGGAAGTACAATTGGGTCCAGGGTGTCTGGTGACCTTCCTATAGTCCAGATAATCAAATTTCCTCACTAACCAATGTCTGAACCGAGTAGATTTTAATACTTTTAACATCAAATAATCAAGTAGTTTGGGAACATATGCAAATAGTCAAATACTCAAGGATGTCCAGTGATCTTCCTACGGTTCTTGATATATAAATGCAAATACAAGAGTTTGAGAACCGTTTTAATGATGTTTTTCAGCAATGAACCAAATCAGATCCGGTCTTACCCAAACTGGACCGAAAGAATATATTATAATGAGATAGTCAAATGACATTTAAAACTTTCCGGCCCCCATAAAAAAGTTTACTGGATCCGTCACCATCTTACCGTTGCTAAAATATCCATTAAATTTACATTATATAACCACTTTCATTTCTATTAGAAAAATGAAACCAAAAGAAGTGGGCCACTTATATTTTTACTATTAAAAACCAATCACCCTCCCACCTTAAATCACTACCTTGCAATAATCGCTCGCAATTGCTGTCCTTCTGATGTGAATCAAGTTCCATTTATGAAAAAACTTGAATTGCTAGTTGTGTGAGGTGAAGTTGAATATGAGGAAGGAACCACCATCCTACTTTGTCTATGGACACCTATGTCTTCTTGCTATCTCTAGGAATGTTTTCTAATTAGTTGTCCTAGGATAGGTAGGCTATTTGAAACCTATTGGGGGATGTGAAGGTGGTGTTGTTGGATACTTGGATGGTTGTACACCAAAGTCAACCCAAGATGAAACATCCTACATAAGGATTTTTTGTAGGAACTATGGTTGTAATCTCGAGCTCCACGATGGAGCGAAAACAATTTAAAATTGTAGCGCTTTGTAATCGCTCTATTATTTCATTTTTGGTCGGTTTTGTTGTTATATTAATAGGTGTTGACGGTTGCTAAGTAAATAGAAGATTAAATTGCACAATCTGTTGAAACTAATTTAAACAGGTAAATCAGTGAATGTTTTTCTAGTATCATATCATCTTACCATCTTGCATTCTAATTTATAGTTTAAAGTATTTTTATTTATTGAATGAAATTAGGTGTTTTGTTACATTAGAGGTGTACTCACCTCTTGCAAAATTGCAGGTTAAGGATATGATCATCAAACCGTAGTTGACCCTACTTCAACCTTGCGCATACGGGAGTCTTGAGCACTGGGTTGCACCTATCTTTTTTCCTGAAAAAATGTCTTTTTAGAAAATTTATTTGTTTTATTTCATTTAGTAATAAAAAGATGGATTTCATGTACAAAAGTATAAATGAATATTAATAAATTAGCAAAAAAAAGTAAGACATATATGAAACCATGAATGTAAAAACAAAGAGAAGAAAAAGTAACATATGAAAGAAACCATGAAGGTATAGATGCCAGTTCAATAAGCCGGGTCCAAATAAATGTAAAAGTTTTTAAAAGATGCAAGCAACAAGCTTTGAATTGTTGGCCTCAACAGATTGAAGATTTGAAGTTAAGAGACTAACCAACTCTAATACTCTCATTTTGTTGATTATTCTAAAGCAAAAATATCTAAGCTACATTACATGTGTATTGTTCCTCAGACTTCCGTTTAGTAGTAATGATTATATTGGACTCTTACAAGAAATCTCATAAGAGATTTGAACTTAGAAAATATTATTTTCACTATTTTGCATACGAGTTGATAAAAAGGAGCCAATAGTTTTAAATTTATTCTAACTTCTTTTTGAAAGTTAAAGTTACTTCTTCCGTAAGATCTTTTAGAAGGTGACACAGATGACAGTGTATAGTTTTGAAGTGTTGATACTTTTGTCTACTTTTTGTCTTGCTATAACATAAGTTTGCCGCATAGGAATTGACAAAACCATGTAGTTAATTGACATCATGTTTAATACACATCATGCGTAATCTGAATTTGAACAGAATGTTAGTTTATAATGGTTACAACTTTATATACATAATTTATAGCATATAGTCGTTTAAGTTTATTAACTTATAATCGTTTCAAAATTATATACCCAGACATATAATATATAAAGGTTATATATAAATATATAAAACACCTCAATTTTTTTAGAAATACTAATCATAACTTAAGCTATTGTTAAACTAAAATATTATACTATAAAAGTATTATAAGTTCATATATTATAAATATATACAAAGCTTAAATTTATCAAAAAATTAAAATAACTTAAATGTATTTATAAATAATAAATTTCTTTATAATTGCTTAATACATTTACATATTTATAGGGCAATGTATAAAGTTTTAGTTATGTTTATTTCAAAAAGGAAAAAATAAAATAGAAAAACGATTTCGAAAAAGGGTGCTCACACGAATTTATTCATTGTATTCACGAACTCCGCTCGTCCTTTGGCCATATCTACCCGCATGATACGACACATGATAAGACGTCCATGACATCGACCATGTCGCTCGCCAAGACGACATCCATAGCCATACATTTTGAGTGTTGTTATAATACTTCAATTTATTTACATTGTAGATATATGTAAATAATGGTATGTGATATGTGCATAATTCTTTATATCAAAGAATGAAAATCATGCATTTTACTTTCTTTTTTTTGTTTGGTAGAAGGAGTTTAATAATTGAAAAGAAAATTGTTAAAGTTTACAATGCCTAATACTATAAGTGATAAAGACACTAGTTTTAACCACTTTTGTTGATGTGAAAATGATGCTTTATCCAACATATTGTTTTTTTTTAAATGGAGTCGTTATGTAACTAATTCCAGATATAACTTAATTTTAAATAATTTATATTTCATTAGCTTTGATTATTAATTTTATTAGTTGTAATACTCGACAACATACACTAATAACCAATTTAAAGTTAGTGATGAAATTTCTTTTTTGTCTCGCTCTTCCATCTCATCGTGATTAAATCTTGATTAAAAAACAACATTAGTCATTTAGTTATCATATTAGTTACTTATTGAGTTTAGATTATACTTATTGTCGATTTAACTATCTATAATAGTTTGTAAAATCTGTTTATTACCTCTCCTCATAGAGTCATAATTAAAGAGGTTAAGGTTGGCTATCAATGAGGTTCCTTAAGCATTATCGACACATCCTCCTTTGCACATCCACAGGTACATCACGGTATCGGATTTTCATTTAATCTTAAAAACAATCATTTTCTCTCCAATGTTATGTCCATTTTTAAATATCTTTTTATTTACACATCGTCACTCATTTGTCACTTTAATTTTAGGCTAAAGTAGTAAACTACTTTCTTACACTCTATGGTTGTGAAAGAATAAATTGCATTTATAAACTAAAAGTTATATAAATTTCAAAATTAAACACTACACTAAGTAATAAATTTACACAAACTAATCCTTAAATGTTACGCTACCTCTAATTTCAAAATAAAAGTTCTTTTGATGTGCTAACTTCTTGGAGTTCAATATGTTTGATCAATCCATTAGGAGGAATGTCATGTCATGGTGATAGAGGAATATTCCATCGAGTCTTGAAGTATCATGACGGGTGCCCCTTTAACAACTCGGTAAGCTTGCAACTACCTCATTTTTATCACTATATGAGCCGACTCTTGCTTTTACTTTGCTTTTTTATTATCGTTGGATGATGCCATTCTTCAACCTCATTAGCCCTGCCTTCATAATCAACGATCATCATTGTTGAAGCTCAACGTCGTAGTCTAAGCGTCGAAAAGCACATGTGTTATGGTCAACCGATGCCGAAGTCATCGTCCTTTTGTTTTGGTATTCTAAGTGACTGATGCCACTTCGCCTAGTTAGTGATCCAAAACACATGTTTACTGTTAAACGCTCCTTTGCTACACTTTTACTCTTTCTACACCATGTCACTGCTTGGTAATCCAATAACTACTTTTGTTTTGTGCTCTGACACGATTGTTGGCATTCTAGAAATGAGTTACCGACATTTAGATACGGTGAAAGTGATTGTAAGTTGTGAATAGATTGTTGAGCATCATAATGCTACTAAACTAGAAATACTTATGGCCATCTCTAGAAATCATTTATTTGCTAGTGTTTATGGCATAAAATTTATGGGCGTATGAGCCCGAGCTTGGGCTAGTAATTTCTCTCCTTGGAGGGTTAACCGTTGAATCTTTATATTAGTTGAAGAGGACATGATCATTGCATTCCCTTTTGTATTTCTTATAGTGCTCTTGACTTTTGGGTTAACATGACCTAATCGATAGAGTGTTTAATCATGGCTAAATGCCATGGAAGCAAAAGTTAGAGTGTTTTACTATGGCCAAGTGTCATGTGAGCAAAACGGTGGAGCTCACTATATGACCGGGAAGCCCTTCGGGGCAAATGTTAGAATGCAACTGATGGACTCTAGTCTATGATCAAAAAGCCTTTAGGCAAATGGTAGAGATGGTGTTGATGAACAGAGTTAGATTTTACAATGTATGACTTGAAAGAATGTTTATAGAAATGTTTTGCCTTAACGGCACTGTAATATTTTGTAGAGAAATCATTCTTTTCTTAAAGTGTATGTTTATTATAAACTCTTCTTTTAGTATGCAGATTAGGTTAGGCGTGATTGGTAAAGGTAGAGATTGAGGATGTTTAATTAGCGGTGAAAGTGTTACCTGAACTTAAGGAGCTGACATTCCATTTATAATTGTGTTTGATGTTTATGATAGATAATCTTTGTGTTTTAGAACAAAAATTCGTGTTGAATGAATGATTCTGCTTCTTTATTTAATATTAAATGTTTAAGAACTATATGATTATGGGTAAATCGAATAAGCGAGGAGTCTCGAGTTCGGAGGCTTTACAGGCTTTTATGATTTTTTGTTAATTTGATGGTTTTCATTTAATTCATCCTGTTTGTGTGTGTCTATGCCTATACATAATCTACAATATGTTAGTATTGTTACCTGCACATAACCTACAATGTGTATGTAAAGAGTTAAAAAATTAAAAACCTAACAAGAAATTAAGTTAATGGTTTTTATGTAAAAAAATATAGATTTGTATGCAAGGAGTACAACAATTAAGAAAAATATAAACCGTTAACCTAAAAGTTAAACAAATTAGGTTTTGTTGTTTTATTCTTCATATTACTTAGTGTTCTCTAAAGGATCTCACTGTGTCTATATATAGGTAACCATCGTACAAAGTTAATTTAACTTAAAAAACAAATGACTACACAAGAATATGGCAAATTGCTTGGGGGTAACGGGTGTATGTCAGCAACATAATAATGCTACAAAGTTGAATATCCACGCACATATGATGCAACGTATACAACTAATTACGTACAATTATTACGTAATATATGTTAATGCTTACTCAACCTATGTTTATAACTATACAATCTAATAACACACATCATCACACAATACATTGTCATTATTCTTAAATTGTTTTAGTAAAAGTTATATAGTAATATTATACTTAAATTATAAATAGTTAATTTTTAAATATTTTCTAAATCTTAGAAAAAAGAATAATATATAAAAATTATTTGATTTTAAGAAATAACCAAATTAAATAAAAGTCAATAAGTTAATTGTCTTCCTTGTAAACATGACATCCCCGACGATCTCAACAATTGATTAATTAAATTAAGAAAAATTGGATTTGAGTCCAAACTACATGACATCCCCGACGATCTCAACAATTGATTACTTAAATTAAGAAAAATTGGATTTTAGTCCAAACTATTGACTATTAGCCAACATTAATCTTAACTTAAAATTTGACCAGTATTAATCACAATTTTTGATTTTGTTACTAATAATAATATCAGTCTAACTGTTCGTTAACTCCGTTAGTCTTTTATAATGGATCATGTGACGTGGCTCGTGACATGATATATAATATAGTTATAATTAAAAATATAAATATATTTCTAACGATTAAATCTAGAGGCTCGGTAATCAAAATCGAAGTTTTTGAAGAAAAAGTTCCCGCGCTAGAACTTGTATCCGCGCGACAAGATGATCTCACGCGGGAGCCCTTTTTGTGTAAATAGGTGTTTGATCTTGTAATCTTTAACTCCTGTCATTTTCTCATATTTTGTACCGTAAATCTTCACTGGAATATAAGTGCAACTTATTTACATCTTGATCACTTGTTTTCTTGTTCGTTTAATCATTATTGGACTATTTGAAGATGATACTTACCAAAACCTAAGTTCCGAATCTCATGATGATTACAAAAACCGACACGGTGAATATATGTTGAAAATATGATCAAAACGAAGAAAATTGACCAAAGTCAAACTTGGTCAACTGTGGTCAAAGTCAACAGTCAACATCAACGGTTGTCCCGAATCACGTCAGCACCCGGCAGTCACGCATCAACAACAGAGAATTTATCAGACTTAGAAGAATATTTATGTAATCATTAGGGCTTAAATATAATTTTACTCATTTATGTAAAGATTATAAATAAACTAAGTGTAGTCATTTATACTCTAAGAAACAAGAACAAACATTTAACTTTTGTGTGCTGAGAGAGAATTAGGACAGAGAGAAACAATTAAGTTGAGTGTGTGTGAGAGAGAATTTTCTTACAAACTTCCTTTGTAATCTCCTGGTTTCAAATCATCCATATGAATCAATAAAATATTTATAAATATGTGTTCTTGATTGTTCTTCATTCATTTATCATCATACATTAAATCTTCCAACAGATCTTCATTTGAAATCATCAACAGGTCTGTGAGATTCCGTATCACAGATCTGATAAACGGCAACAATACGATTACAATATTCGATCCCATCTTATCAATATTTCAACAGTTGGTATCAGAGCCATGGCTCCTTGTTGTTTAATTTTTTCTCAAAAATTTGAACCATAAGTTTGATCTATAAATTGTTGTTGTTTTTATTGAAATCAAGCTACCATTAGCTTAGATTTTTTATTTCGTGAAGATCTGCAAGTTTTCACATAGACTGAAGTTCATTTGAGCCATTAACTTGAAGATTTAAGCAAACATGTTCTTCAAGTCTTCAAATGCTCATGAACATAAAATTTTGATTTTGTTGTTATTTGATCGAATTTAAGCTTCTAATAGCTTTAATTTGTGATAACTAACAAATCTGCAAAGTTTCATATCAATTGAACAACCACAATTCTTGAATTTGAAGATTTTTGAAAATTTTATGTTCTTGAGAAAAGTTCACTATTCTTTAGGAAAGATCATCAAAATCATGAATCTGATGTTGTTTAGCTGAAATTGATAGTGGTTTTAGCTTAGAAACATCAAATCTAAGGTTCGTTTATCCTTTTTAACATCCAAATCATCCATTTTTGAACATTGATTCTCAAATCTAGGTTTTTGTTCTTCATTGTATTCTTCATGTGTTCATCATCTAAATTCGAGTTTAGGTGATGATTATATGAAATTGATTGTTATTTTAGCTTAGAATCACTTATCTATACCTATTATAGCATTTGATTTTATCAAATTCCATAAAAAACCCAAGAATCAAAAGTTTATTCATTCAAGAACATGAAGTTTGACTTTTTCAAAGTCAAACTGTTTTGAAATCTCTAAATTCAGCAAAATTTATGATCTAATCCATATTTTGATTCGTTAGTTCATCATATAATCATTCAAGAATCATTCAACAATCATTGAAACAACAAGTTATGCAATTGAAATTCAAATTTCATTCATAATCAAAGTTTACAAAGAATACACAAATTACACTTGACTTTGATTTATTACTAAGTGTTCTATCATCCACAGCTGATGTGTTTCATCCACAGCTGATGAACAAATTCGGCCACAACTGATGTGTTAATTTTCATAGCACACACATCCTAAAATTGTCCAAAGCGTACATTCACACCCACAACGGACATCTTAAATCAACTCTATTTGTAGCTGTAACATCACAAATTCGTGTATCACTATACAACGGACAAGAAACAAAAATCAAACATACACCTCACAACGGACAAACAACTTGGGTACCATCTATCCACAGCGAACGAGTTAAATTCATAGAAAATTCAATTTAATCAATTCACAGCCGATGAGTTAGAAGAAACATACAACTTGGGTAACATTCTGTGCATAGCGGACACACTCATCCACCCACATCCACAGCATATGTTGAATCATACATCTCGATCCACAGCTGACGACTAGACCCTATATCGACACCAATCGACCGCAACCACACCATCAACCATCATCATCGACACCATCATCACCGATCTTACAATCGGAGCAACATTTATTGTTTGCACTTCGATCACCACCACATAATCACGATCGGAGCACCATCTCACCATCAATCTCCGCCGACAGCTGCTGCTAAAGGTTCATCGGTTCGAGAGATCGACTGAGAAAGCTGAGATCAGGAGAACTAGAGGACATAGAGAGAGAGCTTCGTGAGATTGAGAGAGTTTAGAGTGATTTGGGAGTTCAATTTTGACTCCTATTTTATTTCGACCAGCCATATATTATATATATAATATTATATATATAAATATATATATATATATAATATATAATATATATATATATATGTATATATTGTTTTTGTTGACCAACATATCCATTCAAACAAACAAATTAACAATATTTTAATCAGGTTACTTAAACATTAATTTTAATAAGAAGATCCAAATTTTATACTTTTAATTAAGCTAGATTAATCTTAGTCCAGCTTAACAAATTGTAATTGCACCGACTTAACTCTTTAGTTAGGCCAATCTAATTAAATTGATTTTCAACGTTCTTTGGATTCAATTAAAGTTTAAATTTGATTTTGATTTAAACACAAAAACAATTTTCAAATCATTTTTATTTTTAAACAAAATTAAAAATTTAAATCATTTACTAACACTCGTGTTTCGAAAAACCGAGTTATCTTTCTTGCTGCATGTAGAAAGAGGTTTCAAGAATTCGAACAGAGCAAACCAAGCTACTACAACCAACCAAAAAACAGTAGCAAATCAAACAAAAGCTGCAATCAACCAAACAACAGCAACAAATCAAACAATAGCAACAATTCATTGTTTGACAAGACAAACATTCAATTGTACATCAGTCACATTAAGAAAGAACTTATGCATTTACATTTGTGTGATCTTGCAAACTCAAACAACACATTGTCTGATGATTTGATCAAATACAGGTCAGAGATAGAACAATCTCAAAGAAATGATCAAGCACAAATCAAGACAACAAAACATCAGTTTAGCTCAAGAGATAAACCAGTTGCAAGACAAAATGTTTCAACAAGAAATAAAACTTGAAGAGTTAACTACCGGGCTTGCAAAAGCCACAAAGAACAAAAACATAAACATTCCTCCATTACCTGCAATTCCTAAAGACAGAAAGATCAATCTATGCTCATTAGCATGCATAGATGAAGTACAAGCATATCAAAAACATTGAAATAATCTAGCATACATGATAAAGGAGGAAAGAGCTTCACATGCAGAGGAACTACAAACTTTTGCAAATCAAATTAGTTCACTAGAGAAAGAAGTTGATAACTTGCTTAAAGAAAACCACAAGCTGAATGCTCAAGCAACTGAACTCTCTGTGAAGTTAACAAACACAAAGGCTGAAGTTGAAGCCAAAATATTAGAAGCAAATACAACCAAAACAATCATGACTTGCAACATTACATTGAGCGTCTAAATCAAGCAATCAATACAGAAAAGGCTACAAATTCAGAATTGAAGATACAATATAAAGCCTTTGAAGATAAAATCAATTCTCTTCTGAAGGATGTAGACAATCTCCTTGTAGAAAGATTTAGTCTTCAAGCTTAAGTTACAAGACTCACTGAGTCTCTAACAAAGACAAAAGCAGGTCATGCATCAACAGAAGTTGAACGTGAGAATTTAAAGCTGACTGCTAGCAAGTTGGAAGAACTAATTGATGCACAAAGAGATCAGAAGAAGAGTGCTGGAACTACATACCATGTTGTTGCTCCTCCTTACAATGATAACTACATAGAAATGCCAACTTCAATGATAAGTCCAGTCAAAGAAGATTCAAATATGCATGATTATCCTCCAACAGACACACCATTCATTATCACTCAAATCACTTCTCTTGAAACAACATCAAAGATGTACCTCAAACCAGAATCACCACAGAATGAAACCTTTCATTCCTATGATGGTCAAGAGGGAGATCCTGCAAGTGATGACAGTGATGAAGAAACCAACCAAACAAACAAAGCAACATTGACATGTACTAACCATGTCATTGAAGAAATCAATCCAAAACAAACACAGACACAGAAATCCAAAGCATCAAAGCCTGAAACAAACAAAAGGCTATGGTTCTCTATGAAAATTCAAACCAGCTAGATTTCTTGAACCAAAATTACAAAGGCCAAACTGAATGCCAAGATGTAAGGCCCTGATCCCGGGACGCTCACAGCTGGTTAATCATTGCACACAAAGCATAAAACATACATTAACTTTACTAAAATATTGCAACGGAATTCCTTTAAACAAACCATTTCATATATATATATAATTGCTTTTGCAAAATAATACATCGTTGACGGGTTACAAAATATTACTCGTGCATTACATCACAAAACATTATAATTTAAACAACGGATGCCATCCAAAATGCCACGTAGTGCCCCGTGCCATCCTCAGCAATATTACCTGCCAACTGGAAACACATAAAAGTCAGCGTTGCTGAGTGAGTTCTAGTTTTATAAAATAAAATACTTTTCTTTCATTTAAAACCATTCTTTCTTTACTTTCACATGTGATCATGCATCATACGTACACCTAGATAATAATTTAATATTATCTTTCATCGTCATTCGTTGACTTCCGTTCATTCATCATCGTACGTATCTTTATCATTCGTATCTTTCATTCCGTACATTTCATTCATTAACCTTCCTTCGTCATTCCTTCCAGATCAATGTCATCAGCTATACCCAATGTAGGCACAAAAGCGGGTACTGGGCCGAAGTTTATCAGACTTCCATTCATTGCGCACAAAGCCTGGCACCAGCACCGGGGTAAGAGACAAAGATCCTGGTCAATCTCATGGATGAATCCTTACGAGTCTTTTGTGAAACATAGTCACTCACCTCAACTTGGCATACAAGTCTTCGTGACAACACAGTCACTCACCTCAAAATTGGCTTACGAGTCTTTTGTGACAAAACACAGTCACTCACCTCAACCTTGGCTTACAAGTCTTTCGTGACAACACAGTCACTCACCTCAACCTTGGCTTACGAGTCTTTTGTGACAACACAGTCACTCACCTCAACTGGCTTACGAGTATTTTGTGACAACACAGTCACTCACCTCAACTTTGGCTTACGAGTCTTTTGTGACAACACAGTCACTCACCTCAACCTTGGCTTAAGGACTTTTCCATTCATTCATTCATTCATTACTTATTAATTCATGCATTCTTTCATTCTTTACGTTCCCTTTTCATTATCTTCTGCTTTACGTACATATACTTTCCATTTACTTTCGTAATCATACCACGTAAAGCACGGAAAAATAACATACATAACAAGGAACATAACATAAACATAACCATACCATACATAGCATCATCATCACATCACGTATGACATCATAAGGTCAACTTACATACCCCCGGGAAATCCTGTGACATCGGGTAATTTCCGTTACCAAACTCCGTTAGTTCCGCTAAGTCTTGCATACACGTGTCGGAAGCCCACTAGTTGTCGGTGAACGTTGGTGACTTAATAATAATTAATAATGTTAAACAATAATTTCCATGTTGATTATTAGTTGTGATTATGTGATTTAAATGTTTATTGTGAATTTTATCGCGTAACGTGACAACGTGTATGTTTATTTCGTGGTTTTGTGATAAATGGAAATATGCATGAGTTATTTGTGACTAATAATATTGTGTTAGTAGTTTAAAAACTATTCAAAGAGTCTAATTTTTATAAAAGACAAAATGCAAGGGGTTAAAGGGTAATTATGCAAAATATATTATTTAAAACACCAAACCCAACCTAATCCACCCCATCGGCCGCGACCTGCATTCTTCCCTCTTCCTTTGCGAAATTCGACCTAAACCAAGCAATAAACATCGATCTTGATTAGTTCCAAGTGGTTCAAACGTGTAGCAAGCATCAAACCTCGCCCAACACACGATTTAAAGGTTAGTTTTGTGCTCTTTTCACGTATTTTGATGTGGCCGAGGGTTATGGTTCGAATGTGATGATTGGATGTCGAATCTTTAATGTTTGTGGATGTTACTATGTTAGTTAGACGAATACATGCTAGTTAACGTTTGATTATGCAAGAAAGTTGGATTTTGGTTGTTTGTTCATATGATCATCTTGGCCGAGAGGTTGAGGCGATTTTGGATCAAATTGGATGTTGAATGTTGGTTGTTTGATGTTGTAAGATGCTAGTAGGTTGTATGCATAGGTAACGTCGATTTTGCAAGAAAGCTTCGATTTTGATTTATGGTCATAGGTACTAAGAATAGTAACTTATTTTGCATGAATTGATGATTTGATGATGTATGAAATTATGGATGTGTTGTGATGATGATTAGATGCTAAGTTGATGATATGAACAATTTAAAAACAAGAAGTGTCTTATAGTTCATAAATTGCTAAAAATAGTAACTTTGGTGTTGAACGTGATGAATCATGATGATAGGTGTTGCTGATCATGTTTAGATGTGGTCATGGTTTGGATGGTATATAATTGATGAATTCATGAATGTAGTGTGAGTTGATGAAATGGGATGTACTTTCCAAAAGGGAAACTTTATTGGTGCAAATTCTGGAATGGATGATTGAGCATGTTTGGGATATTAGGACCATGCTAGTGTATTCAGGGTGGTTTCTGAGGTGATTAAATGTGTTGTTTATGTTGTCTGAATGTTGATTTGGTTGTTACCTGTTTGGCCTGTTTGTGGAAAAATCATGGTATGAGTTATATAGGTAAGCTAGGACTTTTGTGGATAGATGATTGGTTAAGAATGAACATTTGGATGTTATGAGCAAGATAATAGTTGAGATTCGCGACTGTATGATATCTAGTTGTATGATGATCTAGGTAGTACATGTGTAATGAAGTGCTATATGTAATCAAGTTGTATGTTGATCATGTGTGGTTGTATGTTATGCTTGTTTGAATGAAATTTCACCTATAATGTCACCAACGGGTCAAACAGGTCAACTGGGTCAAATGGTCTTGTCTTTCTAAGACCTGAGTTCTTTAGTTTGTAGAACACTTAGGGTTTCATGTGTTCTGTGTACACGTACTTATGTACTCTTGTGTTCTAGGGACCTTGAAGGTGTCTTTTCCCTCTTTCTTTCAAGTTAAGCTCTAAGGTAATTCTTGCACGCATCAGGTGAGTTCTTGACCCACTCATTTTACATAATCTCTTTTGGGGGAGATAGCATACTGTTGATCACAAACGCTTTTATATTATGAGTGTGTAAATATTGATATAGTGCGGTTACCATGGAAAGTCCTCACACTTTCGGATTGTTAATATTGACCGGCGGGGGAAATTTGGGTAGTACTACTGGGTTTGACGAGCCCCACCTGTGCGACTCGAGGTCAAACGGGTGCAATTTTGTCCTATCATATATTCGTCACGACATGTTAAGTCGTGACGGGGAGGCACAAACTATCACAGTCAGCTTCAATCGCGAAATCACTATGTTTAATATTTTTATGTTAATAGATAGCATATCTATGCAATACACTACTTATGATTTGAAAACTGTTATCGTTTTATCTATTAACGCAAACTCTTGAAATCACCAACCATGTGTTGACTGGTTTAGTATGGTATTCTCAGGTTAAGGTTGCCAGTTGCCTAGGAGCACGCACGTCAGCATTGTTGAGTTGTCTACATTTGCCTTGTTTACAAATTTGGGATTATTTTCATATTAAACAATGTGTTTGGGGCGCGTATGTTTGCGCATTCTCTTTACATACTACTGTTTGGGTTTTCTGGTTTAAAAACGCTTTCGCAGTATTTTAAAAGGTAACTCTTGTTTGGTATTAATCATATAGAGTCGTTTTGGTAAATAATGACTGGATCCTGGTATGTCACGCGCCCTCGCGGTAAAACCCCGCACGCGGATTTTGAGGGTGTGACACATCCCAAGCCAAAGCTACACTTTATATTTTCCCCAAAATTTCAGAAAAATATTCTAAGGCATAGGTGCATGAGCACTATACAGTCTCATGGCTTCTGGGCGCATGGGAACACTTAGGTGCATGGGAACTTTCAGGCGCATGGGCACTATTTGGGCGCATGACCCAACACTGGTCTCTGGGCAAATTTCTAGGCGCATGGGCACTATACAGACGCATGAGTGCCTAGGCGCTATGGGCAGTTTTGGGCCATGGAACACTTGGTCATCTCAGCCTATCTAGGCGTATGGATATATTTGGGCGCATGGGGCAACACTTAAGCAAAATTCAACCGTTGGGCGCATGGGCCAAATCCAGGCGCATGGGCAACTAATAATACTAATAACATCATAATCAGCCCCAAATCATCAATCATCATGTTCTAGCTTAGTTCTAGCATTATAAGCATCATAACATAAAACATAACACAATCATAACATCATAAATCACCCCAAATCATAACCCACCCACATCACACATTACACATTCATACGGGTATAAAACCCACATTCATTAAAAACATACATACATGCATTTCCAGCCCCAAAATCAGTTTAAAACAAGTAAAAAGGGGGTTCTAGAACTCACATTAGTAGCCTTCTAGTATGACTTCTTCAAACCCGTTTGCACTATGAGTTCAACCACCTAAAACCCACCAAACAACTAATACATACTAATAACATCATAATCAGCCCCAAATCATCAATCATCATGTTCTAGCTTAGTTCTAGCATTCTAAGCATCATAACATAAACATAACACAATCATAACATCATAAATCACCCAAATCATAACCCACCCACATTCACACATACACATTCATACGGGTATAAAACCCACATTCATAAAAACATACATACATGCATTTCCAGCCCAAAATCAGTTAAAACAAGTAAAAAGGGGGTTCTAGAACTCACCTTAGTAGCCTTCTAGTATGACTTCCTTCAAACCCGTTTGCACTATGAGTTCAACCACCTAAAACCCACCAAAACACACAACCCGAACACACATAAGCATATAACCGAGGCATAGGTCGGCCAAGAACAACTCAAACCAAGAATCTTACCTTGAATTCGAATTCTCCTTCTTTTCTTCAAAGTCCGAAAATTCAGCTCTTCTCTTCTCTCTCTAGAAAATCCGGTTGAAGTGAAATGTGCAGGAAGGTGTGGGCGACCATCACCTTTTGCACCCACTTTTATTCTTTTTGTCCTTTTGACACATTTAGCCCTCAACTTGGGTTAAATTTTGTTTTCTTTTTTTCTGCACATTTATTCTTTCTTTCTCGTCTTTTAAAATTTTCCGGGTGTTACAGTCCACCCCTTATATAGGTTTCGTCCCGAAACCTGTTATTCCTCAAACAAATATGGGTAATGCGCCTCATCTCTTCTTCAGTCTCCCACGTAGACTCGGATCCCTTCCTGTGCTTCCACTGTACACGCACAAGGGGAACCACTTTATTCCTTAACCCTTTCTCCTTACGATCAATGATTGCCACTGGTTGCTCCATATAACTGATCCTTTCATCAACTTTGATATCCTCCAGTGGTACAACCATATCCTTGTCAGCTAAACACTTCCGCAGATGAGATACATGGAATGTCGGGTGAATTCCACTTAACTCATGGGTAACTCTAACATATAGGCCACCTCTCCTACTCGAGCAATGATTCGGAAAGACCCTATGTACCTCGGGCTCAACTTGCCCCGCTTCCTAAACCGAATGATACCTTTCCAAGGTGAGACCTTCAACATAACTCTGTCACCCACCTTGAACTCAATCGGTCTACGTCTCTTGTCGGCATACGACTTCTGCCTATCTTTAGCAACCTTCATAAAGGCTTTAATATTCTCAAGCTTCTCAGTCGTAGCCTCCATCACCTCAATACTTCCCAACTCCTTCTGACCAATATCACCCCAACAAACGGGTGTTCTACACCTCCTACCGTATAGCATCTCATAAGGGGGCATACCAATATTGGCATGATAACTGTTATTATACGAGAACTCAGCTAACGGTAAGTGGTCATCCCAACTTCCTCCAAAGTCAATGAAGCATGCTCGAAGCATATCTTCTAGCATCTGAATGGTCCTTTCCGACTGTCCATCCGTCTGAGGATGATAAGCCGTGCTAATGTGTAACCTCGTCCCCATAGCACATGGAATTTCTTCCAAAATTTAGATGTAAACCGGGTGTCACGATCAGACACAATAGACACCGGCACACCATGACGAGTCACAATCTCTTTAATGAATAGATCCGCTAATCTTTCAGAGGAGTACGTCTCGCGGATTGGTAGAAAGTGGGCACTCTTTGTTAAACGATCAACTATCACCCATATGGCATCATACCCTTTCACGGTACGCGGTAACTTCATAATAAAGTCCATGGTGATATGCTCCCACTTCCACTCTGGTATATCCAATGGTTGGATCTTCCGTACGGCTTCTGATGCTCGGCATTCAATTGCAAGCAAGTAAGACACTTACTCACATACTCCGCTACATCGCGCTTTCGGAGTTAAGACGATCTTTTTCAATGCCTCGTCTTGAAACTCCTTGACATGCTTCATCAAATCAGAGGTCATAATCAACTGATAAGCCTTCACCGAATCGGCTCGGGTCTCTCCTTTCGGCTAAGGGCATCCGCCATTACGTTGGCCTTTCCTGGATGGTAATGGATCTCGCAATCATAATCCTTTATGAGCTCCAACCATCGATCGCCTCATGTTCAGGTCCTTTTTCTCAAAGAAGTACTTCAAGCTCTTGTGGTCCGTGAAGATTGTGCACTTCGTTCCATATAGGTAGTGCCTCCAAATCTTTAGTGCAAAGACCACAACTGCTAACTCCAAGTCGTGAGTAGGGTAATTCGCTTCATGAACTTTCAACTGTCGGGATGCATAAGCTATAACCTTCCCTCTCTACATCAACACGCAACCCAACCCCGAGTAAGAAGCATCAGAATAGACCACTAAGTCCTCGCTTCCTTCGGGTAATGATAAAACTGGAGCTTGAGTCAACCTTGCCTTTAACTCCTTAAAAGCACTCTCTTGAGCTTGACCCCATACAAACTTCACATCCTTGCGGGTCAACTTAGTCAAAGGAGAAGCTATCTTAGAGAAGTCTTGAATGAATCTCCTATAATATCCCGCCAACCCCAAGAAACTAAGAATCTCGGATGCCGTCTTTGGAGACTTCCATTACATCATCGCTTCCACCTTTGCTGGGTCCACCATGATCCCCTCCGAATTCACTACATGACCCAAAAACTGAACTTCGCGCAACCAGAACGCACACTTGGAGAACTTGGCATACAACTTCTCCCTTCTCAACATCTCCATCACCTCCCAAATGTGACCGGCATGCTCCTCCTCACTCTTCGAATAAATCAAGATATCATTAATAAACACAATTACTGATTTATCCAATATCGGCTGACACACTCGATTCATCAGGTCCATAAAAGCAGCTGGCACGTTGGTCAAACCAAAGGACATAACGAGAAACTCGTAGTGTCCATAACGCGTGCGAAAAGCTGTTTTAGGAATATCTTGCTCCTTCACTTTCAAATGATGGTAACCAGATCTAAGATCTATCCTTGAGAACCAACTGGCACCTTGGAGCTGATCAAACAAATCATCAATCCTCGGCAATGGATACCGATTCTTCACAGTCAACTTGTTTAGCTCGCGGTAGTCTATGCACATCCTCATACTACCGTCCTTTTTCTTCACAAATAAGACTGGAGCACCCCAAGGAGAGATACTCGGTCTAATGAACCCCTTATCAAGCAACTCCTACAGTTTCTCCATCAATTCCTTCATCTCGGTTGGAGCCAACCGATACGGTGCCTTAGCAATAGGTTGGGCACCCGGTATCAAGTCAATCTGGAACTCGATCTCGCGGTCTGGTGGCACACCTGGTAAGTCTTCGGGAAACACATCCGGGAACTCACACACAACCAGTACATCTGACAGTTGTGGTGTTGGCGTATCTACATCCTTCATGTAGGCCAAGTAGGCACTACATCCACGCCTCATGCACTTTCCCACCACCGCCATCGAAATCACCTTCGGAATTGTCGTAACTCGATCGCCGTGAATAGTCACCGAACTCCCGTCAGGCGTGGTCAGATTAATCATCTTCTTACGACACACAATGCTCGCCTCGTAGTCCGCCAACCAATCCATTCCTAGGACTACGTCAAATCCGCCTAAGGTCATCACGAACAGTCTAGCAGGAAATTTATGACCCTCTAATTCTATATCGCAGCTTTTATCAGGTCAACATCCTGGTAGACTTACCTATGGCAGTTCTACATCGAAGGGCTCATCAATACTTCTACTATGCAGGCAACTTAGCACAGAAAGCAGCAGAAATAAAAAACTCCTATAGCACCTGAATCAAATAACACAGAAGCAAGAGTTTGGTTTACTAGAAACGTACCTGACACAACATCAGGGTCCGTCCTATCCACCTCATGGTCATCGTGAAAGCCCTGGCGCTAGCTTTCTGCCCTTCAGTCCAGGCTGTTTTCTTCGCCCTGGAACTCTCAGCCCTCGGCTTCTTGCATTCCCTGACCATGTGGCCCTCCCGCCACAGTTATAACACTCCTTACCCTATAGTCCTTTGCCACGTTCCTGTCCTCCCACACTAGAAACAGACATTGGATCCCAACCTACACTCCGGTGTGCTCTTTCATATTTGCCACACCTCTTCGACCCCGCACCGGGTGTGACCACACGTCGGTCATCCACCCTCGCAACTTTGTTATTTGGAGCAGCCCAGCCACGTCAAACCTTTTCCCATTCCAGTTCCGGCACCACCACCCTTCTTGCTCACCTCAGCCACCACCACTTCCCCCTCGTCATACAGCCTCCCTCCAGATTGACCACCGACCTGAAGGTACTCGGCCGGGCGATGATCATATGCTTGCGGATATCCGCCGACAATCCCTGAATATACCTCTTGATTTTTTGCGACAGAGGTGCCACCTGATTTGGCACCAACCGTGCCATCTCGTTGAATTTAGTGGTGTATTGCTGATGCGTCATGGTTCCCGCCTCCAGCTGCAGGAACTCCCTCTCAACCTTCTTGAGCTCCCTATAAGGACAGAACTCCTCGATCACCAGTTTCTTCAACTCACTCTACCTCATCCTGCCAATCGCCGTACTACCCTCGGCCTAGACAATATTGTCCCACCAACACAGGGCCGAGTCCACAAATGAGTGGGTGGCAAACTTCACCTTCTGATCTTCCCGGCACTCGCTGATATCTAGAACAGCTTCCATCTCTCTCACCCACGGTGAGCAGCAGCAGCAGTGCCATTCCCGTCAAAAGTCGGGGGCTTGCATCTTTGAAATGCCCCACAGTTACAGCCTTGTGTTGCCTCTTGTACAGGCTCTTCTTCTTCTTCCTCATCAGCTGAGACAACCGTCTCAGTCTTCGGTTGCTCTCTCCCTTTGGAGGACCTGTTCCTCTCCTTCCTTTCTCCTTCTCGCACAGCTTTGATCACTTCAGTCACCACAGACGGTAAGATCGTCTGCATGACCTGGTGAACCTCTTCCACCACCGCCTCCTTCATTGAGTCCCTTAAGTTAGCACTCTCGTCACCGCTCTCCAGATGAGGGGTCTCGAGCTCTTCATGAGCCACCTCTTCAGCTCGAGGCCTTACTTTACTCTTCGTACCCCAAGCATTTCCTATACTGACTACATCAGTATCTAAATCTACAAAGAAGCACATAAACACATAACATGCGCATATAATACCGGTAACATCAAGAAGATACCTGATGGCACGTAGCAACTCGGACTAGCATCCCTTCCTTTTGTCCCATTTTCAGTTTAAGTTTGGGCTTCTTTTGGAAATTTTAATCCGTTTCACTTAAACTTTGGTTCTGATTCCAACTTGTAAGGCCCCGATCCCGGGACGCTCACAGCTGGTCAATCATTGCACACAAAGCATAAAACATACATTAACTTTACTAAAATATTGCAGCGGAATTCCTTGAAACAAACCATTTCATATATATATATATATATAATTGCTTTTGCAAAATAATACATCGTTAACGGGTTACAAAATATTACTCGTTGTATTACATCATAAAAACATTATAATTTAAACAACGGATGCCATCAAAAAATCAAGTAGCTGCCCCGTGCCATCCTCAGCAACATTACCTGCCAACTGTAAAGTCTTGCCTAGTTTTATAAAATAAAATACTTTTTTTCGTTTAAAACCTCTTTCTTTACTGTCACATGTGATCATGCATCATACGTACACCTAGATAATAATTTATTATTATCTTTCATCGTCATTCGTTGACTTCCGTTCATTCATCATCGTACGTCATCTTTATCATTCGTTATCTTTCATTCCGTACATTTCATTCATTAACCTTCCTTCGTTCATTCCTTCCGGATCAATGTCATCAGCTATACCCCAAACGTAGGCACAAAGCGGGTACTGGGCCGAAGTTTATCAGACTTCCATTCATTGCGCACAAAGCCTGGCACCAGCATCGGGGTAAGCGACAAAGATCCGGGTCAATCTCATGGATTGAATCCCTTACGAGTCTTTTGTGACAACACAGTCACTCGCCTCAACTTTAACATACAAGTCTTTCGTGACAACACAATCACTCACCTCAACCTTGGCTTACGAGTCTTTTATGACAACACAGTCACTCACCTCAACCTTGGCTTACAAGTCTTTCGTGACAACACAGTCACTCACCTCAACCTTGGCTTACGAGTCTTTTGTGACAACACAGTCACTCACCTCAACCTTGGCTTACGAGTCTTTTGTGACAACACAGTCACTCACCTCAACCTTGGCTTACGAGACTTTTCCATTCATTCATTCATTCATTCATTACTTCGTTAATGCATGCATTCTTTCATTCTTTACGTTCCCTTTTTCATTATCTTCCGCTTTACGTTACATAATACTTTCCATTTACTTTCGTAATCATACCACGTAAAGTCACGGAAAAATAACATACATAAGAAGGAACATAACATAAACATAACCATACCATACATAGCATCATCATCACATCACGTATGACATCATAAGGTCAACTTACATTACCCCCGAGAACATCCCAAGCCAAAGCCTACACTTTACATTTTCCCCAAAATTTCAGAAAAATATTCTAAGGCATAGGCGCATGGCCTTCTGGGTGCATGTGAACACTTAGGCGCATGGGGAACTTTCAGGCGCATGGGCACTATTTGGGCGCATGACCCAACACTTGGTCTCCTGGGCAAATTTCTAGGCGCATGGGCACTATACAGGCGCATGGGTAGTTTTGGGAAAAATGAAACACTTGGTCAATCTCAACCTATTCTAGGCGCATGGATACTATTTGGGCGCATGGGGCAACACTTAAGCAAATTCAACCGTTGGGCGCATGGGCCAAATCCAGGCGCATGGGCAACCAACACATACTAATAACATCATAATCAGCCCCAAAAGCATCATAACATAAACATAACACAATCATAACATCATAAATCACCCAAATCATAACCCACCCACATTCACACATACACATTCATACGGGTATAAAACCCACATTCATAAAAACATACATACATGCATTTCCAGTCCCAAAATCAGTTAAAACAAGTAAAAAGGGGGTTCTAGAACTCACCTTAGCAGCCTTCTAGTATGACTTCCTTCAAACCCGTTTGCACTATGAGTTCAACCACCTAAAACCCACCAAAACACACAACCCGAACACATATAATCATATAACTGAAGCATAGGCCGGCCAAGAACAACTCAAAACCAAGAATTCTTACCTTGAATTCGAATTCTCCTTCTTCTTTCTTCAAAGTCCGAAAATTCAGCTCTTCTTTTTTCTCTCTCTAGAAAATCCGGTTGAAGTGAAATGTGCAGGAAGGTGTGGGCGGCCATCACCTTTTTGCACCCACTTTTATTCTTTTTTGTTCTTTTGACACATTTAGCCCCTCAACTTGGGTTAAATTGTGTTTTCTTTCTTTTTCTGCACATTTATTCTTTCTTTCTCGTCTTTTAAAATTTTCCGGGTGTTACAAAAGATTAAGATGGAGTTAATGAACAAGCAGAAGCCTGAGGTACAAGAAATCAAATAACAGGTCAAGAGGAAGAAAACCAGATCTAAAAGAAAGAAGAAAAGTCAGACCAAGTCTTCTACACCTGATCCAAACTAACCATCAACCTCAAAAGCTACATTAGAAACTCCAAAACAACAACCAATTCTCTACAAGACTGGCAATTCAGATTCACATAACATGTCTGAGTGTAAAAGCACTAAGAGTGATACATATATAGGTCCTCACAAGAGAAAGCAACTAAAACAACCAAGATAAAAGGCTGTGAAGTTCTAATCAAATCGAACTTCATCATCCAAGCTTAAGGGAAGAAGATCCAGACCTACTCATTACTGCTTAAATTATGACATGGAGAATCATACCACTTCAGAGTGTTCATACAATAACTCTCCAACATCACAACACAGAAGAGGTCAAAGATCTTATCATCCATTAGAGTCGTACTCATCGAGATCGGAGCATGAGTACTGCAACAGATGTCATAGCTACTTTTCTCCTCGATCACATTGGCATGAGCATGATTTTAAACATTATTATATTCATGATTATTGGGCACCAAGACATTATCCTAGGTCATACACACACCATAAGTATGACATATATATGAATAATGCTTGGCATAATGGCTATCATAGAAGATCACATCCATCAAATTATTATAATTACGATTGTAATTCTTATGATGAATATGATCACATGCCTAGAAGAAACAAACATGATCAAGGACAAAGATCCTTTGCTACACCTCCATAAAACTTTCAAAAGCAAAATAGATTTTCTAAACCAACCAAAAGATTTTCAAAAGCCAAACAAACTCTTTTTGTAAACAAACTAAAGTTGAGTCAGTTGGTTTAAAATCAAAACAATGTTGGAAAAAGAAAACAATTTCAGGAGGTGAATCTGATACATCATCAGATAAAGCAAAATCATACACATACCAGCAAGTCACATAAAAAGATGCTAATGGACAGCTCAGGACAATAATGGCCTGGGTTGAAATATCTAACTGATTTGCTAGTGTGATAGGGACAGTTATGGAGGCCTGCCAACCCAAGAAAAGTTAGCAGTGGCTGATCCCTTCCCATGATAGGAACGTGCTTCCTACTCATGATGTTTATGATGCAACTGAGCCAAATGGAGCAAAAATTAACCATTATTCAATGCAGGACATCAATCATTCAGAGAAACTATGATGGCAATGCAAGAAACAACTGATGTTTCATTCCATCTGCTTAGTCTGATTACATTGCTATATGGACTAATTGTTGATGATCTCTATTGACTTCATAACACATATGCCATTTCTTTATTTTCTCAAAACCAAAAATCCTAAAAAGAAATTAGAAAATCAAGAAAAGTCCAAAAATATTACTATTATGTAATTATTTTTTAATCTTCTTGCATTTACATGAGAAATGATAGCACTCATCTACTATCTTCTGCATCTATTTTTCACACCAATAAAGACTAACAAGGCTCTGTTTGATATGTCAGTAGGCTCAGCTTGGATTCTAGATAGGCATATTTATGGGAACTAAATCTATATGCATTGTGGACCAAAACCATCTTAGGGTATTGGTAAGCAATGACTTTTCCAAGGGTTTACTTGTGTGGTTACCTAAACACACCATGCAAAAATGGTTTATAAATTTCTCATTGATAAAAGCATCTGTTTATCCTTTGTTGTATGTAAATACAGACCTGGAGAAAATATAAGGACAACTTCTATTGTGCTAAGCACAGACCTAGTTGACCTTGCACTAAAAGTGCTGATGCATGTCAAAAAGAAAAAGAAAAGAATCCCAATGTGGATCAAAGCTAAAAGAATCCCAATGAGGATCAACTTCCAAAGTGAAGTGTAAAAAAATCCCAATGTGGATCAAATCCAAAAAGGATCTCAAAGTGGATCATATCATGAGAACTTATACTCTAAGTAGCCTGGTTCAAGTTGTGATAAAGTGTCACCTTGCATTTCATGAAGAGGATTATTCTTCCATAATTCTGAGTGTGGGGTACTCAATTAGTATATCTAATCAAACCTAAACATGATAAATATCACAAAGTGTTAAAAATAGATGCTTGCATGAGTTTAAGTAGACAAACATACTTACAATCAACTTTGTTCTTTGTCTATGTCTATTCTAACTTTAAATTCTTAGATGTAAAGGATTTTGAATTAGTATGATCTTATTGCAGTTGAAGGATTCATGCTTGTAAATATCATAATTTTGAAAAATCTAAAATTCCAAAATATTTATCATTTTTAGTATTTTTTTTTAGTTTTGGAAGATTTACATGTTTTATAGATTTAGGAGTGAAACTTCCATGCAATACCTCTAACGAGAGGATTTAGACTTTTGCAGGTAATGAATTGCACAACATGCCTGAGTTTCTTATTCAATTCTAGGTGTACAGTAAATGCTCCTGCTTCCTTTAACGATCTCCTGCCAGTTGCTGAGAACTAAGAATCCTTCTCTAGGTGTCTCATACACAAAAGTTCCTCACCCTCCAAAGCTTTTGTTGAGGGAGAGTATATGTCAAGTCTAAAGAATGTTTGATGCTTCTCCTTCACTTCTGAAGTTGAGATAAAACTGCTGATATTGCTACGTGTACAATCCACAGTGTATGCAAATGGGTGTGTTTTCAAGTCTTCAAAATAAGACAAGAAGATCAAGCTAATGAAACATCCATCAAGTGCCGAAACAAAGTCTGTATGTGCTGAAACAAAGTCTTTTTCTCAATGCCTTTTTTCTGAAGCTTCTAAGAAGATGCTACCAAAAAAGGGGAGAAGACTGCACTTCAAGACTGCACATCAATCAACATCCAAGGTTTTGATAATCATGAGTTTTGACAGCATCATCTTAGGGGGAGTATTGTTGGACTATTTGAAGATGATACTTACCAAAACCTAAGTGTTGAATCTCATGATGATTACCAAAACCGGCATGGTGAATCTATGTTGAAAATATGATCAAAACGAAGAAAATTGGCCAAATTCAAACTTGGTCAAACATGGTCAACCGTGGTCAAAGTCAACAGTCAACATCAGCGGTCGTCCCGAATCACGTTAGCACCCGGTAGTCACGCATCAACAACAATATTTTATCAGTCTTAGAAGAATGTTTGTGTAATCATTAGGGCTTAAATGTAATTTTGTTAATTTATGTAAAGAGTATAAATAAAGTAAGTGTAGTCATTTATACTCTAAGGAACAAGAACAAACATTTAACTTTTGTGTGCTGAGAGAGAATTAGGAGAGAGAGAAACAATTAGGTTGAGTGTGTGTGAGAGAGAATTTTCTTTCAAACTCCCTTTGTAATCTCCTAACTTCAAATCATCCATATGAATGAATGAAATATTTATGAATATGTGTTCTTGATTGTTCTTTATTCATTTATCATCATACATTAAGGGGCAGTTTGGTAATTTTTGAATGATTAAATGCTGAACCAATAAGAGGTCTGAATCATTAAGTGTTGAACCATTAAGAGATCTAAACCATTAAGAGCTATATCGCTTAACTATTCAAAAGCAAATGTCTGACCAATTCAGATAAGAGGTCTTAACCATTCAATATTAGACCTTTTAACCGTTCAGTATTAGTATAATGCTTAACCATTCAGAGGTAAATGTCTGAACCATTCAGTCATTTGCTCGCGAAACAACCAATCTGAACCATTAAGTGCTGAACTATTCAGACATCTAAGCCATTAAGAGGTTGATTCAGATGCTACCAAACAGCCCCTAAATCTTTCAACAGTTCTTCACTTGAAATCATCAACAGGTATATGAGATTTCGCGTCACAGATCTGATAAACGACA
This sequence comes from Flaveria sonorensis, assembly GCA_025506505.1. NCBI lineage: Eukaryota > Viridiplantae > Streptophyta > Magnoliopsida > Asterales > Asteraceae > Flaveria > Flaveria sonorensis. The sequence goes on from CM046429.1 coordinate 10,313,653, forward strand.
ACAATACGATTGCAATATTCGATCATACAATTATCGAATTTCCACAATCATTCCGTACAATATTCATTCTGCGTTTATTGTATGAGATCGATCTATGTCGTGAGTTTCCTGGATCTTACAATTGATATCAGAGCTATGGAGCTCTAAGATCAATTTGACGAACTTGAGTTGATTTTGAAAAAGATTCAAGCTACAAATGTTGATTTCAAGATGAAGATTTGATTCAATGAGCCTAGGGGGAGATTCTAAGGATTAAATCTAGAGGCTCGGTAATCAAAATTGAAGTTTTTAAAGAAAAAGATGCCGCGCAAGAACTTGTATCCGCGCAAGAAGATGTTCTCGCACGAGAACCCTTTTTGTGTAAATAGGTGTTTGATCTTGTAATCTTTAACACTTGTCATTTTCTCATATTTTATACTGTAAATCTTCATTGGAATACAATTGCAACTTATTTACACTTTGATCTCTTGTTCTTTTGTTCGTTTAATCATTCCGTAAGATATTCATTCTGCGTTTATTGTACGAGATCGATCTATGTCGTGAATTTTCTGGATCTTACAATATTACTCAATTCTTTTTTTAATAAAATATCATTTTATAAAGTTATTCAACATAACGTTATTGTTGTTGTTTGAGTAACCTGGAGACAAAGAGTTGTAAAAATTGAGTGATATATTTGTATTTTTTATTTTAATTATATAATACGTCATGTTACCCGCCACGTCACAAGCAACATCACGTATCATGTCATAAAAAACTAACGGAGTAAATGAAAAATCAGACTGTGACTGTTATTGGTAACCAAATCAAAAGTCGACATTAATTCTACTCTAAGTTGTTTGTTTGGATTAGTATTGGCTATTAATCTATAGTTTGAATTATTAAATTCAATTTTCGTTAAATTAAATATATATCACTTCTATACGGTTAATTCCACTTTGTGTTTTGTGTTTTGTGTTTTGTGTTTGATTCCACTTCGCTCTATATTGGTTGATTGTGAACCCGTGGGTAAAGGCAAGAATAATAAAACAATAATTAAAATAATTTAATATTCCTTTGTTATTAAATTATTGAGCAGGTAAAAAGTTGGCATACCTTTATTTGATTCGACCGTCGGAAACTAGCAAGCTTAATCCAGATTTATATAAAATTTAGTAAATATTGAAATCAAAAATATATCTAACTGATAGCAAGAAACAAAAAATTATTTTATACATTCCTTTGTGTACAACAGTTAATTAATATCTACTGATGGAGATCGTATTAATAGACTATAAGAAACCTCTTCGATATGTCATCATACATCCGTATTAAAAGAAAACTTTAGCGATCGAGTCACCCGACTTACAAACAGTTCATCGTCTTACTTAGTTGATATAGAAGATATATTGTTACATATACCTTTCATTATTATGACTGAAAAGAACCATTTATTCTGTTAGCTGTTTAATACATTTTTTAGTAAGGTTGTCTTAATCAACTAAAAGCTAAGCCTAACATGACAGCTTATGTACAATAATATTATCCGATAAGGTTATTGAACAACCCAACCATTAAGTGGGATTTATATTTTCAACTCAATCTACGAGTTTCATTAACAGAATATATTGAGCCATATTCTTAGACATTGATTAGTAATAGTCAAAGCATTAAATTAACTTTTAACGTCTATCATTAAGAGCTTAGAATAATACAATCACATGCAATTGGTTAGGGTTGAATAATATATATCACATGCATAAGTTAGGATAGAAAGCATAATATTTGCCATTTTAACTATAACTAGTAGGATATGCTGCGCGTTGCGGCGGCTTGTTTTTGAATGTCGATACGTAAATAAAAAGTATTTCGTAAAAAAATCGTTATAACATTAAAAATACGAAAGCGAACCTTAAAAAATCGTTTAAGTAAAATCTAAAACCGTGTAAAACGGTCACATGTCCTGATTTAACATTTAAAAGCATATTTTGTTAAATATTATATATAATTCTATTTTTTCTTTGAAAGTTAAACTTACAGAAAATTTAATGCTAAAAGTATGTGATGCGTAGACAGCCAATTATCATTGTAAAAATAAATAGAAATAAACAGTGTAGTATAAGGCTTGAACACGGGTAGAATTAAAAAAAAGAATCTTAGAAACCATTGGACCAATCTTAAACTATGATTTTAATTTGCAGCATATAATAGTTAACTTAAAAAAAACGACAGTATAAATATAAAAAAAAAAGATATTGTAGCTACCGATCTAAGTTTTTAATATGTATATATAATATATAATATATAATATATAATATATAATATCCAAAAAAAAGAAAAGCAAAAAAAACCCAATGTATATTTAATATATAATATATAATATCCAAAAAAAAGGAAAAAAAAAACCCAGCAACATAGGGGATTAATAAGAATAGTAATTAGATGGTATAGACTCTTTCCTTTTAAAGAGAAATTAAGTTTAGATCATAAGATTGGTTAGATTAGAACTTGGTGTAGTTTAGGAGTCTAAGTTGATAAGTGCGTGAGTCATCATTTCATTCCAAAATTTAACATTTTAGATTATATTAAATTGATTGCTAAAACCTTAATGTAAAAGCAAAAAGACAAGTGTATTAAGTTTATGCTCAATCACCATCCACTTTATTATTTAGTTGATTAATCACTATCCTTAAGATAAAATGGTCTTTATTTTCTCATTGTTGGGTTAATGGGTAAGACCCTTGTAGGCTTTAACGTTAACCTTATTTTCAAGAGAAGTAAGCAACTAACTCACAATTTCTTTCTAGGAACATAACTTGAACCATATTTCAAGGTGATATTACGATGAGACTGAATATGAGCTTATTTTTATTAGGAAGTGGCCCGGACTAGAAGGGCCAACAATCAGACTATTTAGTGCATTTGAGTTATTTGAGCTCAAATTACTTGATAGAACTCACATTGAGTTCTTATACACAAGGAGGTTCAAGCATGTCAAAAAGAACATAGCTCAAGATGATTTGTAATATTTTCTTCAATGTGTTAATCAATTAAAGCTTGTTCATGACAAAGTTAAAATGAGAAGAGCAGTGTCACAACTTGGCGGTATCCCGAGTTTAATTGAGAACAACACAAGGATGGAGGTTGATTCTAGTGGATATCTCTTGATACAGAAACATGGTTAACCTTTGTTCAGATGTGGGAACCCGTTGATTTGAGAAAGCTATACGTTGCCGCTTTGAAGCAGATTAGTAGAATGAAGATTCATGTACTAGATAGAAGTCAAACCTGAGAAGCAAAGAAATGATTCTAACTCCTACAACTGCAATTGTTCTAGAAGAGTCTTCTTAACGACCTCCATCAGATCAAGATTGATAAGACATGACAACATAATCCTCGCGGGAAATATTGTCGTACCGTGAAAGGATTATGCTTGTCAAATGCTGCAAATTTTATTTTGAAGAAATGAAGAGAAATTTTGACTAAATGTGTTACTACACATGAAGAAAGTAATGCTCATGCGTACAAGTCTCGTTTCATGCTCAGAAGACAAATCTTTTTGAATGTTTGTCTGCGCATGACTTCATTCCATATAAGCATGAAAATATCATCTACACATCAACATTTTGTCTACACATCAACATTTTGTCTACGCATCAGGTCTATTTATCTACATATAATCTTTCTTCAACGAGAGACTTTTTACTAATACTTTCCAACGCTAGATTCAAGAATTACGTGTCTAAAAAGTAGGGGTGCAAACGAACCAAGCTGCTCGCGAGCTACTTGAGATCAGATCGATAAAAAACTCGAAACGAGCCGAGCTTCATCGAGCCCGAGCCGAGCATGAGCTTGAATAAAAGCTCATTTAGTTATCGAGCCCGGGCCCGAGTTTCACGTATCAAGCTCGAGCTGGCTCGCGAGCCTAAACGAGCTTTTTATATATATTTTTTTGTTTAATTTATTAAATACATTATATAAATAATATTTATTATATATAAAGTTATGATAAAAAACAATTAAATAATATGTATAATGTTATTTATATAATATATAATTATAAATATATACCATAATTAAATATAAAAATATTAAAAATAATATTTAAATAAATAAACTAGCCGAGCCCGAACCGAGTTCAAATTTTGAAAATAAAACTAGAAACGAGCCGATCTCGTGCTCGAGCTCTCCTAAGTCATCACGAGCCGAGCTCGAGCCCATACGAGTTTGGGTTCGGCTCGACTCGTTTGCACCCTTACTAAGAAGTGTTATAATTCTGTTTAAGATTGTTAAAAGTAACAATAAGTTGCACATGCTTACACTATATTTGACATAATTTAAATGTTCAACAAGCTTTAGTTTTAGGGGGGAAAATACATATTGCAAAGAAAAGGTTCTCACATACGCAAATTATTTTCAAATATTTTTTAAATTATTTTACGCACTCGTGAACTCTGCTTTTCCATAAAACACTTTTTTTAATGTTTCCAGCCAAGATTCATTGCTCATGTTACAAACACAACAATAGAATCCAGCTAAGGTTCAAATATTTATAAACCAAAATTGGTGGTTCCAAGTTCCAACCATGTGAAACAAAGATTTAAGTGTGCGTATATATCGAAAAAATCATATAAAACGTCCTAAGTTCAATAAAAAAACGTGGTAAATATTATGAATCATTAATTAAATCAATCTAATGGGTAAGATTGACGCAATTACAACATAAATATGTTAATTTAAATTTAGTCTATAAACTTTTTTAATATTAAATGGTTTTTATATACTTCATTAATATCTTAAAAAAATTATATATGATAATATCGAAAGTTTATTCTTATGTCAAAAATTAAGTGTACTCATTGCTGTATATAAATAAACGACTTTTTAAGGGATGCACCTTTTTTGTTTCATGAATTTTGTTTATATTTTAAAATATCTTTAGTAAAACCGTATGATACATAGGCTGAATAATTAATATGTTAAATAGAAGAAAAACTTATTAATTATAAATTAATATTATAAGATAATTTATGATTAAAATTACGTTTGAATAAAAACTAAAAATAAATAAAAACAAGGACATTAACTTTTTAAACTGATTTTTTCAAAAAAATCTACGCATTTTGTTTTAAAATAAACCGTTTTAAAAAACAGTCGTTTTTAAAACATTACTTATTATAACTCTCGATTCAGATTATTTTTTGTTTATGAAAATTTCACATCTTAAAAATACCAATTTTAAAGTATTTTGTATTTTTCAAAAATTTTGATGTTTTGGAAAAAATATATTATTTTATAAAAAATTATTTTTTAGAAATAACATTACTAAAATAATATATATTTTTAAATTATTAAAAAATTAATTTAATCCATAAAAGAATAAAATAATATAATTAATAATTAATGTAATTATTTAATAAGATAAAGATGCGGGAAATTTTGGTAAAGATGAATATAATGCTGCTATGTGTCCCTCTTAATTAATCGTTTATTAGAGTAGGAAGATTGTGAAGCTCGGCACCTTTATATACTTGTGTCTCAAACTCACTACAATGAAAAAATCAGGCTTGAATTAAGTGTGCATATCGTTCTAATGAGTTAAAAACACCATCATATATATACATGTGTGGAGAAACTTATTAAATCATATATATACCGGAAGATGGATGCATAATGTAGTTAGTTAGACACATCGTTATATACATGTAGATCGAAACTCATTACAATAATGAATAAAATCTTGTAACTTGATGCACCTTCCGGTATATTTTACACACCCTTGTATAAACTTGAATCAAACCCATTACAATAGCAAAGACCATTCAGTGATCTATATATTACTTGCTAGGTTAGTATATTGTGTATTACACGGGTTGAATAAATAAAATATTAAATAATTAGTAATTAAAATTTATACATTATAAAACCATGCTTGAAGATATATATAATTATAATTATGTACAAATAGCTACTTTAAGTAAATAAATAATAATCTATTTTTCTTAAACTTTTATTTTATAATAAAATTGTGGTTTTTTAAATATTTTGTTTTAAGAAAAATGATTTTTTTATAAAAAAAGTTTGTTGTAAATAGTATTTTATAAAACTTTTATTTCTAAAAAGTGTGTTTATAATATAAAAAAATAGGTTTTTAATTTATTAAATTATACATTTTGTAATTTGAAAATGGTAAAAGTAATATTATTAGTATTCAATATTATAATTAATAATAGAGAAAATGAGAAATTTAGTATGAAGATGCTTACAATTGTGTCATATCTCATTTAAGTTTTTTTTATTATAGATAGATAGACAGACTGACAGACAGACAGATAGATAGATAGATAGATAGATAGATAGATAGATAGATAAATAATAGATATGCTAAAAACCCATTTATTAAACAGATTATAGTTAATAATAAACACGAAGAGTTACAGTACAATATTTTAATATAATATATGATTAAAATTATATATAGTAATAGTTTAAGAAATAGAACAATTATACTATTCAAATATCCTCCGTATCGATTGAAAGTGGAAATGCAATTAGTCTTCCGGCTTTGGAGTCTTCCTCGAGCAGTGAATCATTGGCTTTAACTCTCTTATCTAAATAGTTAAACTTTTCAAACATTCGTTTTAAGATTTTTTTATAAAAAAATTATTTTTTAAAAAAAAATTGTTTATTAAAAACTCTGGTTCACAATTATTCTGTTTGTTTTAATAAGATTGCTTTTAGAAAATTTTATCTTTTTATATTTTTTTAAAAAGGACCAATTTTAAATATTTTGTTTCAAAAAGGTTTAGTGTTTTAGAAAATTTCATATTATATAAAAATTTTGTTATTTTATCATTTCTATATTAATAAAAAATTTAATTTTTAATATTGTTAATAAATTTTATTTTTAAAAAGATAGGTAGATTTAAAAAATGTAGATGAGAGAAAGAAATATAGCAATTAATAAAATTAATTTTCAATAAGAAAGAGAAATTAGTTCAATGTTTAAATTATTATAATACCTTTTTGAAATAAAAATTATGTGAGGATGTCTAGAAAAAATGACATGTGTCAAAAGGTAAGTTAAAAGAATGACACATGATAAAAGAAAACTTTTTTTATTAGATACAATAGATTATTGTATAAGACTTCATGCTTTATAAATATCATACATCCATTAAAAAAAATATATAATGTATCGTTATATTCTATTATAAATTCGTTATAATGTCAGGCGGTTGTTAAATTCGGTATGATAGTGAACCTTAAGGCGTCCGATTCTATTTACGTCCGATTTTGAAAACATTAAAAATTGATATAAATAAATTCTCTATGTGTATTTAATTTATTAGCTAAAAGAATAGTACATCTACGAAAATAATTAATGTCGGTAATGGTGAAATAAAATACAATAATCTAATTTTTAAAGAGATGTCGTAACTTTAATAAAAGTACAACAATCGAACTACAATTCAAATTCAAAAGTGCATGATGTTAATAATGAATACAATATATATTTGCATACTTTATTAGATTAAGCACAAATTAACAAAAAGGTTGTAAATATAAACGAGTTCAGTTACATAACATAACATGTAGTCAAACGTAAGGACAATCAAGACGCATGTTTTAAATATTAATTATTAGCACATTCGTTACATAAAGCTATACAATTATACAAACACAGCTTTTATTAATATTCAAAGAATCAAAATGACACTTTTTTATGGTAAATTATAAAAAAAGATGATTTCTTTACATATAAAACGAATGATGGGTGATGGCATGAGAGACCAAATAGCATAAAGACAGCTTTTGCTACACAAAATTTCTTGATCAACCTCCACACCAAAGTCCAATAAAGATATGGGTTTTGGGTACCAAAGTAAGATCATTCTTCTTCTTGTTCAACTTCAGCTGTTGGTGGTTGTACTTGTGGCTGAAACAGAAGTACTTTCACTATCAACATATAGCAATAATAATAATAATAGTTACACTAGTTCATTGAGGGGAAGAAGAGTGGGAAGAGGTAGAGGAAGAGGAAGAGGGTTATTGGGGTGTGAATTGTATAAAGGAAAATGGGTTGCAGATACTTCATATCCACTTTATGCAGCTTCAAGTTGTCCTTACATTGATTCTGAGTTTGATTGCCTTAAACATGGTCGCTCAGATACTCAGTATCTCAAGTATGCTTGGAAGCCTGATGCTTGTAATCTTCCCAGGTGCATTCTCTCTCTCACTCTCTCTATCGCGTGTGCGTGTGTGGGCTCGAACCGTCGGTTCGTGTATGGTTAGTCATGGACGGAACTGTGTCCGTCTTAAAATGACTAACCATGGGCCTGAGTTGTTTTTGTTTTTATTTTTTTTATTTTTTCAATTTCTGGTGGTTTGGAGGAAATATAATAGTTTTAAGGTGGTTTTTGAATTTTGATGTGCAAACGAGAAAACATTTGTCACATGTCAGATTTTTTTAGAGTTCGCTATTAGGAATAGCGGAATTCTCAAGAAACTAAAAGAGTCTTAAAACTTTGTGAAAAAATATATCTTTTCTCTACAATAGATAGAAATTCAAAGAATTTGCCTGAATTCAAGGGTTTTCGACAATGAACACTTTCAAAACATCGTAAAAAGTGTATGTTTTCTCTACAACACACAGAAATTCAAATAATTTGCCAGAATTCAAGGGTTCTTCACAATTAACAACTAAGAGCATGTTAAGATGTTGATGGGTTCAATAAATTTTCTAGTAACAAGTTTTACGATTAAAAAAAAGTCTTTGCTGAAATGGTCATAAACGGATTTTTGGAACCATCGGAAAGAACCGAACTCAAGAGCCTTTAGGGTTGATGAAACAAACAAGTTCCTTCTTAGATGACCATTGTGTTCTTTTATGTCGATGACACAAGAGGTGATGGCTCGAGCCTAGAGTTCATGACATCGAGCTAGACTCGTGGACCCAAGTTCGGTAGCTCATTGATCAACTGCTTTGGGGTCTATACTGCTAGAATCGATTTACACAAGTACCCTTATCCATATTTATTGGACATTAAAAGCAAAAGAATTATAAGAAGCGACACTTTTGTAACAAATATAATTCTTTATATGCTCTCTTATTTCTGAAGACTTAATAATTGCATCTCAACCAAACCTCCAATCAAATAATTCCTATAGATTCCCCCTAATTTCTCATAGTATTTCTCCATACATGTTACATTAGACCTCACATTCATATATTATTTACACATACGACACTCAACTGATATTGATTCATCATCAAAAGCGTAACACCAGTAAAAAGATTAATGGGTCTGTCGCGGATAAATCACGACTAGACCCAAAAGAACATATAGCATTGTCGAAACGACATTGTTTTATTAAAATTCTTGCATAATATTAAACAAGTGACGATATATCGAAATGGGTGTAGGTTCAATGGAGTGGATTTGTTAAATAGATGGAGAGGGAAAAAAGTTATGTTTGTGGGTGACTCACTGAGTCTGAATCAGTGGGAATCGTTGGCTTGTTTGCTTCATGCGTCGGTGCCTAATTCAAAAACCACTTTTCTGCATAGAGACATTCTTACTTCTCTGGCTTTTCAGGTTTTTCTTTATTCTTTTTATGGAATTTTTATATGCTTTAAATATGTTCATATATGCATGCTTTTTCTTTTTACTTTTTGTCTCTTGTTTTTAATAGTAAATATAGCGAATCTATCCAATTATTAATCTGATTGTTTGATAATGTAATATGATAATATGACCTGTAATAGGTTAATTCAGTTACTAAAATACAGGAAAGCGTAAAAGTTGTATTTTTTGTGTGATGTAGCAAGGAAATTATTGCTGTATTCACAAGTTACACGACCTAATAATTGCGTATAATCTGGCTAGAGTTGTAGATTTGTCACTTTTCAATGATGGCTGTATTTTCTATTGTGGTTATTTGCCAAATTTTAAAAGTATATGATAAATGATCCGTTTTAGTTTAGAAAAAATTCTTAAAATGTTTATTTTCTTCATCTTTTCACTTAAAATATCCCTCCAAACAATTATCCCCAAAAAGGTTTCTACCGGACAAGACATCGGTGCCTATACATGTAATGGCAAGTGACTATACAGCAGAATCAGTCACAAATAAACATGTGCCCTAAGTACGCACTGCTTGCAAGGAACAGGCGCCCACCTGCTCTTATTTTCTATAAATAGGTGCTCGTCTACTTAGAGAAATGTGCTTATATGTGGCTGATTCTACTATATAGGCGTATGCTTTTACCTGTACAAACGTCGATGCCTTGTCTGGTAGGGTTATTTTAAGGGATTATTATTTGAAGGGACATTTTAATGGAAAAAATGGAGAAAATAAACATTTTAGGAATTAATATATGTATATATATACATATATATATATATATACATATATATATATACATACATACATATACATATATATACTATACATATATATACATATATATACATATACATATATATACATATATACATATATATATACATATATGTATATATGTATATATCTATATATGTATATATATATGTATATATGTATATATATTTATATATGTATATATATATATACATATATATGTGTGTGTGTGTATTAATTAAAAAAAATATTATCTTGTTATTTTGTATGCAAATGTAATATTTAAGCAATTAGTGGGCTCCGGGAGGGCCCAAAAGGCCCACCTTCGTCTGCAAAGGAGTGGTTGGAGTGGTCAGGTGGTGGTTCCGGCAGGTCAACTAAATAGACAAATTTGAATTATTTAGTGCATCTTTGTTTGTGTTCGACGCATCTCTTTCATAAAACTTTTAACAATCATAACCTTTTTATTTTTAACTTATAAATTTGAAAATTGTGATTATTAAATAAGTGTAGTTCTATTATAATTAGGCTCCTAACCCTCTGATCATATCCGGAGAATTTAAAAAATGAAGTCTTTTAAGTTATAAATTAATAAATTATATGCATTTTTTCTTTTTATAAGTTTTTAATTAACTTTTGTGGGGTGTCTTCTTTACTTAATAAATATTTAATTAATTTGATATTTCTTTGTAGTAATCTTAAACAAAATTTTAGTAACCTTAAGTTTGGAAATTTTTTCCTACTAACAACGATAAGAAAATAATTAATTTTACACCATGTACTAGATATATTAAAGTTTTAATTATATAATTTTTCACGATTATAAGCTATAGCCTACTTTATATGATTTTGATAAAGTCGAAGTTAAATTTTGTAATTATAAATTTATAATTATCAAATTAATTTTGTTTGATGAGATAGATTAATATACTATTAAAAGATAAGACATATTTTTAGAACTTTAGAAAAATAAATTAAATATCACTGAATATCAATTTATTTATAAGTTACAATACTGTCATGAACATGATTGACAAAAGTGTGATCAGCCACTCTGGTGTTGGGTGGTTACCATTGGAGATTCTGAACGTCAGAGGTATAGAAATCACGAGATATTATTATTATTATTATTTTATTAATCTAAAAACTAAGTTTCACGAGCATGTTCCCAATGTGGAAGGTGATAAGAAATAGCGACAAAAGTGATTCCAGTGACACATGTGTCACGAGAGGTGGAGTTTTGTATTTTACTACAAGAACATGACATGTGACCAACCTCAATACTTTGTAAAAACTTGCAAACATTAAAACAAGCATAAAAACAAATCCCCTCAAAAGTTTAAAGGTTCTTACTTATTTGTACCACATAATTATTATTATTATTGATGTTTTTTTCATAAAGTTTATTAAACTTTATTTACGTTTAATTATGATGCGATTATACGTAGGATTTCAATGTGACGATATACTTGTACCGCACTCCATACCTGGTAGACATTGTGAGAAAAAGCATAGGACGGGTGTTGTGTTTGGACTCTATTAACGGAGGTGATACATGGAAAGATATGGATGTGCTCGTGTTCAACTCGTGGCATTGGTGGACTCACACTGGCAGTATGCAACCGTACGGTTCATTTCTTATTATTGTACGTATGTTTTATGTAAGTCAGTTTTATGATATGAAACGTTGTGTTTTAATGATGTGACAGATTTGACTACATACAAGACGGGTCGACAATCTCTAAAGATATGGACCGTCTAGCGGCATACTACAAGGGTATGTCCACATGGGGAAAATGGGTCGACCTTAACGTGGACACATCTAAGACCAAAGTGTTTTTCCAAGGGATATCTCCTACACATTACATGTAAGTACATCTCACATTATGCTTATTAACTTTTTAACCATGGTATATGAATTTATGTGACAAAAAAAAAACATATCGCTTATGAAAAATGTTATAAACCAGGGGAAAGGAGTGGGGATCCTCATCAAGAAATTGTTATGGAGAATTACAACCGATAGAAGGATCATCATACCCAGCTGGCTTACCCGAGGCTCAAGTTGTTTTAAACAAAGTTCTAAGTAGCATTAAGAAACCAGTTACGTTGCTTGATATTACAACGCTCTCTCAATTAAGGAAAGATGCGCATCCATCATCTTATGGTGACACAGGCGTCGATTGTAGCCATTGGTGTGTTCCTGGGTTACCTGATACATGGAACCAACTCATGTACGCATCAATCGTCAACTGATAGCTTGGTAAATTTCGTCATAGAGGACTTATTTTTACACACAATTTATACAATTCTAATTTGAGATTTGTAAGGTGGTTCATTTGTAAAGCTTGTGAACAAGAATTGCAATGGAATGAAATAAAGGCTAAAAGAATAGTGAGATTGTCAAATTTGTAATTGTACTTTCACTTATTGTCGAATATATAATATATATAGTAGAGGCGCATAAATCAGTTAATATAAAAATTGGTTTCGAGAAATAATTGAACCGCTTTTTAAAATAACTGGTTTCTGGGTATTGTAAAACCTAACCGATTAGGTTATTAACCAAACCTGTTGACTTGTAGTTAAATAATAAATTTATAATGATACATATTATGAACTCAATAAATTTATAAACTTTTTTAAACTTAGAAATAAAAAAAAATATTGGTTCATTACAAAAAAACATAAAAGTGGAGACATTTATATGTGTAATACATACGATTATTGTCAAGTTGTTGTCGTTGATTTTGGCGTGTATATGTTTTAGTCGGAAATAAGTTCAAGTACATGTCTTAATTAATGTTTTGATTGAAATCGATGATTATGACATATACTTGAACATCCACGTTCATTTTAACCGACAATAGAGAGCCTATTTTAGTGTTGATTCACTTGAGAAAGCACCAAAACACTCATTTACAATATATACTATCTTATGGAGATAAACAGACAAAAAAAAGTCATATAGTCTTCAAATAGCTAATGGTAAAATAACGATGGTAGATGGTTGGTTAAGCGGTTTTCATGTGGTTAAACATACCAGATAGGAACCATTTTGGGATTTCAAAGTAAAAAACATTTCGTAACCACCGGTTACGATCAATTAGTAACTTGTTACTTCTATATCAGATTACCAGTTACCATTTCAGTTACAAAAACGGGTCGGTTCAATTAAACTTTTTTGTTTTTCTTGGACACCTCTACTATATAGAACTATAGAAGTATCAAGTATAGAACATATGTAGACCCAAAGAAATTCAGGGGGTAGGGGAGGGCCGGACCGCCGGAAGGGGACTAAAATGACTACTTAGTTATTGGGCCAAAAGAAAAAAGCCCAAGGATTTGGGCCACTTCAAATTTGATTTCGGCAAAAAACTTAAACGTTTAAGGTTTCTGAAAATTGCATTTCGACCCCAAAACTTTATGAAAATGCAATTGCCATTATTTTGTATGTTGACAAAAGCCTATGTTTTATCTCTTGAGTTTGATCTATGTTATTGTGGTCACATCTTGTCAAAGATACCATGTTATAGTTGTCCTTTTGGCCAAAGTATTACCAACAAGTGATTTAAGGCCAATGAACATTTAAAGTACCAATATCCTTAATTTGTTTTTGTTATGTTTGAATGTTTGGCACTAAAACTAGTGTGATGGTAGATACTCCAAAGAGGACCGCTATAATATATTTGTATATAAATGATTAATGACAAATTTTTTTGAACACTACAAAAAGTTAGAAACAAAAAATGTATTAAAACTTCAAAAACCTAAAGTATGAATGCACTCACCTCAAAACGATAACACTATAACCAAAACATAATCTCGTGTTATGATAAATGCCTTTTTAACACTCAAACTTCTATATTCCACACTTTACCTGAAAATTCGGCATTTTAAGTTATCACTTTGACATTTTAACCATAAAACTCTTATGTGTCTGATTTGATATATTTTAACAAATTGTGTTTTAAAAAGCAAAAGAGGCACCGAGGTGATAGGGTTCTTGATGTCGAGACAAAGGCACATGCCTCACGTATGGGGTGAGCTCACATTTGTAAAATCTCTACTAGATGTTTTTTATAAATCATATTTCATATGGAAAATATATTGATACTACAATTTGTAAAATATCAATGATCTAATGATCTTTCCTAAAACATGAAGAATTTATAGGAACGGAAAACAAAACGATTAGGGATATATTTGAGGAAACATGATAAGACTAACTAAATAAAATATACGAAAAATATATCTGAACATTTATCCGTTGATAGTCCCTCTATAGTTTGGGTAGTAGCCGAACGAATGCACATAAATGCACGAATTGAATCAAAATTGTTTTATAAATGTTTGGGAAGCCTTTTTGTGAAGATGTCGACATCTTGATAACCAGCAGAAATTTAAGTATTCTTATGTCACCAACTTGGATTTTAGTGTACTTTGATTTCCACACGTTTGATTTGTTGATATTGGATTGGATTTTGGGATAGATATACACCAAATGTATTGTCAAGATAAATAATCAATGGCTTGTCTAGTCGGACACGTAGTTCAAGAGGCAAATTTCAAATCCAAGTAGCTTTGATGATTGTGTTAGCGCTCCACTCGTATTCAGATTCAATCTAGAAATTGTTTTTTGGCATTTCAAAGACCATAGGTCAAGCTACATGATCAATGTTAGAATGGGCTTTAAGTTTGACTGATTTGGAGCATGTGATATGAAGAGAAGTGCATAGTACCTTTAAGATGTCTTAGAATCCGTTTGAGAAATCGGAAAAGTAGTTCATGAGGATCATTGCTTGAATAAACATACTCGTTATATGACACATGAAATCTTCAGTCGGGTGAAGTGTGACTAGTTTACAACTTGTGTGTTCACAAACATGAAACCCGAAGTGTATCATTCTTTTAATTATTGTTTTCAAAATCAATCAAGCTTGTTACTTTACCGTATTGTTTTCTAATTCAATCTTTACTTTATAGTGTTTCGTAATTAAGTTAAAATCACCGAAACTGCAATTACAGTATCCGCAAATTCCTCGTGAAAACGACCTTACTTGTCACACCCTCAATTTCCACAAACGGGGTTTTACCGTTAGGCGCGTGACATACCAGGATCTCAGCCGTTAGTTACACCAAACGACACATTAATGACAAACATAGTTGTTTGACATTATCAGAAATTCCCAAAAACATAATTCATAACGAATTCTTGAAGATATTTGCGGAAGTGTAAACACTCACAATTCAAATAGCGCGAAACACGCTTTACTCTAATAAATGTAATTTGCAAAAATAATGTTAAATCTTTTAAAGTAATCTGAATGTATGCAACATGAGATACTCCTAGCCGTGCACACTTTATAAACCTGAAAGAAACATGCTAAAGTGTTAACACAGGGTTGGTGAGTTCACATGTTTTGATAAACTGTAATATAATCAACAGAAATCAGGTCAATTAAACACCCGTTTGACGTGCAGTCGTGCTAGCGCGACTAGCCCGGGTGGGGTTTGTCAAACCCAGTAGATCTACTCAGAATTATCTCACTAAACTACATAAATTAATGGTTTGAAAGTGAGGACTTAAATTGATACAACACTAGTAAACATGTGATAATACAGTAAAACTGATCAAATAAATGAACGTTTAAAATAAACATGTTTCTTTCCCCCAAAAAGATTTATAAGTAAAGTGAGGCCGTAAACTCACATTATAAGTACAGCAGTTCAATAATGCAAGCATAAGTAGTTAGGTTAACGAACAACTTGAATGCACATTTAATATTTCATTAATATATATTAACTTAAGTTAATTGAATTATATGGCTTCACAATCGCGGTTCAGTTATAACATAGGTCGTCGATTGATCCCCATTCATAAGCAAACACACCCAAACACCGATTTACCTTTAATACATGAGACCCAAATATTCTCGCTTAAACCATATCAAGTATAAAGGCATTCTTTATACCTTATTATTATATGACTTTTTATTATAAAACTCATATGTTTCGTAATACTTTACCCACACAACCCAAACGCACAACGACCCAAACGAAAACACACATAATATACCTTACACACCACATAATGCAAAACATACACACACATAATGCAAAACACACACACATAATACAAGCCATACACACAAACAGACCCACACCCGATGGAACAAATACATGAGATGAACCTGCATACACCAAAACATATCCATTATGAACACATATGAGAACACACAGTTCATGCATACACATATACGAACACCCACAGGCACAAAAAGAACAAACCTAAACATATATATATATATATATATATATATATATATACAAACATACGTACATGAAACCATACGAACCCCCCACCTAGAAACCCATGCAGGACACACACACACAATCCATGAACACAATGGTACCCACCCGCACAACCCTCAACCCTCGGCCGCAACCAAACTCGATCAACGACAACCGTACACTCATTCAAACGCACGCGACGAAACGAACAAGATTAGTCGAGCGAGGGATCATACTGGTCGATGCAGACTATTCGATAGATGACCGAAACTACCGAAAGCGGTGACGGTTACGGTCGATAACCGAATCAACGGAATTGCTAAGCGGGGATGGTGATGCTCGAAAGTTGCTTCACGGTTGTGGGTGATGAAGACTGCCGGAGGTGGTTGTTCGACTGCCGGCAGTGATGGCGGTTCAAGATGGCGACGGCAAAGCGTAGAAGAACGTATATAATTTGGCAATTGACATTTAGGTCTCTCAACATATATAATTCTAATTTTAGTTAGCCTAATAGTTTTAGTTAGTTTAAGGTTATATTATAGTTAAGTAATAATAATAATAATTACTTTCACTTAATAAACGCAATTAAATAATTGTAAAATAGCGGAGAGGGGTTAGATAACGGAAACGGTATTAACCTGAAAACACGGGGTGTCACATTACTTATCCGTACTCGTATAGTTAAGCTAATCCAAATTTAATTTGCTTTTGAGTAGACCACGACAATCTATATTAGGTGGTTAGGTTAACCGTGGGACTAAATGTATCATCATATTCAATGCCAAGTTGTTTATTTTGCCATTAACAACCAATCGAGTTTTGTACCTTTGAAGCTTACCATTTGTAAGGAAACTATGTCAAAATAATCATATGCAACATATAATATTAGCATTTTTAGGTCGTACTACAAGTTTCTAAGTTTTGTGATACATTAATGATTGATATTCATCGGTCATGTTAGTGCATCAATTTAGAATATCAAAGGTTGAAAAATTAGATTTTAGTTGGTGAGGAGAGGGTTGAATGGGTTGTGGTGCGTAGGTTGAGGTGGATATGAGGTTTTATTATGAAAAGGCAGGATAACATAGTCATGGGATGTGGTGCGATTTTGGGGTTATGGGGGACAACGACTGGATGGTCTGTTGTGGTTATGGAAATGGGCGAAGATAGTGACATGGGAGGTTAAGAAGCATCGGATGAGGGGTGGCGGTGGAGGTTGAGAGAATGGCGGTGTGGGTTCTACGCGTGAGGTAGCAAGGTGCATGAGTCAAGGGGGTTGTAGAATGAGGGTTATCAAATGGTTGTAAAACTCGCTAGATGCTGCCAGGTCGGTCGACTGTAAAGTTGCGAGTACTCGGCTTAGGCTATGAGTACCCGGGGAGTACTCGGACATGATTAATTATAAATAAATTAGTTATCGGGAAATTATAGATGTTTTAAATATTATAAGCTTACTAATATTTATAAAATAAATACGTGAGTATCAATATAAATCAAAAGAATACATGTTCACGTACAAAAATATTTCAAAACATAATATCAATTATTTAATATTATAAGCATAGTAATAATTTGATTATTATCTTCTAAGCTATCTCCACGAAAAACAATAAAAACCCAACAAAAATCGGTGAAAAATACCGAAAGTCGCTGAAAAATGGTGAAAATCCGAGTTCGGCCAAGTTGGACCGATTCCAAGTAATGTCGAGTTAATGAAAAGCGTATCAACACCTTACCAAGTGCCGAGTACTCGGCCGCCTAGGCCGAGTTTTACAACACCGAATAGCATGCACAACCAACTACCCAAAGTGGTTGTATGATGAGTTACTACGATAAAGAGCGGGGGATTCTTCCACTCAAAAAGTGGATGGTAAAGAAGCAAGAGTGAGAAGAGAATGCATGTTCTTCGAATTCTTAATAATATGTGGAGTGTAAATATGTTGTTACAGTGAAGGGTTTTAGATGGGTGTGATATATGCCATAATCCAAGGATAGTAACTAGGGCTCCAAACGAACTTAACGTTCAACGAACCGTTCGTGAACCGTTCGGCGGGAAGTTCGTTTATGTTTGTTCGTTTAGTAAATGAACGAACACAAACAAGAAAATTCCGCTCATTTAGTTAAACAAACAAACATGAACACAAGCCGCGTTTGTTCATTTATGTTCATGAACGTTCGATAATGTGTTCGTTTGTGTTCGTTCGTGAACGTTCGATAATGTTCGTTTATGTTCGTTAATATGTTTGTTTATATTCTTAATTTTTGTGTCAGTTATTTTTATGAGTATTATATCAAGTATTTCTTTATATATTTATGTTAAGTACTTATTTATTTTTGTTTGATTTTGTATAATGTTTGTAATAAAACTGTAAATTTTATTCTAAAATAAATCTATAATTATTTGTATTCGTTTGTGTTAATGAGCTTCTTTGTGTTTGTCATGTTCATGAACAGTTGTTTGTGTTCGTTTGCTTTTGTTTGTGTTCGTTTGCGTTCGGTAAGTGTTCGTGAACAGTTCATGAACATATTCATTTTCTTAATGAACAAACACGAACAAAAAATCTCGTTCGATAAGTGTTTGTGAACAGTTCATGAACAAGTTTATTTCTTAACGAATGAACACGAACAAGGTCTTGTTCGTGTTCGTTTGGTTCGTTTGCAGCCCTAATGGTAGCACAATTACAATTTCGAACCAATATCGAGTAAATGGAGCAACACGAGGGAACATAAAGAATACCTTGGTTAACATCATTTTGGGAGGAGGCCCCAGTGTTCATGTATCTATCGATGATTAATTTCTAATCTGTGATCTTTGTGTAGGGTTGCATATGTGATTTGAATTTCTATACAGTTGACTATGTTGGATTATCTTGATGGGTACGGGTCGTCGTATCAAGTAAGGATCTAGAAGATGAATTGGATGTGTGAGTCAAATAGTTTAGTTCTCTCTTGGTCAATCGACTGGGTCATACACATGTGATGTTTGCATGTGTCTTGTTAGTGGGCTTAGGATTCTTTTGTTCTAAGATAGTGGTTCCATCTTTGTAGGAGTATTAGTTTTATTTTTGACTATTTATTTGTGTTTAAGTTAATGAATGAAGAGAGAAAGTTCAGAAGTAGTAAAAACATCTTTTTGTGATATATTTTTGTGTGTGTTTTATTGGGGCCTGAAACCAACAGACTAGAATAGTCAACGGGTCAAAACGTAGAAAATGTCCCGATGCATCATAGATGAGATGAGCTCCCTTCATTAAGTTTGCATTGTTAATATCAAGTAACCTGATCTTGCATATTATTATTGAACACAGGCAACAAGAAAATGAAATTCGATTCATTGCTAATCTTCGACAATGCAATCATTCTTGTAAGTTTTAACTATGATATCGAAGCTTGATATACATATGGACTTGAATATTGAAATACAGGATTAATGTATTAACACGAAAAAAGTCCCTTCTTTACAGCAAAAATAGCCTGTTATTGAGTGTTGAAGCTGAGTTTGCTACAGATAAAGAATGTTTAGCAAGCAGTGGACCTGCATAAGGGTTTTTGTTGTTGCTGGTTATCGCATTGCTTATGGCATGTCGTTACTTTATCACGCAACTCTTGGAACGCCCTCATTGTTTCAACATCAAATCCGCCTGCAAACTGTCAAAATCCAATATAAAACATTAAAAACTACTTCCTATTGTGCTACAACACTACAACTGCTATAACACTACAACTAGAGGTGCTAACAGGTCGTGTCACGGGTTATTGGTCAACCAGACTAGTACCTGGAAATTTGGCTCAAAGGCAAAAATCATGCTAGGCACATAAACTTAAAAATTACCGGTATAACTTGTAAAAAAAATATTTTTTTAACTTTTTTATATTAATAAACTAAAAATCACATATACAAATGGGTATAAAACAAATTATTCTCAAACTATAAAACTTGATATCAATTTCTCTTTTAATACCTAACTAACAAGTTTAGTGTAGGCATACCACATTTTAAAAAAATCTATAACATCTAAAAAACAAAGTCTCTTTTGCCACATGTCCTTCTTTTAAACCATTTTTTTGTCACATGTTATTTTTTCAGACATGTACATATTAATTTTCTCTTCAAAAGGGTATTATAGTAATTTAAATACTCGTACAAATTTCTCTCTCTTATTAAAAATAAATTTTATTAATTGTTATATTTCTCTTTCTTATCTAAATTTTTTTAAAATCAAACTATCTTTTCATCTTTTAATTAAAATCTAAATAACAAAAAACTAAAGTTTTATATAATATGAAATTTTTTAAAACACTAAACATTTTTTAAACAAAATATTTTAAATCGTTTTGTTTTTGAAAAAATTATAAACAGGTGAAATATTTTAAAACAGTCTTATTAAAACAACCAGAATAATTACAAACTAGAGTTTTTAAAAAACAAAATTTTTATAAAAAAATATTTTTTTATAAAAAATCTTAAAACAAATGTTTAAAAATAAAACTATTTAGATAAGAGAGTTAAAAAAAATGGTATAATTGTTTTATTTCTTGAACTATTACGTATATATAATTTTAATTATATTTTGCATTTAAATATTATAGTGTAACTATTCGTGTTTATTTTACATATATATTTTACATTAAAATTTAATCCATTTATTTAATGGGTTTTTAGCCTATCTATCTATTTATAAAAAACTAAAATAAATGTGAAACAATTGTAAACCTCATTATACTTACTTTCTTATTTCTCTATATTATTAATAAAAATATTAAATACTAATAATATTACTCATACCATTTTCAAATTAAAAGATGCATAATTTAATAATTAAAAACCTATTTTTTTTATTAAAAAAACACTTTTTAAAAACAAAAATTTTATAAAATACAGAATACAACGAATTTTTTTTAAAATAAATCATTTTTCTAAAAACAATATATTTAAAATCACAATTTTTTTATAAAACAAAAGTTTAAGAAAATACATTATTGTTTATTTACTTAGCTATTTATACGTAATTATAATTATATTTTATATTCAAGCATGATTTTATAATGCATAAAATTTTATTAATAATTATTTAATATTTTATTTATTCAATCCGGGTATTACACGAAGACTAACCCAGTTATTAAATAAATAAGTTAAGCGGATCAAGCCGCTAGGTTGACCAAAGCCGGCCCATTTAGCTTAATGTTTGCACGGGCTCGACCTAAAACTAACCCATGCCGTTTAGACTAAAATTCAAACCGACAAACTTCCCTTATGTCAAAATTCACACCCCTAACACTGCACATGAAAGGACGGTGTTTTACCTGATGTACACGAAATGCAAACCGTACACCTTGAACTATCAACTCTTCTTCTTCTGGGCCACTAACCATCTCGAGTCCTGCAGATACTCTTTTCATGTACTTCATTGCTAATTTTACCGATGCAAGCTTGATCTACAAGTATGAAAAACATCATCATTTCTTGTCGATTTTTTCATCGATATTTTCTAAATCGAAAAGAAAAAATCTATTGAAACAAACACAAAGACACAGAGTACCAACATGGGTATGGGAATCAAATTTGCTAGATGATAAAAAAAGTGACAAGATGCGGGCCAAATGAAAGGACTATGTTATCAAATCCAAACGTAAGAGTCCACACACATGTAGGCCCTTTTACCGGGCTAGTAAATAAGAATCTTGAAGAATGTACACATGATCAAGCATAATGTACAAATGGTCATTTCAGGTTTCAAGAATTCGTGCAAGAAACATGAAATTTAAGAGTGAGACATAAAATCTTGGAGTTCATAAAAGGCCAACACCTTTCTCCAGAAACTGAAACTCCCAAATTAATATTAAAGTACAACATTTGCTGCATGGTGTACAAGTTACAAAGCAGTATTACTCTCACAAACATCTAAAAAGAAGATTGCGAATCCAATTCCTAGAGTGTTTTCACTTTCACGTGTGGGCGTGCTGGTAGGGGACCTAGTAAAGTGAGCAAAATCTTGAAAACATTTTTGATATTTTGGCATTTTGTGACCAAATCAATTTTATGTTTTATTGCCTAATGGTAGAGTGAACCCCATGGACACAACTTACTTTTTTCTTTTAGGGACCACTAACACATAATTTCTTGAGTACTCGAGTACTCTGTGATAAGAAAATGTTTTGCTAATGTTCGCGATGATAACGGGTTAAAATAGGTTCAAGTCAAAATAAAAAATCAAGAGATATCATTTACGAGGTTTTATGCATTTTACCCGCGTACTATGTAGTGAAAAGCATGACATTATGAGCAGCCTATTTTTTAGAAACAAAGTTGGATAGAATGTAGATTTTAATGTGCACTCCCTAACTTGTAAAATATCATATTATCTGAAATAAAATCTTTAATGCATAGAATGCAATGCCTATAATTAGGTCTGCAAACGAACCGAACGAACACGAACAAGGCATTGTTCGTGTTCGTTCATTAAGAAAATAAACATGTTCATGAACTGTTCACGAACGCTTACCGAACGAGTTTTCTTGTTCGTGTTCGTTCATTAAGGAAATGAACATGTTCATGAACACTTACCGAACGCAATCGAACACAAACAAAATCAAACGAAAACAAACAAATGTTCATGAACATAACGAACACAAAGAAGTCCATGAACACAAACGAATACAAATGATCACATATTTATTTTAGAAAAAAAATCAGCTATTCATCACAAATTTACAAAAATTAAATAACATGTAACATAAATATCCAAAAAACACTTGACATACTTGTCATAAAAATAACTAACGCAAAAATTAAGAACATAATCGAACATATTAACGAACATAAACAAACACATTATCGAACGTTCACGAACGGACATTAACGAACATACACGAACACATTATCGAACATTCACGAACATAAACAACGAACACGGCTTGTGTTCGTGTTCGTTCGTTTAACTAAACGAACGAATTTTTCTTGTTCGTGTTCGTTCATTTACTAAACGAACGAACATAAACAAACTTCCCGCCGAACAGTTCACGAACTGTTCGCTGAACGTTCAGTTCGTTTGCAGCCCTACCTATAATGCATCTTTATATATACATACATACAATAGGAATCAGACACATGAAACTGTCTCTGCATTTAGGCTTAAAAAGTACTATATAGCCCCTGTATTTGGTTAAAACAATCAAACATTCCTTGCCCCAATGTAAAATGTCCATGCAGTCCTACATTTATTATTACTATTACCATTTTTATAATTATTTGTCATTATTATATATGTATAAAAGTTTACTTATACATACCCATAACATTTAGATATATGTAAAAGACAATACTTAATCAGTTGAAGAAATGAACGATAATTTTTACAATTGTCCGAAACTCAAAATTTGTTATCTTTTTAAACCCGCCTTGCATCAAGTTACTACAAAAGGATGTTTTAAAACAAGAAGAAAGTACCTGAGCTACAAATCCAGTTTCTTGCATCCAATCCATTGGGATCTGATAGACTTTGTATCGTGTTGAAGCTGATTCTCTCATTCGCGATAAATTATACACTCCATGCTCTAATCTGTTACCAAACAAATCAGCATAAAATAACCATATAACCAAATTAAAAAGTTATTTTTCTTTTTAATATTGGAATATTCATACTTCTCAAACAATCCTTGCATCTTCTTGAGAGCAGGGGCGCAAGGCTGGCGAGGATCATCACGAAACAATGATGCCTCAGATTCCAGCTTCTTTAGATCACAATACCCGAATGCAGCTTCTCGTAATGCATCTGCTTTGTGTTCTGGCCAATCAAAGTGCTTAAGAACTGCCCTCTCATCAACCTGAAATTAATTCAAGAAAAAAGTATTAAAATGTTAGTTAATTTGATTTTGATTAACAAGAACTACGGGACATTCAATACAGAACCAATTATAAGCAGAGACACGCTAGAACCACATGCAACTGTCTTCTTAAAATTGATTCTGTATTAAACGCACAGGCACCTATGATAAACAAACGAAGAAAGTAAATTTTACCAGGTATGAGAGTTCATCATCTAGCCATTTTACAAAGGGCACAACATCCTCAATATCTGTAAATGACGCATTCTCAACTTCTTTTATCAAGAATCTAATAAAATCACCTTGTGTTTCCACATCCGTCTTTATCTGTAACAATTTAATCACAACAAAAAACACAAACAAACATATTAAAAAAATATTTAAACCTCACAAAGGTGTAGTGACCGTTGCAAGAGTTTAAACAAAAATTTCTGACAGAATGTACATTTTTTAATGCATAAAGCACAACCAATTCAAAATCACTGCTCTAAGCAATTATTTAAGCAAAATAACAAAATCCTGGAAGGTACTATTCATGTAGCACAAAGTACAATATTTCTTTCTTTATAACAGTAAATTTTCTTTATCTTGAATAATTGCATGATCGGTGGTGTGGTTCATGTAAGGAAATTCCGAATCTACCCTTTGTCATTTCACCCACTGAATTTGTAATACCAAACAGTTTTATCATCCAACAACTAAAACACAACCAATTTATTATGAGCTAAAGGGCAAAACGGTAATCAACGACACTCTACTCAACAATGGCTACTTACAGCGAGCAAATGCGTAGACCGATTCTCGATTTCTCCGATCATGTCACGTGTATTCGCGGTCGCCGGAGCATCGCCGGAGGAGCCACCGTTGCACGATTCCCGGCGAGATTCCCTCCGCATGAGAGAGTGATAAAACTCCACCACCTCCGGTACTCTCGTCACCTTCGCCGGCAACGGCTTCAAACTCCTCGGCGGTGGTGGCGGTGGCGGAGGCGGAGGCGCTGCCGCTTTCATTGTCCTAGCCGCCGCTGCCGGTGGCGGTGGCGGTGGCGGTGGCGGAGGCGGAGGAGGAGCATGAGGTTGTTGCTCCGACGAGCTCTCGATCGAACTGTTAGAACACGACGATGACGAACACGATGATGAAGATGAAGATGATGATGTTGAAGGACGTGGTGGTGGTTTCGGAACCCTAGGGGCACGAGAACGAAGCTCAATCGCAGAATCCGTCACCAAATCCAACGAATCACACCGTGAAAGCCTAGGTAAACTATCGATTTCCAACAGAATCGACTCCTTTGAGCTCGATTCCGTATAACATTTACCGTCTATCTCGTTGTGATTCCGATTAACCGGAGCGTTACAGAACGTGTGACCTCGTTTCAAGCTCTTATTCACACTACTCTTCGCTGAAACATCCATCAATTGCTGAAACCTCTGCGAAGAAGATGCAACCGATTGCATTTGCACCTCCAAATCCTTGGTCCTGTTCTCAAATTCACGCTTCTGTTGCGTCAATTTCATATGCAGAATCTCAACCTCGTGCCTCAATCTCTCGTTCTCCGCTTCCAAACACTCGATCATCTTCACCGATCGATTGATTTCACAATCCTTCTTCGAGATCTCGTTCTCGAGAATCGGAAGTATGGATACTGATTCCTTAAGCAATTTCTGCTCCAGGAGTTCTGTTCGTAGCCTCGACTCACGCTCTCTCAACTGCTCGACTAACTGCAGCAGCTCCGCCACGTCCGGCGGCCGGGGCTGCACCTGCGCCGACGACCGTGGGAAGTATGAGCCAAACGACCGTGAAAACGCCTTCCCTCCGCCGCTGCCGCCGGAGCTCTGCGACGGCGACGGAGACGACCGCTGCTGCTGCTGCTGGTGGTGGTGGTGGTGGTGTAAGCCCATTGCTGATTTGAGTTTTCGGTGACCATAATCGATGAAGTTATGGAGTTATGGTTTCATTGGTTATTGACATAAGTCATTGTTAGAGTTAAGTGGTTAGAGTGTGTGTGTGTGTGGTCGGGTGGTGTTGGAGGTTAGTGAAAGGGGAGTTAAAGTAAAAAAGAGTGCACGAATGACGAGGAACGGTCTTCTGTGGGTTTGAAATATATGGGAAAGTTTAATAACCGAATTTTGTTTTTTTATTTCATTTAACGAATAGGTTTTGCTACCCGCCAAACGCATTTTCAACTTGGATTTGCCAAAATGGTAATTAACTTTTTAATTAATACTTTTGTTTCTTGGTGCGAGTTGTCGTTTTAAAACGATTTCTGCATTCGTTTTCTTTTATGATTGGGGATGTTATTGATTAAAACCTAGCAAGGTGTTAAGGCTACTAAAACGTAAAAGCAACCAACATTCTTGAGTTCAATTGACTGATGTTTAAACTGTCGATTTATTCTATACCAAGTTTTTCGGTTTTTAATGTTTAACTTCTCTCTAGTTTTTAGTCACAGGAAGGAGAAAACAACTTTATCTCCTCCATGATAAGTGGAGGTGTAGATGATTTGCTATTGAAAATCATTTGGTTTCTTGCCTTAATTCATTTGGTGTATGTGGTAACATGGGCCACCAATGGCTAGACTTGAGAAGTAGTCGGACATGAATTATAGTAGATGTACAACATTTTCTTCTATCAGTTTCACACCACAGATAAAGTAGAGGGAACGCCTCTTTGCTCAAGCTAACCTTGTTGGAATTGTATTTGATGTCGTTGTCCAGCCAAACAAGTTAGTTTACCTTCAAAAGTAACATTTTACTTCATGAGTAAACATACCCCTAAACATAATTGAAAAACATATACATTTTTTTCAGTTGTATTCATGACTTAGTCCACCAAGGAACACCCATGAGCGTCATCCAAATTCTCAAGCTCTAGAATTAGAACCGTGCTAAACTTGAGGCTTTAGAAAACCTAACCTAACCTTCGAAAAACATGCATATCTTTCTAAAGCTTAGGATTTGGACAATTATATCCTTTTAGAACTCAAGATCCAAACTTAACACAGTTCGGAGTTATGCGCATGCCCTTTTCTGGATCCGTAACTCCGAATGAGGACTTATGTAAATCAGACATCAGTCTAACGCTAGCTTCTTCTAGAGTATAGCCTCCAAAGTATACGACAACATAATTACAAGCGGATTGAGCAACATCCGTCTTGTGCACCTGACATCTTATGCACATCTTATGCAACTAACACATGAGCATGGTGCCCATAGCACAAAATATGGTAGAGGCCCTAAGCTAACAATATTCACTTTATACTCTCACTCAAATGCTTATCATCACGCTACAATTTATTACTATGACAACGATGATAGTTTGCTACTTATACATATCTATCCCCTTCATTCTAATCGAACATTGCACCACTTTATGTTAAAGGGGGATTGTAATTTGTTTCAACAATCTTAATGGTTTTTCTTCCTATAATACAACAACAAAGCCTATCCTTAACAACCCATAAACCAACGATAATATGGAGTTGAGACTAATTTATAGTTCTAAATGAAACATTAAGCTTCGCAAGCCCTTGTTTATGCCTTACTTTGTTAATCGCGTGGGTTTTTAATTTCACAACTTCTTTCGGCATCATCTACAACTTTCATCACCCCATCCTTCACTTCACATCCTATTCGTGTACTACCCTACCATTTTTAATTCATTATTATGAATATTTGTTATCATCTTCATGTCACCTTGGCGTTATGTATCTGTCACACCCTCAAAATTCACGTGCGGGGTTTTACCGCGAGGCGCGTGACATACCAAGATCTCAGTCATTAGTTACTCAGAACGACTCTATATGAACAAACATTCAAAATCAGAGTTTAACTTTAAAATATGCGAAAGCGTTTAATAAACCAGAAAAACCAAAGTAAAGTAACATAATGTAAAATGCGCAAACACACGCGCCCAAAGTAGTACCGACAAAGACTTAAATGTTCAATAACCAAACCAAAACAAAGTTTCAATCATGCTGACAACTACAATAATGTTGACCCGTGCACATGCTCCTAGGCAATGGTAACCTCAACCTGAGAATAGCATACTAAAAGAGTCAACACAATGGTTGGTGAGTTCAAGAGTTTGCGTTAATCATAAATCAGTAATAGTTGCAAAATATAAGAGGTGCATTGAAATAGATAGCTAGTCTATGTTCACAAGTAATAATCATAGTGATTTCGCGATTGAAGCTGACTGTGTTTCGTTTGTTGCCTTCCTTCACGACTTACCAGGTCGTGACGATGTCTGTGTTAGGACAAAATTGCACCCGTTTGACCTCGAGTCGCACAGGTGGGGCTCGTCAGACCCAGTAGTACTACCCAAGATTTCCAGCTAATTATCATTATTAACAATCCGAAAGAGTGAGGACTTTCATGGTATTCAACACTATATCATACTATACACAACTCATATAAAGTAAGCGTTTGTAAAGCTAGTATACTATCTCCCCCAAAAGAGAGTATGAAAAAGAGTGGGGCATGAACTCATCTGGTGTGCACAACAAAGACTTAAGAGCTTAACTTGAAAGAGAGAGTGGAAAGAGAACCTTCAGAGGTCACCTAGAACACGCAAGTACATAAGTACGTGTACACAGAATCATAATGAAACCCTAAGTGCTCTATAAACCCAAAGAACTCAAGGTTTTGAAAAAACAGAACACATTGACCCAGTTGACCCGTTGGTGACATTATAGGTGAAATTTCCATTCAATCAAGCATAATAGTTCAACACACATGATTTTCATACAAGTTGTTCACATATATCATTTCATTAACCACATGTACTTCCTAGATCATGATAAAACCAAATTTTCATACAAGTCATGCGAATCTCAAATAATTGTCATGTTCAACATAATTATATCATAACCCATGCATCATACACAGAATCAAATCATGCACAACATGCCATGTGAAGTCACTCACGACTTCACACCCTAAACCCTGCCAATCCTACTAAGTAGGGGCCTCACATTCGCACGCGTGTATAACCATCATCACATTATTCCACAGAGTCCACATCAATCAAAATATGCAACCGTGATCTATTACAACCCAAACAATAGTTCTATCATAACCTACATGATCCATCACCATGTATAACCACCAAGAGATCAAATCCCCCAATAACTAAACAAGTATTCATACAACCCAAACAATACATTCCACCATATTAGAAATCATCCATGAACATGTTAACATAATCCTAATGTCACAAACATGCTCAAATCATCATATCCAAGATTTTGTACAATTAAAGTTTCCCTTTTGGGAAAGTGCATCCCAAAATCTATCCTTTCATGCATTACAACACATGTTCATCACTAACATACTTTATCTAGTTCATAAATATCATGAGTAACCATCAAGCACATGTAATTCATCCAAACACAAATCATCATAGATCAAAAGTTTCTACTTTTGGTAATACATGAACTACACGATCTATTCTTAGATTTCTAGCATAATCATCGTCAATCTAACATCCATATAACATCATAAACACTTTAACAACATCAATTCATCATCCAATCATCATAATCATGCAAATAAAGTTACTATTATTAGTAACCTATGAACAACGCATCAAAATCGAAGCTTTCTTGCATAATCAACGTTAACTAACATCTATACAATCTAACTAACATAATAACATCAACAAACAACCAAGAATCGACCTTCAATAGCAGATTTCGAACACCCACATTAGGCCAACATCAAAATACATGAAAAACCCATAAAAATCTAACCTTTAAACGTGTATTGGACAAGATTTGATGTTTCTAACGTGTTATAATCCTTGAATCGATCCAAAACCGATGCCAAATGCTTGTTCTTTTGTTGGATCGCGAATGTGTGGGTGTGTGAATGAAGTCGCGGCCGAGGATGGGGAATTAGGGTTGGGATTTTGTATTTTGTAACTTAATTTAGTATATTTACCATTTAAACCTTGTAATTTGTATGTTATAAAAAGACAATTCTTTTAAACACTTTTTAAAAGATTTTAACTTAATAATACAAGCATTGTTAATCAGCAATAATAATCATATACATTTCCAATAAATACCAAAACTCATGGAACAAATATTACACATTGGCACGTTACAAGATGAAATTCACAAATAATATTTAAAATTCATAAATCACGTAACCACAAACTAATAACCAAAATTATTAGTTAAATTATTATCTGTTTATCATTGTTAATTATTATTAAGTCACCAACGTTCAACGACAACTAGTGTGTGCTCACGACACGTGTATGCAAGACCTAACGGAACTAGCGGAGTTTGGTAACGGAAATTACCGAATGTCACAGTATCAACCTAACTTTTTAATGTATCATCAAGAATATTTTATTTTGATTCCGGAAAATAAATACACACCAGACTTGTTGAAGAGATATAATACCAATTATGTAACCCGTATCCAACAATAAATCAATATATGATAAAAGCCCACGGGCATGACCATATGATACATCAAAGGTTAGAGAATATCCTCACCAATCTAGATGGTTCATCCAATTCACGTCCCTTGCATGAGCAAACCACACCATGATAATATGCATGGAAGGGAGAGCACTCCATAGTAACATACATCATACGTATCTATAAATAGTAATGACCCGGTATTATTTTCATCATCTCCTCGCACACAAAACCCTATATCTCTTTTTCTTTTCTTTATCACCATGCAAATTACTTATTCTCACAAAAAAGGGTTGTATTAAGGAGAATTTCCTTTCCATGACGTCTTAACTATGGTGGTTCGTGTGTACAAATTGGCTACAAGATTAACTATGGAATTCAAAGATCTCTTCTTGTAAAGGCATTCTCATCTGCATCAATACCCGGTGGGATTTCATGTCATTACACTATGGAATTCTTATATTAGAAAACCATTAGAAATCAAATTAAGCTTATTACTATAATAGATCAACTTATGTGTTTAATGACTAAATTATAGGGTTTGGAGGATCGTTTGTGTAATTACTTACTAAACTTAAGTTTCCTAGATGAAGAGGGCATTGGTTGAGGTTGACCATATAGAAGATAAGGAAAAGGTTTCACGTATTTGTTCACACGGTGCGGTCCAAGTGAACGATCAAGGAAATAATACAAATTTGATAATGAAACTGACCATTCAAGCTTATTCCCGCATTCACTAGTGATTAGAAGTGGATGATAATATTAGGTAAATGTCTATCTTCCCAATCTCTTGTTTTTTTTTTATTATTATTAATAGGATTTTGATGGAAGTTGAACATATCTCGACATCCAATCATTTATAAACACCAATAACGCGGGTTAGAAAATGTAGGTTAGTGTCCTAATTAATAAGATACTCTAGTTGTTAAGTGGTGTTCGTACCGACCAAGAGATTGGAGGTTTAATCCTGTAAAATGTAGGTTGTATTTAACTTTGGTGACCTAGCATGATAATCATGGATGTTAGTATAGTTGATGATATTTTGACCAACTTTCATGAAGAATGAAAAAAAAAATAGTCTGAGTTAGAACCTAATCTAATAGAGAACAATACGGAATATTTCTGGAGAGAACGAATGGATGTACGTCCTTTTGTATGATTAAAAGTAAATAAAAGTATCAAAGAGTTTAAAATGATGTGGTGAGTAGATCTTTCTTAACTCGAAACGGTTACTCATGCTAATTAGTAATACCAAATATTCAACTTTCAAACTTGAAACCATCTATATGTAGATTATGAAATTGTTCATTGCTTTCATTTGAAATTCAAAATAAATATCTAACTATTATACTTCAATCATTTTTTATGTTAAACATAAAGAAAATTTCATTTGTTGATCTAAGTTATTGTAGTTCTTTAAATATATATGATTTCTCAAATGATCCTAACTCATACCGAATATTATACCGAAAATCTCCTAAGAATGGTTGACTATGTGTTGGTCATTTGTCGATCACCTTAGGCACCTATTACCGGTCAAAGTAATAATGGATGGCTTAAAGATATTTTGTTATTCACGATTACTTCTTTATCTTTATTCATATAATTTAATTAAATTTTTAATTTTTCATACAATTTGGTTTTTTTTAAAGCTCCCCCAACACATTCTTCATATTATCCGCTATATAATTTAATTATACTCGCTTATAAATTTATATTATTTATAGAGACTGAATAGTGTGTCTCAAATTTAGAGATTCACTTTAGTTTTTCTTAAAAATTTAGTGATGAGAATTAAGAAAGAATTAAGAATGGGGATAGAATGTAAGAGTGAAAATAAAAATTTATATATATTTTTCCTATAATTTGAGGATATGGATGAGGGTGAGGAAGGTATTATGAATACTCTATTCATCAATGATGGCTATGTACGCCTCAAGAATGTCCTCATTGGATGTCTTTATCGTAAGATAAAATTATCCTATTAGTTTGTAAGTTTCTTGAAATTTCATATTTAGCTCTAATCAAATAATTAGTCATAACACAGTTTGCTCTTCAAGTGATGTGCATATGTAAAAATTTTGTTAAGTTTTCTTGAATCGACTATTTTAATATTAAAAACACAAAAAAAAATTAAAATCAAAATCAAAATCCAAAACCCGCCACCCCTCTTCTTCTACATTGCATCAGACCCCTTTGCCTTCCCGTACAATTGAACTTTATCTCTCTCACCTCTGTCATCGATCACTCTCGCCGCCATAGGAACACAACCACTTGAAATCAACCTTACACCGTCCTCGCTTCTTCTGTATGTACTTGGCTCTCTATCATCGACTCCTTTGTTAATATCCCTCACAAATCCATAAATAAAATTTCTTGGTTACTATTACATTTGGTATTCATAAAAAATGGGGTTATCTCTTATCGACTTTGGGAAGGATGACGACAAACCGATGGTCATTTGTGTAATGACTAAATAATAGGACTTGAAGGATTGCTTTTGTAACTTAGTAAACTTAATTTTTCTAGATAAAAAGGAAATTGATTGAGGTCGACCATAGAGAACAAAAGGAAAAGGCTTCATGTGTTAGTTTTATGGTGCGGTCCAACAAATTTGATAATCAAACTACTTATTCAATGTTATTTTCAGCATTTACTAGTGATTAGAGGTGGTGGATCGTTATTTGGTAAACGTCTATCTTCCGAAATTACCCATTCTTGGATATATTTGACATCTAGTAACTTATAAACACCAAAACGGCTTTTAAGTGATTAGAAGTGGTGGATTGTTAGTAGGCTTTTGATGGGAATTTAGCATATATTTGACATATAGTAACTTATGACATATTGGCAGTAGACATTAACTAACGAATAATAATATAAAATACGAAATCGGATATTATTCCAACAATTTACTACTGACGGTTGAGAATATGTTCTAATGAGCCGTGTAATACACAGGTTTACTAAAGCTAGTTTCTCATATATTGTTGAGAAAAGATATGTCAAATATAATGTTGTAATCTATCTTCCGGGTTTTTTTTGTCCTTTTTCATATAATTTGATTAAGACACACATTTATTTTTAAATTTGTTTATCTTACTAAAATCTTTCACATATGATTTCATATATCATGTTCCTATTTAATTAAATACCAACTTTTAATTATAATTTTTTTCTTCCACTCATAAAAATTACGAGTAATAGATATATGAAATGAATGATAAGTTGCTAAATATATAGAATGGGAAGTGAGTCTCTAAACTTGATTCATATTTTAAAGGATGAGATGAAGTGATAATGTGGATGATTTTTCTAAACTTCTCTCTAAACTACAAAGATTAAGTATAAATGTGGATCGGGATGTGAATGCTCTAAGGCCCTGTGTATCCATCTATACCAACAATCAATTAAAAGTTATCAGATTTTTGCAAGTATTTTCACCAGAGCCCTTTCACTCACATTATTTGATGGACTTTATATCCGGTCTCAACATTTATTAATACAATGAGTTAGTTGAATAAAACTAAAATAACTTCACTAATTTTCTAATCTGTATTATATGCACATTAATGTTATCTAATTAGGTGATGGTGTCACGTTTTACAACGTTAACATTGATGCTATTAGATATAGATAAAGAAACATATGAAGTTATGATGACTCGATTTTAGTTGTCAAAACATAAATGAGAAAAATACGCTGTAAAGTTAAATTCAAAAATCACGAAAAAGTTGTGTGGTGAAAATGAGTGTTATCAAAAAAGAAAACGCATTTACAAAAACTATATAACCTACAAAATAGTGTAAAACCGTGGCATACCAAATTTAACATCTAAAAACAAATATGTATACAACTAAATAAAAATATTGAAATTAAAAAAAAATTACAATAATAAAAAACCAAAAAAGAAGTGATGTGGGTGCTTGTCTGTGAGTGCAAACTGAAAAGTCAAAAAATTTACTTATCATGAGTGAAGAGGAAGGTATTTACCATTCATCCAAAGCAACTTTTGAGTTTTTTTTTTAAATTAGTATAGTTTGAAAACTTATTTACTAAAACGGTGTACTTTAAATAATATTTATTAAAATGGTGTATTTTTTAAAACTTTGTTGTTTTTTACTCTTAAATTCATTGGCTACTTAAAAAAATTATTTTTATATTGGCTACCTAATTATCTTTTAAAGTTTTTTTTATTTTTTTAGGGATGATATCTTTAAATTTTTAGATATATCTTTTAAATACAACATTTTTTAAAGTTTTTAAGATTTTTTTATTTACTTTATTTAAAAAATGTATTATAAGAATGACTTTATAATATATTTAGTTATTATATATAGTCTTATAATAGTAAGTCGGTTGCTACAATAACCATATACTTATAGCATAGAGTCATGTACAAGTTGATGTTATGTTGTTTTTTATTTATTTTTTTGGTTTTATTTATTGTTAATCTGGAATGGTTAAAAAATATGTCGTTTGGTAGTGGTTGCTACGATTGTTTATGTGGGCGTAGACCCGTTTTCGACTCGTACGTCGGTGTTCCTTACAGGTTTATTGCCGTGTTGTTCTTAAAAAGAAAATTAATTTTTAGTAATTTATCACCTTACTTGCTTTCAGCTTAACTCCTTATGTTAGTTAGCATTCATTTATATTCTCACCAAATTTTACTACACAAAGTTATTTGATGTAAATACATTACAACATTTTAGTAAAATTAAGATTTGGGAACAATAGTGTTTGAAAATTGAAAATGACAACGGAGGGAAACCATGTGTCAATGTATCTAATCGGCTCCTTGTGGGCATACAAACAAATCAATATTCTTAAATCAGTTCACTTCCACCGTTAATTTGAGTTTTTTTCCCTAAATTAATCTAGTTGGAAATTTTATTTGTCAAAAGATATTAATAAGAAAAACATTTAAAAATAATTTTTTAAGTAGCCAATGAAATTAGAAGTGAGAAATTATAAAGTTTTCAAAACTATACCATTTTAGTAAATATTTGTTAAAGCACATCATTTTGGTAAATATGTTTTAAAACTACACTAGTTTGGAAAAAAACTCATACAACTTTTAGTTAATGGTTTCTTTTCACAACCTATTTTAGTTAAGAAACAACTAATAAAATTCAAAACTACACTTTCCAAAGCAATTGTAATTGTGTTAGGCTATACATACATCCATTTATTACTTGTCATACTTCTTTTTGTTAAAACCAATTTTAAAACTTGTTATATTTTATCTTGATTTTTTTTAAAAAGGTTTTTTTCTCTAATAGAAGTTCGAAAAACACTTTTTATATAACGATATAAAAACATATTTAAAAATTATAAAAATAAATATAAACATTTCTGAAGTTAGTAAAAACTTTTAATAAAAAAGTTAAAACTATCTTTTAGAATTAGAAATAGTCATAAACGAACCGAATTCAACCGACTAAACCATTTAAGCCGATCTATTCAGTTCGGTTTACTGACTTAACCTATTAAACCCGTTTATTATTCGGTTTATACGGATAACTTAACCGAATAAACAAAATTTTGTATAATCGTTAACCTAACCAAAAACCGAATTCAAGATTTGATTCGGTTTTTGCAGTTACACATAGGTTCAGTTTTCAGTTATTATCAGTGTTTGGCTTTTTTGAACATTCATAATTACTATAATTAAAAATAATAAAAAACAAAAAATAATAAAGTCTAAAAGAAATAATAAATAAGTAATTAAAACTTAAATTTTTTTATTATAACAAATTAAGTGGTGATATGGTAAGTAAAAAAACATAAAATAAAAAGTTAACTATTTTTAAAAATTAAAAGGAGCATGTATAACACCACCCCCTTTAATTATATGTAATATATTACTCAACGTTTATCACTAATTTATGTTGGCGATGTTCAAAATAATATAGTTAGTATCTATCGTTCTATTGCCTCGTCCCCCACACTAGTTTCCATCTCTCTTGAGTTTGTTTCATGTCTACTAACTCTCAGTAACTGTAATTAAACCATGGAAATGCTCTTCATTTCCCTCATTCTTCTCTTTTTCTCTTCTAATATTTAAATTGAAAACTAATTAAAAGAATTATAATCTAATAAAAATTTTAAAAATAAATAAAAAAATGTTAAATCAAGAAAAATAAAACTAAAGAAAAACATGTAATAATGTAAACTTTAGCATTATAATCACTTTATTCTATCATAATACTATCAAAGTATACATACTAGCCTCAAAAACTATGTAAAACATGTAAAGAAGGAATTTATATCTCACCTTATATGTAAAAATTACAGAAACCACAACCAAGAAGGAAAATTACCCTGGATCACATTTAACGTTCAAAGTTTTGACAATTTTATTTATTAAATGGATGCACACACACTATTTAACCACAGATCTAGCTTATACCCATTAAATGATGCAATACATCACATACATCTCTACACACTCCTCTCTTTAGATCATTGATTTCGAGACCGGATAGGACCGGCCGGTTGAACCGGTCCGACCGGGAATCGGAGGGTGGGCCGAACCGGTTCAGACCAGTTCGTTTTGGAGGGGTTGGACCGGCCGGTTCATCCCGAACCGGTGGTCAGACCGGATTTTGATTTTTTTTTTTTGGATTTTAATGGGTAAAAACGAGGGGTTAAACAATAAATTAGTATGGTGGACATAAGATTATTGTTAAGTTTTATATATAACTATAAATACACACATAAATTACTTATATTGAATTATATGTATAACTATATATATAATATACTGTATATATAATTATGATGTCATCCGGTTCTTAAATCCTGTCCGACCGGTCCGACCACCAAACTAGTAAGGCGTCCGGTTCAACGTCCTATCTGGTTCTAAAAACATTGATCGTTATTGCAAGATATAATGTATTCAATAGGATATGAAAATAATACTTGTTAGAGCATTTAGTTAAGATGGGAAAATTGGAACGCGCAATACATCATATTATTTGTAATCAAATCATAAGGTCTTGATACTTATATTGAAAGATCACACATTACACCGACCCTTTAACCCTTTATTTATATTAAACCTATACTATTCTTACCTCATTTCAAACTCTATTAACTAATCAAATATATAAACAAACTCATTCATAGTCTACTACAAACTCAACCAAACATTTAATAAAACTAATATTAACAATTATCAAGATTAAAACTTTCAAATTAAGATGTTTCAGTTTAAGCGTGGTTTCTTAGTTTACTAAATTCGCCGTACTCTTTGTTGTGTATGTGGTTTGGATGCTATACACGTAAATATGTATTAATTTGATCCGTTTCAGTGTACATTTTTTTTGGTTTGATGACATAAAGAACAAAAAAGGGCACGACGAGTAATGCATCTATAGAGTCTACACTGAAGCTCGATTTTTCACATGACACAAACGTAAGACACTACATTAGTCAATATCCGAATATCCGATCTGAAATGTTTATATGAGATCAGCATTCAGTAGAAGTATTCTATCTCACGATGTAACTCATTATTATTATTCAAATGGAGTAAACTTTCATTTAGTTCCTTGCATGTTTGCAGACAAAAGAAGTTGAGTTTAATACATGATAGAGAAGACATAGATACTTACAGATAAGAAGAAAGGAATGTGCCATTAAGGCATATCGGAAGTGACAGTAAATGTGGTCCATTTGTCTTTGTTTTGTTTATTGATTATTGTCTGTAGTTAATTACTTGTGTTCAATAAAACATATATGACATCAGTGGTGGAGTCGAAATTCAATTGTTAAGGGGCCAGCCAGCTAAAACCAAAGAGAATTTCTAGTAAATTCACACTTTAACGTTTCACGTCGATTTTCACATTGTTTTCAAAACTCACACTTTAACGTTATTTTCACGTCGAAAGTATATATATTTTATCTTATGTATCATTTTTTTCTCGTTGCATGTGCCAACAAATGTTTGATTTCTATATCTACTAAGCGAAATTAAATATATACATACGCGTATATCATATTGTTTTGAAGTATACAACCAAATTAATAAATTTAAAAACCCACTAACCACCTTAATTATATGAAAACGTTATTGTGGGATCCATCATCCATGTGTATGTGTGTGAGTGTGGTGCACCATAAATGAGTTCTTACTGGTGTTGGGTCCGTGAATGGTGCGCACACATGACTCGTCCAATGAAAGCATGGGCTTGGGGTTCCCGTGACCAATTCATGTGTTTTGGCTCACTTGGGCACTCACCGTCCAACCATTACTCATAACACATTCATCATTTGTAGCTTTCTTTAATTACATATGTTGATGTTCACCATTTGAGTTTTTTGTCCTAAGTCTCTAAGCCAGAAAATCGTTCCATTAACAAATTTTGTTTCTATCGTACAAAATCAAACAATGATGGAAGAAGAATATTATTGTTGTGTGTTTGAACAGTAAATAATAGGGAAAAAGTGAACAAGGATTTGTAGAACATTATTGTGAGTACATGACCGCGCTACACTGACTGTCAGTGATTGACTGACGCTAGTGGTGACAGGCTATAGTGCTACACAGCTATTTGTGTCTTGTAAATACTTGAGGACCCAACCTTTAAACGTTTATGAAAACAAGTGGTATTAGATCGAAAAACTCAGAGGATCAATTAACTTTAAAAAAAAAGAGATTAAACTCTATATTTGGTTTTTCATATCTTACATATATGTGGAAAACATGTTGTCGTGATTTGGTGCATGTAGAATGGTTGTGATTTTCACAAAGAACGTTAAGTTGTGATTAGGTTGACACCGTCACGAGCTCAAGAAATATGGATTTCTTGTATCAAATGACAACATAATACTAATGGATCAGATCAAGTTTTTATAGTTTTATAAAAGATAGTAGGATCAAAGTAAATCTTATAACTTCTTTTGGGACACTAACGGAACTATAACAAGCTACCTAGAATCATCTTGCATTTTATGCACTCTTACATTATGTCCATAGCATGCGACCCATGCGGGTCTAAAAATTGATTTTACTATGTAAAATTATTTCATTTCACAAACTAGAACACATAATTGTAAATAGATGTTACATATGAAAATAGGTTGAATATGCATACAAGTGATTACAAAAATCATATAAATCAACTTATAGTTTATTCAGAACACCCATGTTACATGTAATTAAGGCATGTAATAAAAGGTAGTGTATGAAATGGACAAATTTTCAACCAAATGCTTATGCAGAACTTGATATTCCATCCATCTCATGTATCATTGATGTAGGGCACAAGGAGTTGAATTTTGGTATAGTGTATGGTCCTTGAAATACGCTCTCGTAGATAACTCTATACGCGGCTTCTGTTAGGTGCAGTCCGTCCCAATTAGCATACGTATCAGGCCGAAAACATACAACTGATGATGCATCTGCACATGCTGTTGATGCGTTGTAGTTAAATGGTCCTCCACCCCCACAACATGCTTTTAAAGCACCATTGACAAATCCTTCATCATGTAAACAATATACACAAAACACATAAAAACCTTACCACTCAAGATCGATTGATTTTCTAATATTATTGGTCAATATGTACCATAATCATTTGGAGAGCGAAAAAATTGCATTGCAGCATTGTAGTAGTCGCCGTAGATTATATTAACTTCAGGATGACTTTCTCGCATTTGACTTAGTTCTACCTTGAGAAGTTCGTTGTGGTACTCAGCAAAATTGTTTAACTGGGTGATACAACCAGTCGAATCATCATACTCCACCTTATCAGAGCCATAATAGAGGGTTAAATACACCGCCGAGCATCCAATTGGTAAGTTTCCTGGTACTAGTATTGTCTTGGCTCCTAACTCAATAAGTTCCTATTTTCCCAAAATATGTATAAAGTTTATTCACTCTCCTCAATCATAAATTGTTCAACTTTTTTACTTAAGGAAACAAGTAAGGTACATTATGTGTATGTTCTTACATTAACGGCAGAGATGATGGCCTCAACGACAAGCGGAACATATGGTACAATCTCATTGATGGATTTTCCAGCACTTAATGCATGATTGTAATCATTTCCTCCGATCTCACCCATTAGTATCAAAGAATGTCCAATGAAGTGTTCACAACCTACAATATTTATGTTGACCAACAACGTGAGACTAAAATTGCGTTCATACAAAGATCTAAGGCAACATTTTCCGTTTTAATGTTGGAGTTTTTATAGTAATCTAGATCATGAAGGGGTTCCATGAGATAAAAGTCACATCAGGTGTTACAAGTGCAACGAGAACGGATATTATGTTTTCAGAATGTTCGAAGTGGGAAAAAAAGAAGGTGGAGGTTAATTTGACCCATAGCGTGGATGACGAACCAGCATTGTTATGAAGGATGGACAATGATGTTACAAGATTAGGAGTGTGATTGTTGAACTAATCTTTTTATTTATTTTAATTGAGTTGGCATAACAGAAGGTAGTCGGTCGATTCAATTAAACTAGATTAGAATTACAATCATATTTATGTTGGATTAGAATTGGTAGGGGTTGATTATTATATACATGGTTAAGGTTTCACACACTAATTTCTAGATTTACATATTCAGTCTAGCATGAGACTTTAACCATTTTAAACACTAACACCTTCTATACACAACTTGTTACCACTAGAGCTTTTGATATCCATAAACCTTTCATATGTTTTGTTCGTTACCACACATTTATCTTATTTACATTTGGGATATTTGTGACAAACAAAATTATGACTAATTCGTCGTAGTTGACCACTACGAGATAGATATACGCCGCAGGAAAACCCGTTACATATGGTTTTGTAACTAATACGTTTATTCATGATTTTTTCAAACAAAATAGTTTGGACACACCAAGATAGGTATAGTGACACTAATCTACATATTATAGTTTGATGGATTTTGTGACCAAAAGTTTTTCAACATATAGTGATTGCTTCAAACTTTGCAATCAAACTATAGGGATTTGTGCTTTTTTACAACGGTCAACTTTTTCAGTAAAAGTGGATATTATTATAATCTTACTTTAATAATTTTTTTTTACAATTTGATCTCAATAATTCATTAAAAAAATTACATGTTTGAGATTACTTCTTACACTTTTTAGTTTTAGAAGACTTTATATTTGAACACTTCCCTAAATTTAATTTAAAATCGGGTTGGATCAAATAAAATACATATTTATGTTATTTTTAACCTCTCTTTCGTGTTCTTTAACACTCATTTTTACAACGTTATGTTTTCTTAAATTTTGAATATAACGTTGCGACATACTCATTTATATCTACGTTTGAATATGATAATTACTGAAAATCAAAGAGTCGCATGCGTTGGCATAAATTTTACTTTGTTTTTTTATAACTTTTAAAATATAATATTTTCTTAAATTTCGAACATATTCACGATATGATTATTTTTATCTATGTTTCAATATATATTTTACTCAAAATCAATTCATTTGGTCAGATGTAAATTTTTTTACTTCTTCTATTTTTAAACTCGCTTACATGTTTCTTAACCCTCATTTTCACACATAACATTTTTCTTAAATTCTCAATGTACCGTTACGACCTGATTATTTTTTCTATGTTCCGAGCAACCGTAATGTGCGGGCATAACCCACTAGTTATCATAAATAATGTAAAATAAAATACAACCATGTTTTACAAAATATGGCCATTAGCGACATGAAATAGTGATCGTCTCTAGGGGATTTGAAATTCAGATATCCAAAATTTTTAATTGATTACTTTATTTCACTATCCGAATTCGTATTCGAAATTTCGGATATACGAATTTTGATATTGAAAATCTCAAATACAGGTTTGGATAGTGAAACTAATATCCAAAACAATTAAGAATATATTTATAATTATATAAATATATTATTTCGAATTTCGATTTGGATTTCTTATTTTTAAATTATAAAAACAATTAAAGAATATATATAGATATAAAATTTCGGATAGTACGGATGATCAAACCATCCTAATTTTCTAAAATCACTATCCAAATCCAAATCAAGAATTCGGATGTCCGAACTTCAAATATACGAAATTTCAGATATACGAATTTTCAGTTGATTTAGATTCGGAATTTGCTATTTTAACTTACATATTTTTGCAAACCACTAACCGTCACAACATGCATTGCAAACTCAACCCTTCAATTCGTTGCAATCCCGTCGTTAATTTTGTAAAATTTGGTCGCAAATACCCTACTTTTAGTAGTGACTGAATGAGTTGAGTATAGTTAATCAAGAGCCTTGTTTTAATTTGGTTTTGTGGTAAAGCATATACCCAATTTTAAGTTGACAACGACTATTGGAAGAATGACATCTTTTGTGTTTGAGACAATGCTTTGATATATCGAGCCCAAACAACTAAACCATAAGGCACTATGATTTTGTATATGTTTGTGTGCGTATGCACATTTGATCATATATATATATATATTACCTGGTACATGGGCACAGAGAGACGGCAATGATTGTTTGAACCATTCCAACTGAACTCGTAAAGATGTATTTGTCATTGGATTATGAACTCCTTGTGTCGCATGAAATGCAGAATCCAATGCAGTTGCACCCGCCACAGCAAAGTTCACTCCTCGTTGTAGTTCCATCATGTGTCTCCCTTCAACACCCACAAATGGTCGTACCAATGGTAGCCTAATGCTTTCAGCTTCACAAATAAAAAAAAAAATTTGTGTACACATTAAACTCGTTTCATGGCACAATTGCTTTAAACATAAAGATGATATTTATTTACATTACTTTGATATACCATTGATTAATTATGGCTAAAACTCACATCCACGACTCTTTAGTTATTATTGATATTTGATGAAACCACACAAATAATATTAGAGAATATACTATTAGGGTTTACTTATGAAAACATATTATTAAGGTTTAGAAGTGTATATGCCAAGTTAAGTTTCAGGGTTTATTGTTAATTTCTTATATACTAAGATGGTGTTTGTTTTTCTAAAAAAGTTCTGCGCAGGTTCTTCTGTCTGTTCCGCGCAGACCACGCGCAGACATTGTCATCTGCAGCCTATTTGTTTTTTAAAATATTTCATTTAAAAAACGTCTACGCGTGTTTTTCTTGGTGCAGACTCAAAAATACAACTTCACACCTCTTCTCAAACCCTTTTCCCAAATCACCTTTACCTCTTCTCAAACACTTTTCCTATCCTCCTCCACCCTCCCGTCGCCGCCAACCTCTTACCACCCTCCAGCCGTCGCAAGCAAACCTCCCCTCGTTGCCATTGGCAACCCTCCCCCTCGCCTCCGCGAGCAACCTGATCCTTTATCGCCGTCGCACCCCTCCCCCTCGTCGTCGCACCCCTTC
The DNA here is from genome assembly GCA_025506505.1 of Flaveria sonorensis. Taxonomy (NCBI): domain Eukaryota; kingdom Viridiplantae; phylum Streptophyta; class Magnoliopsida; order Asterales; family Asteraceae; genus Flaveria; species Flaveria sonorensis. The sequence continues at coordinate 10,357,931 of CM046429.1, forward strand.
CATCGCAGGTCGCATCTTCTTTATCTTGTTTATTTTTTTTTCATAAATCTAGATGTGGTTGAATGTGGGTTAATTTTGATTTTTTTTAGCAGTCTGCTTAGTTAAAAATCAAATAGTCTTCTTTTTACAGACTGCAAAGATTTAGTCCACCATTTTTTCTACAGATGTGGTTCGCAGACTGCATATATTTTATCCCTGGAAAAACAAACTACACCTAAGGGTTCCTCTTCATCTTAATATTATGTACACCATATAATAATATTATTTCATTATTTTGCATTGTATTAGAGTTTTAAGGTTCTAGTTTCTTTTTTCTCCTCTCAACCTACACCAAGAAGACTTGCACATATATAAATTAAGTTTTAGGGTTTTCTTTTTGTTGAGCTACTCCTTTGACATGCCCCACCCTTGTAGAGCTACGGCCCTCTAGCACCAATTATTCGCTCTTACTCCATGACTCTCCCTTGTAGGACTCGATCCTCCGCCACATCCTATGCTCCTTACTAGCCATGAGTAAAGTCGTCGCTTCCCCTTGAAGCTAGTTTTTATCTTTTACTTTTTAGTGTGTTTTCTTTTTCTTTTTTTTTTTGTGTGTGCCAGTTTTGGCATTCGATTTCCTCTCGGTTCACTAGCACCAATTCTTCGTTCTTACTCCAAGATTAAAAATTTATGTTTTTTTGTTATCGTAGTTAAGTGATATAATATGATTAGGTTTCTTATCTTATTATCTCATTGTACTCTTAGGTATAATTGATTATAACTCAATATCTAATACTGATTTCAATATATCAACAAATAAAACTCAATTACATAGGTCCTACTAAAACTAAAACTCGTCCTATTTAGCAACTTTAAACAACTTAATAACATAAACTAATATACTCTAATCATCTCTACTAATTAAATCAAACCAAGTTTTATCCCCCTTTTTCTCTTCCTTGGTTATGGATCAGCACCATCAAATTATAATTAACACCTTCACTAACTTTAAAATTTGGTAATCATGAGAATCCATTACAAGAGAATATAATTCACGTGACCCATTACATGATCAAGTATTATCGCAGGTTACGCTGTCTAGATAACCTTCAAGATGTTATAAAAGAAAACCGGTGAAAACAAGATATAAACCCAACATTTCTTCTTGAGAGGAATCAAGTAAGTTAGTAAGTAGCAACTCCCTGTTCATCGTTAGTTTAGTGTTATACATACCCCACGAATTTTTATTTTTCTTAATCCGTGTATGTAATAACCACCCCCAGGATGACTTATTGAGTTATTGTATTCAATTTGTCAAACCACCAAAACTTCTTTGACCGGCTACACAAATGGAATCTATAGATTAAACTAAAATGATGGTTAAATTCATCAAATGAAAATTGCTGCAAAACTAATATTCTATAGAAACAAATAAAAAAATCTCCATAAAGAATACACATACATATATTTATAAGATAGAGAGAATATATAACCCAAGTGAAGTGGAGAGAGAGATTACCAACGAAATCAATAATGAGACGACCATTAGAGCAACGACCAGTTGGCTTGTGAAAAAAGGTTTCGCCATAAGGGGGATAAAAGAAATGTAGAGGCTCTTGATGCGTGCTATAGAAGAGTTGTTTTAGGTTACCAGTGTCCGCCAGAGAGTCCCCAAAACTAATGATCGAAGTATAACATCCATTTGTGTACAACGAACAAGTACATAATAGTTGGAAAATGGTGAAAAACGTTATAAACAATGAAGAGCTTAATGATGAAGGAATATTGGCCATTGAAGAGTATTGAGTTAGGAAATGATCTTTAGCTAGGTTATATAAAATTATGAATGGTTGGTTGGTGATGCATCTATTTATGTTAAGTTACATGTTTGCCCTTGTAAGGTGTACATACCTTTTGAACAAATAATATTGTAAACTTAACTGATATCATTATGCAAGACATGTGGAAATGTTAAATTTTATATTTTATTTTTCATTGCCACGTTGAGAAAAAAATTTATAAATATTTGTATTTGCTATTTCATAATAGGATAATTTATGAATATATCACGAAAGTATTCTAACCTTTACGTTGAATAACTTAAATAATAAATAAACTTTATCGATTCCCTAAGTAGCACGAGGTCTTATCGCGCTAAACTATGTTTGAGAATGTGTAATTTTGGACAATCATAGTGGTCGTAAATTTGGTAAGACCATAAACTTGTTGCATTTGACTTATTTGGTTAAAAGTTATCATATTACTTTTAATTAGAAAATGAAACTAAGATCTAAAATAGTTGAGCATATACGGTAGTAACACTATATATCGCAAGAATACCTGAAATAAAACGGATTGTTTTTTTTTTTTCATAAATAGTATTTTGAAAAGATTAAAAAATATGATAGAAATTTAATAAAAAAAATTATGAAAGAATTTAATCTACATATATGTAAGTAAACGTTTTAAGGGCTATAATGTACTCTGTAAAGTGATTTTCATCGTATATATGGGATTAGCCTTGATAGAAATAAGTATTTTTTATTTGTTATTATTTAATTTTGATAGAATGAAAAAAGTTAAACCATCATCAACCAATAGAAATTAGTATTTTTTTAGAGTTAAATTTCGCGGCCCTTATAATAATTGATTTGAAAAGTAGAGGGAAATAAACCAAATAACGTAGTTCATGCGATTAGGCCCTTATAGTAACTGATTTGAAAATTAAAGGGAAATAAACCAAACTAGTAAATACTAGAAGGATACTTGCGCAATGCAGCGGGGTGTCATTTTACATCCGGCACGTGCATTCAATATTTTGTTATTCTTGTAGTAGTTTTACTAAAGTCTATTATGTTTTTTCTATGTTAAAATTTAAAACACCAAATAAATGGGTTCTGCATAACAACTTGTACATATATGCATTAACTTATTGTACTTCACAAATTACAGATCTGTTCAGCAAAAAATTTACACCAAAACATTTAAAAAAACACAGGTTAAGTTGTAGTCTCAAAATGTTTTTAAATGTGATAGATTAAAAGATATAGCTAAAATATTAAAATATATTAAGTTTTTTTTTGTTTATAGGTAGATAATATAAAATTTTATGCAAGTGTTAGTAAGTGTAAGGTTATTATGTAACTAATTGTAAGGGTTAATTTGTAAATAATATTATAAATACTATTTTACCCTTAAAAATGATTGTATCCTATGTATTGAATATAGTAAATGTTCTTAATTTTATGGTATCTTAAAATACCCCTTCCATATGCTTTATATATAGTATAGATACCAACGCGTTGCGGCGGTAGCGTACGCGGCGTATACTACAATCGTCCCAACTCGTTTCTGGACTAAATTTTTGTCGAAACGTGGAGTTACACGAATTTATATCATCGAACAAAAATATATTATATTTGACCTCATTCGTTTTCAAATAAAATATACGTCGAAAAGTAGACCAACTTAAAGTGTACATAAATTAGCATGAAAACGTTTTATATTTGACACAGCTCGTGTCCGAACAAAATATATATCAAAACGTAAGCGAACTCGAATTTAGACCAACACGTACATGAAAATAAAAACGTAAGAAATTAGGTTTGTGAAGTAAAAATATACAAAAAGTAAAGTTGAGGCTTTAGAAACTCAAGAGGGTTATAGTGATATTTTTCAAAGTCTTAGAAAAAGTTTAAAGGTAAAAAGTGTAAATTTAAGATACTTGTTTCTTAGGAATAAAAGAAAAAGAAAAAAGAAAAAAAAACAATCATGTCGCTACCCAAGTCTCTGGTGCAAAGTAATGATCCAAAGACCAGTGGACCAAAAAGAATTATATGTCTTTATCTTGCAAAACATAACATATATCAAAAAGTTGGTACTGAATAAAAAATCCACCGACATATACGATTAATAGTAATAGAAATAACGTAGTTCATGTGATTAGGCACATATATAACTAAAAATCAGTGACGGAGCTTGAACATGTTAATAGGGAGGATAGGGACGAAATTATTTTTTTTAAGAGGAGCGAACTCGTCATATATAAAAAAAAATTACACTACCGAACCAAAAATTAACATTACTGACCAAAAAAAGGCGGGCGGGAGTCCACTCGACCCCTACAATACTTTGCCGATGCTAAAAACGTTTTTCATTAGATTATATTACTATAAAATATACTAAACTCAATAATGAATATTTTTTTAACGGTTAAACTCATCCATGTCATTAAACTCATGACATCCATGTTATACATCAAATTAATTACCATCGCACATAAAGGTAGAGCAATAACGAATTATATATGACACATTATTGTACTTTTATTCGAGGAGTATAGAATAAAAGTCAATAATCCCCACTTAAAGCCTTCACAACCAAAAAGTCATAAATAATAATTAATTACTATAGGCAAAATAAATATGCTATTTTATGTACTAAGCAAGACACGTATCGTCTGCATGATTCTCTCTAATTTCCTCGAAGCTTCCTTCTTTTTGTCCTCCAATCGGTCTAATTATTGATTATAAAATTTATGACATTATAGTGATCGAAGTGGAAAACATAGAAGCAAATATAATATAAACTTCACTTATTTTAATTTGTTTGTGGTGGTCTAGAGCGTAAAGTATACGGTCACGGTTATCAGGTTAAATGAAAGTCATGCAAGTTTTGAACGACGGAATTTATGAAAGGTGATGAGGAAGATGCTCGTTTGAAGCTCAAATTTGAAGCTCGTTTGAAAAAAATTTGTTTGAAAGTAGCTTTTTTAAAAATCGGGTAAGCTAAGCTCGAAACGATTACTAAACGAAGAAAGAAGAAAGTTGCGCTTGGTTTGTTTGTACTCGATCCAACTTGATTTAACTCGAATTGATTACTTTTTATTATATATGTGTGTATAATAAACTGTGAGTATTGAATAACTTTTGGTTAGTTTACTGGTTACTTTTTAATGACATTTATTATTTTAATTTTAATTTATACCTTAATTTTAGCCGAACTACCTAAAAATATATAATGTCTGATCGCTAGAAAAAGTGTACGAATCAAGTCGATTAGCTCAGTTCGACTTGTTTAAAAACCAAGCCAGTCGAGCCAAACCTAGCTTGATTTGATTTAACTTGTGTACAACCGTAACGACACCGGTAATAAAACAAACCATAGTGGATTCTCCTATGGCTAGGTGGCAGGAATTCATTAAATAAACAAAAATAGAAAGTATTGTTTACAATAATATTCAACTTGATTACATAAAAATGTTTGAAACATAAACAAAATTTGTGACTTCAAATTAAGACTAGCGTTAGCAGGAATTTTTTGTTTTTCGTGATGTCTTCATCGGTACAAGCTAGGAAAAGCAAAATATAATATATCATTAGTAAAATATTGTTATATATTTGTTAGATATTGTTTTCAGCCAGATGCTAAATATATATCTTGTTCATACCAGATGCTAAATATATATCTTAATAAACATGACGAATGTTGACACAATTCAATTTTAAATAATAAATTATGTTGATGATGGTAAACAAAAAGGTTCTCGCGCGAGAACAATCTTTTCGCATGGAATCTAAGTTCTCGCGTGAATACTTTTTCGAAAACTTGTTTTTGATTTATCGAGTCTCTAGATTCAATCCCTATAACATTTATATGTATATGTATACATGTATGGTGAGAGAGATTTCAAAACACACAAATATTATAACATATATTAATACATTAGGTCGGTAACTATAGTGAGGTTTTACGTTTTCATATATTAGTCATCAAAGTTTTAGAGTTTGCAATATAGACACTCAGAGGATGAACAAGTGTAGTCACATTCTTTTTTATGCAGCATTAACAACTATGCTTTTGGATCTCATGAACATGCGACGACTAGAATGTTCGAAGTTGAATCTAAGCAGTGCGAAGGATTTACGTCGCGGAAGTAGATTCTGATCGAATGGATGGATATGATAATATGATAATATACATGCTAAAAGAGCTGGTTTTCTAAATTGTAAATAACATCTCTATGTCATCGTGTTATTTAAGTGGGATTAAAGTTTTTTGGGGTTATGTTAGCAGGGAATATTGTTAGATAGAAGGTAACCATGTTTACCCAACACTCAAGGCTCTGTATGCATGTACAAGGGCTCTATTCGCATATGCTAAACGGGTTGATTGGAACATTGACGGTCTGAAAAACTCAAGTAATCTTCAGAGGCTATTCACTCAATCAGTTCAAGTATTTTAACCCCTTTTGGGTTCATGTTTGTTCATTAACATAGACCATGAGTAAAAGAATGCATCAGAAACATAGTGGTTATGAGAATTTAGTAGTCGGGCATACATAATTATGGTCAAATCGAATAGACTTCAACTACAAAATTCACGTGAAACCCAACATTTTACATGTGAATCTTGATGATTGATTGACTACACTTAATTGTACATATAGACAAAATAAAATTGGTGGTGCTCGATTTATGATCAAATTCAACCCAAATTAGCATTTAAAGGGAACTGGGGTTGACTCAAAAAGTCAAAGTCACTAAGCAATTGATTCTTTATTTGTAGGAGATGGTAGTGTAACTCCAGAGGGCAGTGTCATCTGGAAATCAAACCAGTATTGAATGCAACTCACTTAACGAATTACCCATCAGATTAGATGGGAGCTTTTGACAAGATGTTGTATGTGATTAAAACTCCCGAACAACTTAAAACTAATGGTTAGTGGTTGTAGCAATGTCATCAAATAATGTTCAAGACAGCCGCAGAAATGGATCAACATTTACCGAAAAGTGGTCGTAAAAGGTGGTGTTGAGGTTAGTTGGAATTTTGAAGATCAACCATAGATGTAATCAATTGCAGCGACTTATAAAAAAAGAAGCTATTGAAACAAGTTACAAAACAAAACTAGGGTGTTACAATTGAAACAACTAAAAAAAAGAATCCTATAATTCTCATTTTATCTTTGGTCCTAGAAAGCTAGCTTGGAGTGTGTTGCACATACAAATCTACTATTTTGAAACCGAATTAAATCATGTGTTTTGAATGAAATATTTATTTTGAATCCGAATTAAATCATGTATTTTGAATGTAATGTTGGTGTTAATGTACTCATGTTTTTAGCCCGTTGTAACGTGCGGGTTAGAATTACTAGTTCAGAACTTATTCTTAGATCATTAGATTAATAACTCAAATTAGCAACGGTAATATTATGATTAATAAAACAAATTAACAATGGTAATATTATGATTAATAAAAAAAATAGCAATATTAAAAAAGGGCAAATAAGGACAATATAGGAATTTTATCATAGTACTATTTAACTTCCCTTATATCGTCTCCATTACTCTAACCTCGTCATTCCTACTCTAACCTAATTTCTTTTTCTTGTTTTGTTCATCTACCTTATGTTTGCATGTACATAGGAAAAAAAAACCCACTATAATTTATATTTGACTGTGTTTGATTTATATATAGAACATAATGACCAAGAGATCATCATATTGTTTTACATTTCATGGTGATTTTTTTTTTCCCGTGTGTAAAGTGTAAACCATAGGTTTTCTTTGTTGTAATGTAAACCTTAAAAATTTTCATCTAATCAAACTTTAATTATTAGTTTGTTTGTTTCTTATTGTTTTCGTTTTCAGGTAGTTTTGATTTTCATTTTATTTTTATTTTCACTGAGTTTTTTTTTTCATTTTTTTTGTTGTACCATCAAAAGTAACTTTTCCTTATAAAATTCCCTATTTTTTAAATTCAAGTTTAAATCAAATCTAATCAAATTACTTTAAAAATTCGGAACCCAAATCAAATCATCCTTTAATACAACCCATTGTTGTTTTCGATTTGGCTTACTTGATTTAACATGTTTGTAAGGCCCCGTTCTCGGAGACCTCACAGTTGGACTATCATAGCATTATTATATAAAACAATAAACATTTCATAAAACATCGCAGCGGAATTGAGTTAACAAAAACCATTCATGCATATAATTAATGTTGCAAAATAATACATCGTTGTAAGTTAGGATTACAAAATAATCTATTAGTTGCATTACAATACAACAAAATCATTAAGCATGAACGGATGTCGGTCTTGCCCTGACGAGTAGCTTCCCCCGCGTGTCATCCTCAGCAACATTTACCTGCCAACTGAAAATGCATAAAAGTCAGCGTTGCTGAGTGAGTTCTAGTTTTAAAGCGTTAAAATACCTTGTATCGATTTATATATGAAATATCCTTTCAATAAAATACCTCCTTTACTTTCGCACGTGAGCATTCATCATACATACATCAAGGTATAAACTTGATTATCTTTTATTATCGTAAGCATTCGTTCGTTTCGCACTTTTTCATTATCTTTCACTATTTCCAGGTTCTGTCATAACTTTACTCCCATCGTTGAGCACACAACCACTTCATTCTCGGGGTTAAGTGACAAGGACCCGTTTCGTACGTATGGATCAATCACTAAGACTGATCCCCCTAAGTGTGAACCCTCATGGGTTAGCCAAGATCGCACGCTATATTACACACAGTTGAGCTAGCAACTCTCAATGAGTTGTGAACCTCCTTTATCATTTACATGCAAGACTTTCATTATTCTTATGTTCCACTTTCCATTAACATTAATCTTTCACTTTCTTCAATGATAATACTTTGCGTATACGAATATAATCACACCACGTAAAGCCATAAAATAGATACATAATAAGGAACATAAGAACAGCCCAAAACATGCATAAAATGAGCAATTATAAACATCAAGTCAAACTAGGGTCAAACCCTAAAATTCTGATTTTCCAAAATTCCAGAAATTTTTCAAAGTCTTTAGGCGCATGGGTACTATGCAGGCGAATGAGTACTGCTTGTGCGCATGAACACTATGCAGGCGCATGAACCAACACTTAGGCACCTGAGGAAAACTTCTGGGCGCATGACTACTATATGGGCGCATGTACTTACACTTAGTCACTAGGCAGTAGGCGCATGAGGAACTTAGGTGCATGGGTACTATTGGGGCGCATGACCTAACAGTTAGTCTATTTTGATAAAATTTTCAGGCGCATGAGGTACTGTTCAGACGCATTAGCCCTATTTGGGTGCATGAACCACTCATGTTTTTCTAAGTCAAAATTTTCAGGCGCATGAGCCCTATTTGGGCGCATGACCAGCAGTTGTGCATATTTTAGACTTATTTCCAAACCCAATCTGCATTCTAACCTGTTCTAACCTTATATACATCATTCTAAGCATCAAGAACACATATACAACCATAAATACAAACATAAACACACATATAAATACAGGTACATATTAAACCATTGTAAAACATTTTAAATCATACATTTTCAGCCCCAAAAATTTTAAAACACATAAAGTCCGGGGTCTAGAACTCACCTATTGCAGCCAATAAGTAAAACTCCTCCCAACTTGCGTGCACAACAGTTCGAATACTTAAACACAACCAAAACAAACAACCAAACACATAGAACACATAAAAATCGGTTTTATGGTTGAAAACCCAAGAAAACCGAACCAATTAATCACAAAAGACACTCACCAATGCGAAAATCAGCCCTTCTTCTTGCATTCGAGAGAGAACTGGAGTTTTCTTCTTCTTCTTCCTTTTTCAGTCGAACAGCAGGTTGTGGGAATGGTTATAGGCGGCCATACTCAAAGTATTAATAAAATATTTGAGTTTGTACTTTTTACACTTAGCCCCCTTCCACTTTTGTTCCATTTCTCTTCTTGCAAGATACTTTTTTATATTTTATTTTGACAAAGTTTCGGGTGTTACAAGTCTACCCCCCTTAAAGAGGTTTCATCCCTGAAACCTGTCACTCTTCGAACAACTGTGGATAATGCTGTCTCATTTCTTCTTCAGTCTCCCACGTAGACTCCGAACCCTTTTGGTGTTTCCGCTGCACACGCACAAGTGGAACCACTTTATTTCGCAGCCTCTTCTCTTTTCTGTCGATGATTGCCACCGGTTGCTCTACATAATTAAGCCGTTCATCCACCTCGATGTTTTCTAACAGTACAATCATATCCTCATCTGCTAAGCACTTTCTCAGGTGAGATACATGGAATGTTGGGTGGATTCCACTTAACTCATCTGGTAGTTCTAATCGATAGGCCACCTCTCCTACTCGTGTGATAATTCGGAAAGGCCCTATGTATCTTGGGCTCAGCTTGCCCCTTCTTCTGAACCGGATGATCCCCTTCCAAAGTGAGACCTTTAACATGACTCTATCACTCACGTTGAATTCAATCGGTTTACGCCTTTTGTCGGCATACGACTTCTGTTTATCCTTGGCCGCCTTCATAAAGGATTTGATCTTTTCTAACTTCTCTATCGTAGCCTCGATCACCTCAAGACTTCCTAACTCCTTCTGCCCGATGTCTCCCTAACATACGGGTGTTCTACACCTTCTACCGTATAGCATCTCATAATGTGGCATACCAATGCTGGCATGATAACTGTTGTTGTATGAGAATTCCGCCAACGGTAGGTGATCATCCCAACTCCCTCCAAAGTCGATCAGGCATGCTCGGAGCATATCCTCGAGTGTCTGAATCATCTTCTCAGACTAACCATCTGTCTGAGGATGGTAAGCTGTGCTAATGTGTAGCCTCGTCCCCATCGCATCATGGAATCTCTTCCAAAACTTCGATGTGAATCGGGTGTCACGGTCCGACATGATAGACACCGGCACACCATGACGAGCTACAATCTCTTTAATGAACAGATCCGCTAATCTCTCAGATGAGTACGTCTCGTGGATCGGTAGGAAGTGAGCACTCTTCGTCAACCTGTCAACAATCACCCATATGGTATCGTACCCCCTAGCTGTACGAGGTAACTTTGTGATGAAGTCCATGGTGATGTGCTCCCACTTCCACTCGGGTATATCCAACGGTTGGATCTTCCCATAAGGCCTCTGATGCTCGGCCTTCACTTGCAAGCAAGTAAGACACTTACTCACATACTCCACTACATCGCGCTTCATTCCCGGCCACCAGTAATCTTTCTTCATTTCTTGATACATCTTAGTAGCACCAGGATGAATGGAGTATCGAGTCTTATGAGCTTCATCCATAATTCGTCCCCGTAGGCCCCCGTAACGAGGGATCCATATTCGCCCGAAGCGGGTTCTAACTACGTGAGTGTTTTCTCTTAACTCCACGGCTAGACCTCTCATCCTTTCAGAGTTAAGGCGATCTTCTTTCAGGGCCTCATCTTGAAATTCTTTGATCTGTTTCATCACGTTAGAGGTCATCACTAGTTGATAAGCTTTCACCCGAATCGGCCCAGGTCTCTCCTTTCGGCTCAGGGCATCGGCCACTACATTGGCTTTGCCTGGGTGGTAATGGATCTCACAATCATAATTTTTGATCAATTCTAGCCACCTCCTCTGCCTCATGTTGAGGTCCTTCTACTCAAAGGAATACTTTAGGATTTTGTGGTCTGTGAAGATTGTGCACTTCGTCCCTTACAAGTAATGTCTCCAAATCTTCAACGCAAAGACCACAGCTACTAGCTCCAAATCATGAGTGGGATAATTGACCTTGTGGATTTTCAGCTGTCGGGACGCGTAGGCTATTACCCTTCCACGTTGCATCAACACGCAGCCCAATCCTGAATAAGAGGCATCCGAATATACCACTAAATCTTCACTCCCTTCGGGTAACGTCAAGACAGGAGCTTGAGTTAATCTTTCCTTTAACTCCTCAAAAGCATCCTCCTGTTCTCGACCCCACACAAACTTCACCTCCTTGCGAGTCAATTTAGTCAAAGGTGAGGCTATCTTGGAAAAGTCTTGAATAAATCTTCTGTAGTAGCCCGCCAGACCCAAAAAACTACGAATCTCAGATGGCGTCTTTGAAGACTCCCATTACATCACCGCCTCAACCTTCGTCGGGTCCACCATGATTCCTTCAGAATTCACCACGTGACCCAAAAATTGAACTTCACGCAACCAAAAAGCGCACTTAGAGAATTTAGCATATAACTTTTCTCTTCTAAGTGTCTCCAATACTTTGCGTATATGGCCGGCATGTTCTTCTTCATTTTTCGAGTAAATCAGGATATCATCAATAAACACAATCACCGATTTATCTAGCATTGGCCGACACACTCGGTTCATCAAATCCATAAAGGCAGCTGGTGCGTTAGTTAGACCGAAAGACATAACGAGAAACTCGTAGTGTCTATAACGCGTGCGAAAAGCTGTCTTAGGAATGTCCTGCTCCTTAACCTTCAACTGATGGTAACCAGATCGGAGATCTATTCGTGAGAACCAACTGGCACCTTGGAGTTGGTCAAACAAGTCATCTATTCTAGGCAAGGGATATCGATTCTTCACTGTTAACTTATTTAACTCTCGGTAGTCGATACACATTCTCATACTACTGTCCTTCTTTTTAACAAACAAGACCGGAGCACCCCAGGGAGAGATGCTCGGTCGGATGAGTCCCTTGTCCATCAACTCCTACAGTTGAACCATTAGTTCTTTCATCTCCGTCAGAGCTAATCGATAAGGTGCCTTAGCAACGGGTTGAGCACCCGGTATTAAATCAATCTAAAACTCAATCTCACGATCCGGTGGTACACCTGGTAAGTCTTCTGGGAACACGTCCGGAAAGTCACACACAACTGCTACATCAGGCAATTGTGGTACCGGCGCGTCCACATCTTTCACATAAGCCAGGTAAGCGCTGCATCCACGCTTCATGCACTTCTTTGCCACCGCCATCGAGATCACCTTAGGAACCGTCGTCACTCGATCACCGTAGACCGTCACCGTACTTCCATCAGGCGCAATTAATCGAATCATCTTTTTGCGACACACAATATTTGCCTCATAGGATGCTAACCAATCCATCCCTAGAACTACATTAAATCCGCCTAGGGGCATCACAAACAATTTAGCAGAGAACCTATGGCCTTCTAGTTCTATGTCGTAGTTTTTTATCATATCAGAAATTCTGGTAGACTTACCAATAGCAGTTTTTACATCAAATGGCTCATCAATACTTCTACTACTAACAGGCAACTTAGCACAGAAAGCAACAGAAATGAAACTCCTACTAGCACCAGAATCAAATAATACAGAGGCACAAGTTTGGTTTACTAGAAGCATACCTGACATGACGTCGGGGTCCGCTCTGGCCTCCTCCCGCGTCATTGTGAAGGCTCTAGCACTTGCCCTCTACCCTCCGTCTTCTGTCCTCTTCCTCACCCCAGAACTTTCGACCCTCGACTTCTTGCAATCCCGACTTACATGCCCCTCTTCACCGCAGTTATAGCACCTCATCACCCTACAAGCCTTTGCTATATGACCGGGATTTCCACACTTGAAGCATACATTTGATCCCCATTTGCACTCACCAGTGTGCTCCTTCCCACATTTGCCACACTTTTTCATCCCCGAGCTTGATGACCCCACTCTTCAGTCATCCATCCTTATCCTCTTGCTGTTTGGAGTGAAACCACCACGTCCAAACCATTTCCCCTTCCAGGTCTTGTCACCACCACCCGTCATCTTCACCTCCACTACAGCTTCCTCCCTTTCATCATATAATCTACCCTCCAGGTCTACCACCGACCAAAAGGTACCTGGCCGGGCAGCAATCAAATGCCTGCGGATATCAGCTGGAAATCCCTGAATATATCTCTTAATCTTCCTCGACACCGGCGTCACCTGATCCGGCACCAGCCTCGCTATTTCATTAAACTTGGTAGTGTACTGCTGGTGTGTCATGGTTCCCGCCTCAAGCTATAGGGACTCCATTTTAATCTTATCAAGCTCTCTATGAAGACAGAACTCCTCGATCACCATCTTCTTCAACTCTCCCCATCTCATCTTCCCGATGGCCCTGCTGCCCTCGGCTTGGACAATATTGTCCCACCAACACAGAGCCGAGTCAACGAATGAGTGAGTGGCAAATTTCACTTTCTGGTCCTTTCTACACTCACTAATCTCCAGCACCACCTCTATCTCTCTTACCCAGCGGTGAGCAGCGGCAGCATTACCGTTGCCATCGAAGGTCGGGGGTTTGCACCGTTGGAATGCCCCGTAGCTGCATCCCTTCACGGTATCCCACACTACTACCTCCTCCTCATCACTGGAGGCTGCCTTCTCAGCATTCGGTTCCTCTTCTTCATCATGGCCTCCCTCATTCTCCCTTCTCCCAGTCGTCTTCCATCTCTCCTCCTCCTTCTCTTTCTTCTCATCCTCCCTTATAGCACGGATGACCTCAGTCATTACAGACGGTAGGATCATCTGCATGACTTGATGCACCTCCTCCACGACCGCCTCCTTTACTGAGGCTCTTACGTTAGCACTCTCATCACCGCCCTCCGGGTGATGAAGCTCGGGCTCAGCTGGGGCCGTCTCCGCAGTCTTAGTCTTGTTCCTTGCGGCCCGTGGTCTACCACTACGACCACCCCGTGTTCCACCTCGAGAAGCCTTAGACGATCTTCCACCAGCCATCCTCTAATCGCTATAAGATTCAAACACCAACACGGTCATTCAAGGTAATAGCTCAGTTTATGTTAAGTATAGTAAGTCCCTAATTACAGTGGCCAGTTGTGATTAGCCACTTACTTTACTCTTCATCCCCCGATCATTTCCTATCCTGACTACATTAGTATTCAAATCTACTAAAAACACATAAATCAAATAGCACACGCACATAATACCGGTTAACATTAAGAAAAGAAATACCTGATGGCACATAGCTACTCGGGGCTGGCATCCCTCCATTCGGTCCCATTCTCAGTTTAAGTTTATGTTTTTGAAAATATTTACCCATTTCTCTTAAACTTTGGCTCTGATACCAACTTGTAAGGTCCCGTTCCCGGAGACCTCACAGTTGGACTATCATAGCATTATTATATAAAACAATAAACATTTCATAAAACATCGCAGCAGAATTGAGTTAACAAAAACCATTCATGCATATAATTAATGTTGCAAAATAATACATCGTTGTAAGTTAGGATTACAAAATAATCTATTAGTTGCATTACAATACAACAAAATCATTAAGCATGAACGGATGCCAGTCTTACCCTGACGAGTAGCTTCCCCCGCGTGCCATCCTCAGCAACATTTACCTGCCAACTAAAAATGCATAAAAGTCAGCGTTGCTGAGTGAGTTCTAGTCGTAAAGCGTTAATTTCAATAAAATATATCCTTTACTTTCGCAAGTGAGCATTCATCATACATACGTCAAGGTATAAACTTGATTATCTTTCATTATCGTAAGCATTCTTTCGTTTCGTACTTTTTCATTATCTTTCACTATTTCCAGGTCCTGTCATAACTTTACCCCCATCGTTGGGCACACAGCCACCTCATTCTCGGGGTTAAGTGACAAGGACCCCGTTTCGTACGTATGGATCAATCACTAAGAATGATCCCCCTGTGTGAACCCTCATGGGTTAGCCAAAATCGCATGCTATATTACACACAGTTGAGCTAGCAACTCTCAATGAGTTATGAACCTCCTTTATCATTTGCTTGCAAGACTTTCATTCATTTCTTATGTTCCACTTTTCATTAACATTAATCTTTCACTTTCTTCAATGATAATACTTTACGTATACGAATATAATAACACCACGTAAAGCCATAAAAGAGATACATAATAAGAAACATAAGAACAGCCCAAAACATGCATAAATGAACAATTATAAACACCAAGTCAAACCAGGGTCAAACTCTAAAATTCTGATTTCCCAAAATTCCAAAAAATTTTCTAAGTCTTTAGGCGCATGGGTACTATGCAGGCGCATGAGTACTGCTTTGGCGCATGAACACTATGCAGGCGCATGAACCAACACTTAGGCGCCTGAGAAAAACTTCTGGGCGCATGTACTTACTCTTAGTCACTGGGCAGTAAGCGCATGAGGAACTTAGGCGCATGGGTACTATTGGGGCGTATGACCTAACAGTTTGTTTATTTTGATAAAATTTTCAGGCGCATGAGGTACTGTTCAGGAGCATTAGCTCTATTTGGGAGCATGAACCACTCATGTTTTTCTAAGTCAAAATTTTCAGGCGCATGAGCCCTATTTGGACGCATGACCAGCAGTTGTGCATATTTTAGACTTATTTTTAAACCCAATCTGCATTCTAACCTGTTCTAAGCTTATATACATTATTCTAAGCATCAAGAACACATATACAATCATAAATACAAACATAAACACACATATAAATATAGGTACATATTAAACCGTTGTAAAACATTTTAAATCATACATTTTCAGCCCCAAAAAGTTTAAAACACATAAAGTCTGGGGTCTAGAACTCACCTATTGCAGCCAACAAGTAAAACTCCTCCCAACTTGCGTGCACAAAAGTTCGAACACCTAAACACAACCAAAACAAACAATCAAACACATAGAACACATAAAAATCGGTTTTATGGTCAAAAACCCAACAAAACCGAACCAATTAATCACATAAGACACTCACCAATGCGAAAATCAGCCCTTCTTCTTGCAACCGAGAAAGAACTGGAGTTTTCTTCTTCTTCTTCCTTTTTCAGTCGAACAACAGGTTGTGGGAATGGTTATAGGC